>CANTUT010000529.1:842500-1182500 GCA_947687605.1 Reutealis trisperma | reverse complement strand
TATTATGGTTTCTATGGCTCCTCCATGGCTCTCATACATAGTGAATGCTTATCACATAGCTCACAAAACATTTGAAAACTAAAAAAATAAATGTTAAAAAAGCAAGAACAAAATGAAATAACAATGAACATCAAGAACATGGGGCATGCACACCTAGCGTTTAGGTTGCTGAGATTTTTAAGCCTCTTTTGACTTACTCCTGCTATGTGTGAGATTATAATGGGTGTACATTGCAAATATTGATTATAAATTGACTAAAAACAAATAATCTTCATCAAATTGAACATAAAAATAAACAAATTAATGGAATTATAAGGAAATAGCTACGAAGACAAGCCTAAATGATCAAGAACTGATCTCAATTCCTTTGGCTTTTGTGAACATCAATAGATATCACATATATATATATATATATATATATATATATATATATATATATATATATATATATATATATATATATAGAGAGAGAGAGAGAGAGAGAGAGAGAGAGAGAGAGAGAGAGAGAGAAATGAGCATGCATGTATTGAAAGAAACGTAAAATACAATGAATAGAAAGAAAACAAAACACATAATATGAAATTGCAAAATAAACAAATACAACATAGAATTTCCATGAAGTCACCCTTTCTCTTGGCTTCTCATACCTATAAAGGGTCTGAGAATAGTGGGAATGAGAATTTTAGAAAGCTGGTGTAATTCTCATTCCTTGCCTTGTACCAGTAGTACAATGAGTAAATAAATAGACTGAAAAATAACAAGGAAAGTCTACATTTAGTGCTTAGAGTTAGGACTAAATCTAGTCTGTTTGATTCCTAGAGATATGGCAGCACACCCCACAATATTAGCAACAATCTTGTTATTTTCCATAGGAGGAGAAGCAACCATTGGGTTGTATATGGAAGTAGCCGTTGTGTTACTTTGTTTGTGGTTCTCTTTACCCCTTTTCAAGCTGGAAGGAACGATGGAGTGGACTCCTAGCTTGCTTCAAAATTTGATGAATGGTAATTTGGATAACGGCTTTGTAAAGATGTCTGTGATTTGGGGAGAGGAAGGTACATAAGGGCATTTGACCAATTTAATGTTTTGAGAAAAATTAATTCCAAATTTGGGGCATTTGAAATATAATTCTCAATTTGGGATAATTTTGAGAGAAAAGTCAAAAGTTAATGTAAGATAAAAAAAAAATGGCAGAATTGACAAAATTTGCAAAAAAAAATGGCAAAAAAACGATTTTTAACAAAAAAAATACAGAATTGAATTTAAAAAAAAAACATAAGTTAAAAAAAATGGCGGAATTGCCATAATTTGAAAAAAAAATAGCAGAAAATTATTTTAAAAAGCAAAAAAAAATACAAAATTGAACTTTAAAAAAAAAAAAAACATAAGTTGAGAAAAAAAAATGGCCGAATTGCATAATTTGAGAAAAAAAATGGCGGAAAAATATTTAAAAAAACACGGAATTGAATTGCATAATTTGAAAAAAAAATGGCGGAATTGACATAATTTGAAAAAAAAATGGCGGAAAATAATTTTAAAAACCAAAAAAAATACGGAATTGAATTAAAAAAAAACATAAGTTACAAAAAAAATGGCAGAATGCTTGTTAAAAGATGAGAAAAAAATAGCAGAATGTCACCTCAATGCCCTTACTCACAAGAAATAATGGCGGAAAATGTATTGTCACTTTAATTTCAAACTGATAAGTCACGAAAAGTTACAAAATTTTAAACTGATAAGTTATGAAACTGAATCTTGAAAATTTAAATCTCTAAAAAAAATGGCAGAAATGTCTTTTTTGAAATAAAAGAAATGATGGAAATGGTTCTTTATATACCACTATCAACTCTCTTCCAAATTTCTGTTGAATCACGACATATTTATCGTGCTCTCAATTGTGCTTTCATCTTCTTCTTGCAGAAAGGTAAGAAAAAAAATTAACTGAAAATCTTATTATTATTTACACTATATTTTATTCATTTTTTTATTCTATTTATTAGGCATAAATTTATAAATATATTCTGGAAATTTTTGTTGTCCTCTCGTATTTTGCTTGCAAAAATATTAACAAATTTTTCTGTTAATATAAACATTTTATTTTCTTAATATAATAGGCATAACTTTTAATAATATTGACATAATTTTTTTTATTGCAGATTATTTTAGCATTCAAAATATTATAAAAGTAATTGTTATCTACATCAGGTAATTTAATTAAAAATATGTTATATTTTTTTAGTTAGTTAAATTATTTTTATAGTTAGTTAATTTATTGGTTACTATTATATTAAAAGTAATGTTATTGACCTAATGAGTGGTAAATAATTTTTAGTTAGAACAAAGAATAAAGTAGAATAATATGTATAGATTTATAAAAATAATTTGTGTAGGTAAACAATAGAGATAATATTGGTATAATTTTTGTATGAAATATGCATTAGTGCCGGTAAACTAGTAGGTAATAATGAAAAAATTTGAATAGATTAAATCAATAATTGACCTAATATGTCAAAAAATAGCTATAAATGAAGCTATAAATTAACTGATAATAATAATATGGAATGAAAAATATATATTAACATTAATAATATTTTTTATAGGAAAAAAGTACGTAATAATAAAAAAATTTGAAAAGATTTGATGGAAAATTATTTATATATATAATGAAAAATAAACATATGAGTTATTTGCTCAAATATAGATAGTAAAAAAATTGTAAGGTTAGAAAAAAGATTGAATATATTCAAAATATTTTAGAAAAATACAATTTTGTAAAAAAATTGGTTATTGGGAAAAAAATTTTAAAAATAGCAAACAAAAAAAATAGTAGTAGTTAGTTGTTCATAATGATTACATATATAAAATAAGAATATGTATTTAATAACGTAATTAAATGGTAAATATATAATAAAATTATTAATTGAATTATTTTATTATTTAATGTGGTTATAAGGATAAAATATAACATATATTTTGTCATTATAATTATGGTTATGCATAATTATATTTTAATAATTTATTATTAATTAAAATTATATATGAAAATATAATTATATATGCATATTAAAAATCTTGGTCAATTATCAATAATAAATTATTAGTACGTTATTATTTATTTATAGAGAACTCAATTACTTTTATTTTGTAATGAATGTAAATATTATTATGCTTTATATAAAAAATAAAAATATTTATATAAATTGGGAATGAATATATTTATAGTGATATTATATGTGAGTTATTGTATTTAAATAAGGTAAATTTAAATATATAACTAGAATTTTTCGCATGAATTTTACTTTGTTCAGTTTTTGATGGTAAACAATCAGTTATGGCAAATGCACCGGCTTTCATAATTTATTGGAAAGGCGAAATGGTCCAAACCAATTATGGATGAACCTACATAAATGGTCAATTAAGATTTATTAATATGGATAGAGAGATACCTTACTACAGTATACTAGTTCAATTTATCAAAGATGTAATTAGATTAGAAGCAATAGTTACTAAAATATATTTTAGAAATCCAATGCCGACACCTATGGGATTAATATATGGGTTAGTAGAAATCAATGATAATCGTTCTATCTATGACATGTATAGAGTCATTAGACAACAAACAGGAATGCAATTTATTAAGTTATATGTTGAATATTGTTATGGTGATCATATGCAACAATCAATATACAGAGATGGATTGTCAAATTATAGTAATATAGAATCTAGTAGATGTAGTGAACAGTGGGTTATGAATGAGGCTGAATGTATTGACAATGAGGAAAAATCAGGACATGATGAGGATGAGGTCAATTGCGTGAGGAATGAATGTGCAATAGATGAGGATGATAGAGAAGAAAGCATTAATCCAATAATAGGTTGGATGGATTATAGTGCAAATGAAGAGGAGCATGATGTTGAATGTGATGAGGTCGAAGAGGATGATAGTTAAGAGGAAGAGGAACACTTTTACGATGATGATGAGGATGACGAAGAAGATGGTGAGAATTCAAATTTATTGCTTGAATTAATTACATGACAGAAAAATATTGGAGACTTATCCCAATACTACACAGCAAATGTTGACGAAATGGAAATGAATATGAATCTCAGTAATTATGGTGATGTACTAACTGATGATTCTCAGGAGTTATGTAAAGGTATGATATTTGAATCTAAAGAAGCTATTAAAGGGGCACTAAAGATTTATTCGGTGAGAAGAAAGTGAGAATTTAAACGTGAGGAAACTAAGCAAAATACTATGTCAGTTGTTCGCCGGTATGGTAATGGATGCAAATGGAGGCTAAGGGTAACACTGTAAAAATGTAGTGGTTTTTGGGAGAACATTAGATACAATGGCCCTCAAACTTGCAGTGCTCCATCAATAAGTAACGATAACAAAAATTTAGACTCGGAGTTGATGGCTAATTTCGTTAAGCCATTGGTAGAGAAGCAAGCAAATATTAAGGTATCTGCTCTGTTGAACCTAATGAAGGATAAATTTAATTATACTCATTTATACAAGAAAGTGTGGAAAGCAAAGCAGAGAGCAATTGCAGATACCTTTGGTGATTGGGATTGTTGCGTGATTTCTGCAAGTGCACAGGTCATGAACAAGTAATATAGTAGTGAAATAAGTGTCGATCCCATGAGGAAGGGTTGACAAGTACCAAAATTAAGATTACTCTATTATTTAGAAAATCAACTATGAGAATTTATATTTTAAGCTAAAGTGAAATTTAAGTAAATAAATGATGATAAATATGAAATAAAATTAAAGGTTTAGGATTTAGAATTCATCAATTGATTACCTATGATTACTTTATATATTTTTTAGATTGGATTATTTTTGCTGGAATTAATGATTAAATTTCCCTAAATTATATGATGTTCTCTCTCAAGATACAACATGTGTGTTTATATTAACCTTACGTCTACTCTCGTGATCATAAGCAATTAACACAAACCCATTAAGTTTTATGGAAATCCTTTTGAAAATCACAAAAGAGTATTCTTATCTCTAAGCAACACATACCCTAGGTCTAATATCTTAATGAACTAATATTATATTTTCACTCTCGCTACTTCACACAATATCTTAAATCATGCAATTAATGGCCAGTTAATTACAAGCATTAAGTTCTAAGATAAAAGATTAATTCCAACAATCAACCCAATCAATTAAATATAAATAATCATATGCAAATCAAAAGATTACATCTAAATTCTAGAAAAATAAATTTAGCTATTCATAATTAAAAGAGGAAAAACAATTAAATTAATAATAAAAATAATAAACATAATAATAACTTATAATTAAATTCAAGAATAGAGTTTAGAAAGAACTTGTTTTGGGATACAATCTTTGATGAACTCAAGCTTCCAAAAACTCCTCCTCTTGATCAAAATAAAAAATAAAACTAATCTACTCTAAGAAAACATATAAAAATCTCTCTACATATATTTTTTATGGATTTTCTTTGATGCTATTTTCCTTTGCCAAGCATGGTATTTATAGACATGTTTGGTGGAAGAATTCAAGTTCTATTAAAATTCTTACATCAAAAATTCAACATTGATGGTTAGGTTGGCCACCAACCATTGAATTCCTTCATCAATATTCAAAAATGGTTAGGTTGGCTACCAACCATTGAATTTTGGCCACCAACCATTGAATTTATTTCTCATGGATTGAAAACTTGAATCATTGCTTGCATCATTATTTTTATTGCATCATTTTGATCTACAAAAATAAAATAAAAATACTTAAAATATGTTATAATTTATTTATAAATTGCAGAACTATTTATTTTTAAAAATAAGTAATAATATTATTGCATTCTTGAGAATTGAGCTAAAATTTAAGTTTAAACAATTAAAATAACTCTAAAAATATAGAGTTATCAGGGATCAATCTTTTAATTACCTTTGCCCATTTATATATGTTTCGACTTCCTTCAATGATGGGTCGGTTTGTGATTTAGAGCACGATGAATATGTTATAAATAACAGACTTGTTCCTAATGTGCGTCAATTTCAAAGAATGTTTTGCGTGTACAAGCCATGTATTGAAGGATTTAAACACTATAAACCTGTTTTGTATGTTGATGGCACATTTTTATATAGAAAGTATAAGATGGTGTTGCTGACTACTGAAACTTCCGATGGCAATAACAAAATATTACCAGTGGCATTTGCATTGGTTGAAAAGGAAAAAAAAGACAATTGGGAGTATTTCATGCGTTGTTTGCGCAATTATGTTATTAATGAGGTCGATCAATTGGATGATATTTGCATAATCTCCCATAGGCACATTGGCATCATCCATTCAATGTCAACACCAGTTTGGAGAAAAAATCCACATCGTTATTCCATTTGGGATGTTGTTAGCAACTACAACACTCATTTTAAGAACGCCCAATTGAAAAAAATGGTAGAGAAATTGGGTAAGTAAACAATCTATTGTAGTTTAATAGCCTTTAAGCAAGAGGTTTTTTTAGGTAAGTAAATAATATGTTCATACGTTATTAAGTTATGGCGGAGTCCTTCAATGCTATGCTGAAAAACATTCGAGCAATGCCTGTGACAACATTGGTTAGAATGTTGACGGAGAAGTTGGTCGATATTTTCAATAAGCATAAGAAAACCA
The DNA here is from genome assembly GCA_947687605.1 of Reutealis trisperma. NCBI lineage: Eukaryota > Viridiplantae > Streptophyta > Magnoliopsida > Malpighiales > Euphorbiaceae > Reutealis > Reutealis trisperma. Next base: position 1,175,854 of record CANTUT010000529.1, on the reverse strand, counting down.
ACATGGAAGCTATAGATGAAGGATATGCACTTACAAAGCATTACATCGACACTCTAAAGAATAGGCTGCAAAAGGCACACGATCATAATGTCACAAATTATGATGAAGAAAATGGTATTTTGCACATTGTAACTGCATACAACAATTACAGCAAAAAAGGAAATAACACTCAGATAGTAAATCTTAAGAAAAGGAGCTGCACTTGTGGTAAATTTCAACAAAGCAAAATACCATGTTCTTATGCAATTGCTAGTTGCTTAAAGAATAAATGGGATTACACGGAGTTTATTGCAGCGTAGTATTCTTTAGATGAAGTTATAAAAGTATGGTCGACGTGCTTTGTGCCACTTCCAACTGAAGAATATTAGCCATGATCCGATTTTTCAAAATTAGTTCCTAATCCAGAGTAGAGACAAAAGAAAGAGAGACCAATATCTTCGCGTACTCGAAATGAAATGGATTGGACTAACTCAGATGGATCGAACTTTTGCAACAAATGTGGCAAATCTAGACATATTGCATGAACATACCCTCGAAACAAGGATTGAGACAATTTTTAATCCTGTGACTTGTAAAAACTAAACTTACAAAAAATTTTCTTAATTAATTTCCCTTTTTGCATAATAAACAAGTTTAATTTGTTTTTAATTTGTCATATTTGTGTAGTCAATTTATATTGTTTATGTTTTTCATAATTTATTAATGTCATGACGTATAAGTCAAGAAAAATGGTTCCCTACTTTCGTACTCATCAGATAGCACGTTCAATGCATCTTCAGGCTTAAATGAAATATTTCAAGGGGAAACTTGATAGAATTAAATTTCGTTCTTTTGCAACGCTTGAGATTTACACCTTAATTGAACACATAGTCCACATGCATGAGATAATGCAAGAACTAATATGGGTGAGGAGTTTGATTATTGATTACAATTTGTATATTGCAATGTCGAGATCTTTGTCAGATATTGATTTAAAATTTCAACTAGCTGCTCATTGGGATAATGACCGTCATTCGTACAAATTCGTAATAAAATCATTTATCGAGGATAGGGTTAGGAAAGGAATATACAGTGCAATTTGGCCTAACTCAGGTATAGAATTGCGCAGTGGGAAGAAAGTAGTTGAGAGGAGATTATGGACTGGAGCAATTATCCACTATATGCCAGTCGAGTTGCAGATGAAGTTTGAAAATTCTATGCCAGTTAGGCGATTAGTTATATAGTAGGTTTTAATGTTGTTCATCTTATACATCCTTATGTCCAATGTAGTTTATGTTTTTTTTTTTTAAATGGTTGTTAAGACATTTTAATTATTATAACTCCATTGCATGATGTGTATGAATATTAATTAATTACTTGTTTTGTTAATATTTATATGTTGTAATATAAAAGGAAAAACAACGAAAACCTCTACGCATTATGTAAGGAAGTATTTCAATTAAGAAAAAAAATCACTACAAGTCAATCGATAGATACATTGATTCTAATAGTTATTCTAACTGAAATTTATCTTAAACTCCATTATATATTAAGAGGAACTGGTAGCTGTGACACAAGTACTACATCAACTATATACCAAAACGAAGTCATTCCAGATTATATTGTTAATGATTCAATAGATTTTGTAAAGACTCTTCCTCTTTGTTTACCAAAATGTTGTTAATTATGATATGCCCATCATGTTGTTAATTATTGATTTTATAATGTTTACATTTTAGGGACTATGGCAAATAATTATAGTACTGGTGATATTTTTAGAGCAACTGGTCGTTATTAGGCACTAGATGATGCTTTTATATATCCACTAAATCCACGGCAGCATAATAGTGAAATTGTGCACCGTACAATTTTAGAAGAATGGTCATTTCGAATAACACAATCAGCAGCGTTATGCGAGCAGGCCGCAACACTTCACATATGAGCACCCCGTGCACTTGCTGTGGTTATGCCACGATCAAATTCAAAGGAGTTGCGTAATGCATTGTATCACATCAGAGAGGAAAATAATCGGTTAATGATAAGAATAAACAGAGAATATTTTCGTCATCGCGCAAATGAATTTATGCAAGCTGGAGATAACGAATAATCGTGCTATTTTTACTCATTTAGTATTTCACGTGAATGTGCATCCGATTATGAAATATCATATGAAGATGCATAATGTAATATTTTTATTAATTTATCATAAATTGTGGCAATTTTTCATTATATTTCCTCGTCAGATATTTCATAATCAGACTTGTATCTATTGTAGTTAATAACATGGTTAATTTCTAATTCAGTTAAGGTTCTGCCTACAGTTACAGCTTGTTCATTAGCCAACTTCAACATATAATATCTTGCTCTGCGAAGCAACATTCTATTATTCTCTTCTCTTATTCTTCTAACTACAAGTTCATAATCAACCACGTTCCGCATAGCTAATGTCAGTGAACGACATCTAACAATCGGAGCTTGGAGCGAACAAAGATCTGCTACCAATAACTCTGCTTCTTCTAGTCTGAAAGCCCATTCTTGACTTAAACCTGCATAATACTCCTTTGGATCTGAAAATTTAAAACACATAATAATCATTAAAATGTGGTAAGTCCCATTTTTTTCCCCTCCTATATGGCCATAAATATCATCCATAAGATTTATTTTTATGAATTTAGAAACAATTCATGTAGTAACACTTTTTGCTGAATAAAATTATAAGAAATATGATGAATTCAAAACAAAGTAGTAGAGAAAAAAATTTTGCTAAAAATATGTAAGAAGAAGAAGAAATTTGATAAATAGACTCGTGAAAAAATATGTGCACTAATTTTTAATAGAAAGGATGCACTTTCCGCCATTAGTTTTGGCAGAAAGTGGATTATTTATATAACATTTATTAAAGTTTAAATATAACTCACTTAATAATTTTAAATATTATTTTTTTAGTATATAATATTTATTAAATTTTAAATTTTAGATAACACTTATTTAAATTTTAATATAATTCACTTAATAAATAATTAATTAAATATATATAAATTTTATTCAAATTGAATATATTAAATAATACTATAAAAAATGTAACATACCTCACATAAAATTTAAAAAATTATTTATATAAAAATATATATTCAATTTGACTAAGTTATTTATACCTAATTAAATTATTTATTAAGTGAATTTTATTAAAATTTAATAATATTTGTCTAAAATTTAAAATTTCGTATGTATATATATTAAAATTTAATATTATTAATCTTAAAAAAAAAAAAAAAAAACCAACTTTCCGCCATAAATTATGGCGGAAAGTGGTTTCCGCTATTACTTATGGCGGAAAGACTTTCCGTCATAATTTATGGCGGAAAGTCTTTTCCACCATAAATTATGGCGGAATTTATGGTGAATTATTTTGTTCCCAGTACTGGGAACTGAAGAGAGAGTATTGGGAATTGAAGAGAATTTATTCTGTTCAGCTTTCTTTCAAATCCGTGGCTAATAGTTACTTTTTTTTTTTTGTTTTGCATTTCATTTCACTGACCTTTCAATGATTAGTATTCAAAACTTATTTTATAATTCAAAGTTAAGGTACAGCAATGAAACACATTTTCACACGAATTCAAATATAAATAAGGGTTCAACCCATTTCACTAATTCACAATACTTTACAAATCTTTCCTTTAAATTTTTTGGCAAAAATTTCTCACATACCACAGATTTTTTACTAGTACGTATATTTAATATATATTAATTTTTACACAAATATCTCTTCACAATATTAGTTTTTACATATTTTTTTCATTTTAATAATTTATTATAATGAATTACTCTAATTTTTTATTATATTTCATGTGAATAATTAATAAAAAATATAATTGTTAACTTTTTGGTATATTAATAGTTAAAATATTGCCTAAATTAATAGGTTGTAAATGTAAACTTAATTTGTTTCAAAATTATTATATTAACATTGTTAATTATATTTACATTGTTAACTTGTTCTAATTTTTATTTTATTTTTACAAAAATTTTAAATTATGTAGTAAATTATAATTTACATATAGTTTTATTCAATGTAAGATTTAATAGCTTATAGTAAATTTTTGAAAAATTAATCAGTTAATTTTAATATATTTAGTTATTATAAACTATTTTTCGCTATAAATTATTTTTTAATTTTACATTAAAAGTAAGAAATTTTTTTTTAGTATTTCATAATATTTTGAGTAACGTTTTGATATGATTAATGCATATTTGTAATAATATATAATAATTTTGCTAACCAATTTTTTGTTAACTTATAATGCAGTACAAAAATAATATTGATATGAACAAGTATGTTTTCAATTATTGAAATTTGTTTTCTTTTGTGTAATACAGCGATATCAAAATGTCTACCCAAAAAAATTATATTCAGCCGGGACCTATTGATCCAAATATCTTGTACTTGCAAAAAAATCACTGTTTTGAGACAGTTTGGCAAAATTTAGAGGAGGTAAATTTTTTTTTCCTAAAAAAAAATTAGTTATTTAATTTCATAAAGGTATTTGTAAATAATTTAATTAATCAAAATAAAATTATAATAATAAATTACAGAAGAAATCAATCTAATTCACTGATAAAGCAAAATATTACCTCCCTAATTGAATATACGTAAATGTGCCATATACATATATTAGTTGGAAAATACTTTTCAAATAATATTAAGTTAGAATTTTTTTTTTTCTTATGCATGAATTTAATAAATTTTCAACTTGTTCTAAAATTTTATAAATTGGATATGCTTTTAATATAAATTAAATTTAATTTTTCAGGCAGAGACGACTGTATTAGAATGCCGAAGAAATAGTGAATCTGCACGACCTATTCTAGTTAACGAGCTACATCCAAGAGTAGTTGCTTTATTATGACAAACTGGTTTTTATGGTCTCTCTCGGATCCCATATTTTAGTTTAGATCATCATTTGATCACAGCTCTAGTTGAGAGATGGAGGCTAGAGATACATACTTTTCATTTTCCAAATGGAGAGTGCACTATAACATTGCAAGATGTTGGCATACAGACTGGACTTCTTATTCATGGTCGTGCTTTGATTGGTACAACCAGATATGATTGGCAAGCTTTATGTTTAGAGCATCTTGGTACAACTCCTCCACCTACTACGCTTAAAGGCTCAATGGTCAGGCTATCATGGCTGGTACAGGAGTTTCCCTAGCCTGCAGCAGATGTTGACAATGTTACTATTGAACACTTTACACGTGCCTACATCTTGCATATATTGACAGGATATATTTTTTTGAATAAGAATACTGGTAGGGCTAACTTGCAGTTTTTACCATTTCTCACAGATTTTGATACCATATCGATGTATAGCTAGGGGTCCGTATGTTTAGCCTTTCTTTACAGAGAGTTATGCACAGCCTCTAAATATCCTCTTGTCTCGCAGATCTCAGGTCCTCTATTTCTTCTGCAAGTTTGGGCATGGGATCGATTTCCTTTTCTTACTCCTCAGGTGGCTGATGTTTCTGTACGTCCTGATTGTCCACTTGCAGTGAGGTATTATAATTATCACTTAAATATTTTTGTCTTTCTTTTCGCAACTTCATTTTCTATAAATTTTTTATACCGAAAATTTATTATTTCTTCATTTTTTATTTTCATCAGGTGGGGCCAAGGTCGCTCTGTTACTATGATACCATCCCATATGCTGATTGATATCCAATTCAGATTTGATACATCTCGTTAGAATACAGTAAGATAAAAATACACGATATACATATTAAGTCTTTTATATTCATTTTGTTAATGTCTACTTGATGTATACATATTTGGTAAAGTAATGTTTTTATTTTTTTACTCATTTCTTTCAATTGATTCAATTTGTCGTATATCATGTTAACAAGTTTTATTTTTATCTAGATTATTTGGGAGCCATATAGCGATGCTATGATTGCAGCACTTCCAAATTATTACTTGACCGGCCGTGATGTCTGGACTGTTGTTGTTCCTTTGATCTTCATTTATATTGTGAAGTGGCATCCAGCTGATAGAGTACTTCGGCAATTTGGTTACCATCAACCTATTCCACATTAGCCATCATCGAACGAGCATTTGCATAATATTGATTTGCAATGTTCTGTCACTAACTGGGCTGATTACCATTCTAGTTGGGTTAATATCTGGGATCAAAGGGCTAATTATGTCCATCGCGGTTCACCTACTGCTCTTACCATGCATTACCACTCATCATACATGGAGTGGTATCGTAGAATCACACGTAGATGGATTGGGGTGCAAGGAGCTTCAATTGGATCTACTGTTAGTATTTTATTCACTATTCATTAATCGTCATCATTTATTTTTTATCTTCTAACTAAATATCAATATTTATTTTAACTCTTGGTTTTATATTTTATAATAGGTGGACTCAATAGAAATTATTGGCACTGCGCTGACCCTTAATATAGTGCATCAGGTTACATCTAACAGCCAACAAGCTCTGTATGAGGATCGACGTAGCCATCCAATGCCACCTTCTTTTCATCTAGCTCTACAGGTGCATGATCCATATTCGAATATTCCACTCCTTAGAAATGATCAACTTAGACATAGAAAGTCCAGGAGAAACCCAGCTGTTCACGCACCACCATGATCGTAGAGTGTTCAAGTACAGACACCATTATCTTATCACCCTGTTGGATCACATTATGCTACAGATGCTGGTCTGTCCTCTTCAACTGTGCATGCATTTCCACCTACACCTTCATTTTCAGAACCGACATCATTTGTACCATTTGGCACTCCTGCTTATCCATCAACCCCTTCAATATCACCATTTATTCCTCCATACTCTACATGGTCTCAAATGTTTTCATTGTTGCAGCGGTCAATGCATCACCAAGGACCTTCCATATAGCCTTCTCATCTGCAACACCATCCTTCCCATTTGGATGCCATGACTCTTGGGATATTTCGACCACCTTCTTCTGGTTTTGAGTTTCAATTTTCATCATCACAAACTCCTTTTGTAGATTTTGCTACACCCCAGCAGCCTATTGCTGTGACAAATGATGCTGCTGATGATGATGCTCCCAATGTTCCTCTTCATAGGCCGGGTCCTCAAGATATAGATATGGACACTGATCGAAGAGAATGAAGACATAATTTCCATTTATGGACAATTGTCCCTATAAATACCCGCTACGATAATTCATAGTTAGAATTTGTATAATTAATATATTTGTGTAATTAATATATTTATTCATCTTGATTAACTATGTTATTATTTGGTTAACCGTTTTATTAATATTTATAACTATTTTCATATCATATTATCATTATTTTATTACATAATTCTGAATTTATTTTTTTCTTCCTTACTTTAACTTCTCCTCATGTTATATTTTTTAATTTATTATATTTTTCACTTTTCATTTAATTTTTTATTAAATTATTTTATTGTTAGTTAAAAATTTCTATTTCTTAATTCAATATTAAATATTCAAATCATTTATAATATATTAAATATTTTCTTATGATTTAATTTTTTTTATTTTAACATTTATTTCATAAATAATTTTTAAATATTTTTATAATATAAAACTATCCCATTAGAATTTTTAATCATTCTGCCAAATTAATTCATATCAAATTTTTTTCCTTTTTTTTTTCTTTTCCTTTTCCGCCATTTTGTGGTGTGGAAAACTGCATTCCGCCATTTTTTTTTAACTTATGTTTTTTTTTAATTCAATTCCGTATTTTTTTTTAAAATCATTTTTTGCCTTTTTTTTTTTTTAATTATGTCAATTCTGCCTTTTTTTTTTTCAACTTATGTTTTGTTTTTTTTTTTTAATTCAATTCCATGTTTTTTTGTTTTTTAAAATAATTTTCTGCCATTTTTTTTTCAAATTATGGCAATTCCATCATTTTTTTTTTCAGCTTATGTTTTATGTTTCTTTTTTTAATTCAATTCCGTATTTTTTTTTGTTTTTTAAAATCATTTTCAGCATTTTTTTTCAAATTATGTCAATTTTGGCTTTTTTTTTTCAACTTATGTTTTGGTTTTTTTTTTTAATTCAATTCCGTGTTTTTTTTTGTTTTTTAAAATAATTTTCCGCTTTTTTTTTTCAAATTATGCAATTCCACCATTTTTTTTTTCTCAACTTATGTTTTTTTTTAATTCAATTCTATTTTTTTTTTGCTTTTTAAAATAATTTTCCACTTTTTTTTTTTCAAATTATGGCAATTCCGCCATTTTGTTTTTAACTTATGTTTTTTTTTTTTTAAATTCAATTATATATTTCTTTTTTATTAAAAATCATTTTCTGCCATTTGTTTTTTTGCAAATTTTGTCGATTCCCCCATTTTTTTTTCATCTTACATTAACTTTTGACTTTTCTCCCAAAATTATCCCAAATTGAGAATTATATTTCAAATGCTCCAAATTTGAAATTAATTTTTCTCAAAGCATTAAATGGGTCAAATGCCCGGTACATATCGAGTTGTTAGGGCACCAATAGCTACTTTTTCACGAATAAAGTGGTAATCAATTTCGATGTACTTGGAGTGCACATGAAATACTGGATTAATTGTCATATGTTGAGCACTCTAGAGTACATGATTTCAAAAGACTGGATTAATTGACAACAAGATCTTGTTGTCGCAGAAGAGTTATGGTGCCTGGTGCGATTTTATGCCAATATTGAGGAGAAGAAAAGTGATCCAAACTATTTCAGCCGTTGTTGAAGCCAATGCTCAGTATTCTGCTTCTGAGCTTGAGCGTGAAATAGTTGGTTGTTTTTTTGACGACCAAGAGATGCAATTTGCTCCTAGATAGATGCAGTAGCCTATTGTGCTTCGTCGTGTGGTCAGGTATCCTCCCCAATCCGCATCACAAAACCCATAGAGAGATAAAGTGTTGTGTTTTAAAAATTTGATTCCATAGTGCGGTGTTCCTTTCAGATACTTGAGTATACGTTTCACCGCTTTCATTTCACTTAGCGTTGGATTTTGAAGCTTTTGACATACCTTGTTTACAGCTTGAACAATATCTGGTATATGCTAGGTACTCTAATGCTCTTACCAGGCTGCGGTACTCCGTTACATCGATGGGTTGAGAGACTTGAGGGGATGGTTGTGATTTGAGGGCCACAGGAGTGTTGAAGTGTGAGCTATTTAATAACTTGGCTCGATGGAGAAGCTCCTTTGTATATGGCTTTGCGAAAGGGCAACACCATTAGTGAGATGTTGCACCTCTATTCCAAAAAAGTAATGCAGGTCACCTAAGTCTTTTAGTGCAAATTCAGAACTGAGTTGCTTGATAAGAGTATGAATGAAGTCGTCATTATTACCTGCAGGGATAATATAATCGTCGCAAATTAGCATAAGTAATCGTAAATTAGCATAAGTATAACAATATTATGTTTATACAAAATGAACAAGGATGGATCAGCTCTACTGCACATAAAGCCAATATGAACTAAAAATTCAGATAATCTATTAAACCATGCACGCAGTGTTTGTTTGAGACCGTAGAGGGATTCATTTAATTTGCACGCAAGGTTAGGTGAGTTCGGATCTTTAAATCTAGGAGGTTGTTCCATGTAGACTGTTTCCTTTAATTGGCCATGAAGGAAAGCATATTTGACATCGAGTTGTCTCATTTTCCAATTCAAAGTCATTGCGATTGCTATCACCAGTCGAATAGTAGTAGGCTTTTACAACTAGACTATGTGTTTCTTCGTAATCTAATCCTTCCACTTGCGTGTATCCTTGCCCCATAAGACGCGCCTTTTACCTTTCAATAGAGCCATCTTCTTTGAATTTTATTCTGAAAATCCATTTGGATCCGATTATATTAGTGTTTTGAGGTCTGGGAGCAAGATTCCGTATGGGATTTGCGTGTAAAACTTGTATTTATTGTTCCATGGCTTTTTTCCAAAGTGGGATATGAAGAGCACTTTTGTAAGATTTTGGAACATCAACGTCGCTGCATGTGACAAGAGCCATGTTATTGCCTCATTTGGCTCGAATTTTTTGTGTTTCTTTTGCGAGTTGAGGATTTAACTCTAGATGTTGTTTTAATATTGATCGGGTGACCATGTGTGAGCCTTGAGATGTTTGAGTATGACCGACATTGGACAAGTTTAAATCAATGATTAAATTTTGGCTTAAATATCACTATAAGAAAATCACAATTTACTGACAAAAATAATTTCGTTGGTAAATTTACTGAATTACGGACAGAATATCGACGACCAATGAAAATTTTCTTTTTTTCTTAATTACCAACAAATTACCAACGATTTTCTGACAAAAAATTACTAACTATCAAATTTTGTTGCTAAATAATGCGCATAAAATTGGCACAAAAAAATTAGCGACAATTTACCGACCAAAATTTTTGTCGCTAAATTTAACAACAAAACCTTTAATTGGTAAATCAAAAAGCAAAATTTTCTTTAATTCAATTACAAAAGTTTTCTAATTTACCGACAAAAGTATTCCGTCAGTAAATTTATCAATAAAAGTTTCAGTCGGTAAATTAGAGAACAACTTTTTTTAAATTTACCGACAAAAAATTTTCAAATTACCGACTACAATTTTTATCGGTAAATTTACCAACAAAACTTTTGTCAGTAAATTAGAAAACAAAATATTTTTTTAATTTATCAACGAAAAATTTTCAAATTACCGACTAAAATTTTCGTCGGTAAATTTACTGACAAAACTTTTACTCAGTAAATTAAAAGGCAAAATTTTGTTTAATTTAATTACAAAAGCTTTCTAATTTACCAACAAAATTTTCAGTTAGTAAATTAGAGAATAAAATATTTTTTTTAATTTACCGACAAAAAAATTTGAAATTACCGATTACAATTTTCGTTGATAAATTTACCGACAAAACTTTTAGTCAGTAAATCAAAAGATAAAATTTTATTTAATTTAATTACAAAAACTTTTTAATTTACCGACAACATCATTTTGTTGGTAAATAAAAATTTTAGAGGGAAAATTTTCATTTAAAATAAAAAAATAAATTACCGACAGAAATTTAGTCGGTAATCAGTTGGTAAATGAAAATTTTGGAATGAAATTTTCCTCCAAAAATTTCATTTGATTTTTAAAAAATAAAAAATAAATTATCAACAGAAATTTAGTAGGTAAATGAAAATTTTGGAGAGAAATTTTCTTTCAAAATTTTCATTTGATTTTTAAAAAATAAATTAGTGACAGAAATTTAGCCGGTAATTAGTTGATAAATGGCATAAAAATAAGTATAAAAGGCTCCTCCTCATCATTTTTTTCTACGCTTCTTCTCTTTTCCTTTTCTTCTCTTTCTCTTTTCTTATCTTTTCCTCAATTTCTTCTCTCCATTTCTCACAAATAAATTTTCCTTTTCTTTCTTTCTCTTTTAATTATTTCTTCATTTTTTTTTCATCACTTAATATTTTCATACTCTTTAATACTCATATACTCTTTGCTTCATATTTTTTTTTCTATTTTATTTCTTAAATTTCAAACTCTTCAATACAAAAAATCTATTAAATTTATTTCAATTTTTTATTTTTTAGTTTTATAATTTATTATTTATATTTCTTAAATTGTTTTATAGTATAAAAAAAGTGTTAATGTGATTTTTTAAAAAATAATTATTTGCTATCTTAAATTTAATTTTTTGATTAAATTTTTTATATAAATTTAGTAAACAAAGAAATAAATTTAATAAATTATTTATTTTACCTTTTCTTTTTTACTCTTATTATTTTCTCCCTTAATTTTAGGTTCATTTCATTTTTTTTTTGTAGTTTTGAAATATAATTTTAATTTATTTTTTGAAATATAATTTTAATTTATTTTTTTAATTTAGTAATTTTTTATATTCTTTAAGCTTCTTAATTTATTTTATAACTTTTTATTTCTTAATTTTCATGCTCATTCTAAAAATTTTAATTTTTTAAATTATTATTCTTATTTTTTGAAAAATATGTACTTTTTTTTAAAAAAATAGAATTTTACCGATAGATTACCGACAAAATGTTTTATTTTTTAAAAATTAATTTACAAAATTACCGATGTATTATTGACAAAATATTTACTTTTGAAACATATTTATTTAAGTTTTACCAATTAATTATCAACTGTTTTTTTATTTTTAAAAAAATAAAAATTTACCAGCAAATTACCAATTAAAAATTTAGTCGATAAATTGTCTTCCCAAAAAAAAAATCAACGATATAAGTTATTTTACCGATAATATAAAAATAATTTACTAACTAAAATTTCATTGGTAATTACCGACAATTTTGTACTCGGTCGGTAAATTGTATTATCAATAAGCTAAATACCGACTAAATTTTTTTGTCGGTAAATAATCACTATATATATTACCGACTAAAAAAATATAATTTACCAACAAAATTTTTAGTCGGTCAATTGTATTTTTTTTAGTGTATGGTAAATTATTAAAAACAGATTGAGTGTGAGAAGTAGCCATTTGTTGTGATGTTTGATCTTCTTTCGTTCTTTGATTAGAGATGTAATTCTCTTGCTCGATGACAGGAGTTTGATTTTCTTGTTCTACCAAGTCAAGTTGATTTGTGAAAGAGTGCATGTTGTGACACTCTTGTTGTCACTATAGCAGATATTTTTGCTAGTATTTTAATATATGGATATTAATTTGTATTTTTGACTAAAATATTTAGTCTTCTTAAGTATGTGATGTAGCTTGTTTTAAGCAAAAACTTGGGGAGACATGTTCCTTAGATTGAGGGAATTAGTTGTTGACTACTAATTAACACTACCTTTTGTATATGCTATATATATATATATATATATATATATATATATATATATATATATATATATATATATATATATATATATATGTATATCAATGAAAAAATTAGTAGCTTTTCTAGTTCTTTCCAGCCTTAAACTTCTTATTTTTGTTAGTTTTTTCATCAAATAACCAACAACTGATATCAGAGCTTCAAAGTTCTTAGAGGGGCCAGCTTTCCTTCACCAAAAATTGAGATCAGTCATGGCTTCAAGCAATGTTACAACTCTAGCAATCCCTATTTTTTCATAGGAAAACTATGATGTTTGGGCCATCAAAATGAAGACATATTTAAGGGGTCAAGATCTGTGGGAAGTTGTAGAAACAAGAAGAGACCCTCCACCACTTAGATCCAATCCTACAATTGCACAAATGAAGCATCATGCTGAAGAGTCAGTAAAGAAGTTCAAAGCTTTGTCATGCCTACAAGCAGCTCTCTCTGAGGCTATTTTTGATAGAATTATAGCATGTGAGACGCCTAAAGAAGCTTGGGACAAACTCAAGGACGTGTTTCAATGCAATGTCAAGACTAGGCAGATGCAAGTCTTGAATCTTAGAAGAGAATTTGAACTTCTCAAAATGAAAGATTCTAAGATAGTCAAAGAGTATAGAGATAGGCTCTTAAGGGTGGTGAATAAGATTAGATTATTGGGTGAAGAAATGACTGATAAAAGGGTTGTGGAGAAAGTGTTAGTGAGCTTACCCAAAAAATTTGAGGCAAAGATCTCATCCCTTGAAAACTCAAAAGATCTGAGTCAAATCACCTTGCCAAAATTGTTGAATGCCTTGCAGGCATAACAGCAAAGGAGATTAATAAGACAAGAAGAAGCAGCTAAAGGTGCTTTTGTGGCTCAACAGAAAGGTAAAGCTCCATCCATAAATGAAGGAAAGAAGCAATTTGGTGAAGCATAAAGAGAAGAAGGATTATCAAAACAACAAGAGAAGAGGAAAGAAAGGGAAGAATCAGCCTTGCTCTCACTGTAACAAAAAAGGTCATTATGAAAAATTTTATTGGTCCAATCGTGGAGTTCAGTGTAGATCATGTAAACAATTTGACCATGTTGAAAAAGTTTGCAAGAACAAAGCTGAGCAACAAACCTAGGAAGCTCAAGTTGCAAAATTTGCAGAATAATAGGAGGAGAAGTTGTTTATGGCTATGAGTCATGAAACTTGTTATGCAGCCGGTTGTTCTCCTAATTCCTGGTTGATTGACAGTGGTTGTACTCACCATATGACTTGCAACATCAAGGTGTTCAGAGAACTAGATAAAAGCTACATTTCAAAAGTGAAAATTGGAGATGGAAAGTATCTTGATGTCAAAGGGAAAAGAGATGTAGCAGTTGCAACATCTTCAGGTACAAAGATTATCTTTAATGTTTTATTTGTGCCTGATATAAGTCAAAGCTTGCTTAGTTTGGGATAGTTGCTTGAAAAAGGCTATGCACTAAATTTTCATGATAATTTATCTGAAATTTTTTACAAGGCTGGTATAAAATTATTCTCAATTAGAATGGTTAATAAAAGCTTCGCAGTTGAATGGAAGCAAATTGAACTAAAGGCTCTCACTAGCATTGTTGATGAGTCTCACTTATGGCAAAAGAGGTTTGGGCATTATAATTATGCATCATTAAAGCAAATGCAAATTAAAAAGTTAGTATTTGATATACACACTATGCATGAACCATCTAATGTGTTTGGTGTTTGTCAAATGAGGAAGCAAAGCAAGCTTCCATTTCCCACCAATGAAGCTTGGAGGGCTGTTGAAAAACTTCAGCTAGTGCACACGGATGTATGTGGACCGATGAAAACTCCTTCACTCAATGGGAGTAGATATTTTTTAATTTTTTTTATTGATGATTGGAGCAGGATGTGTTGGGTGTTTTTTTTTTTTTTTTTTTGAAGCAAAAATCTGAAGTCTTTGATTGCTTTCAAAAATTTAAATCTTTAGCTGAAAATCAATGTGGAATGAAAGTTAAAGTACTCAGGTCAGATAATGGGACTGAGTACACCTCACATCGGTTCAAGAATTATCTTCAATCTACAGACATTCATCACCAATTGACCATCACTTACACTCCACAGCAAAATGGAGTAAGTGAGAGAAAAAACATGTCAATAATGAACATGGCGAGGTGTCTCTTACTTGAGAATGATCTTCCCAAAGAATTATGGGCTGAATCAGTAAATATTTTAGTGTATTTACTTAATAGATTACCAACTAAAGCTCTCGAAAGTAAGACTCCATTTGAAATGTGGTTTGGAGTCAAGCCATCACCCAATCATCTCCGAGCATTTGGTTCTTTATGTTATGTGCATGTGCCCAAAGTAAAAAGGGATAAATTGGACAAAAGAGCTTATGTTTGTGTGTTTGTGGGTTATAGTAGTAGCTTGAAGGGGTATAGAATTTTGGATTTGAAAACTAACAAAGTGGTGGTGAGTAGAAATGTGAAGTTTGATGAAAATGCAAGATGGGATTGGAAGAAATCTGAAGTTGTCTCTAAACATATTCTAAATATCTCACAATTCCAAGATCAAGATGCAACCACTAATGGGATTGAGAGTGTTCAGATGAAGATACACCTGTTAGAGGCACTAGAACTTTAGATGAAATATATAGTAGGTATAATTCTACTATAGTTGAGCCTGTAAGTTATAAAGAAGTAGCAAATTTTCAAGAGTAGAGAGATGCCATGAAGGAGGAGCTGAGGATGATCATTAAAAATGACACCTAGATTTTGGTGGAGAGACCTGAAAATAAAAGAGTCATTGGAGTGAAATGGGTCTACAGAGTTAAAAAAAAAAATCCAGATGGCTCAATTAACAAGTACAAAGCAAGACTTGTTGTGAAAGGTTATTCTCAGCAGTTTGGATGGGATTTCATAGAGACTTTTGCACCTGTGGCAAGGTTTGACACCATTAGGCTGCTCGTTTCACTTGCAGCTCAGAAATCTTGGGGTGTATTTCAAGTTGATGTGAATTCGGCTTTCTTGAAAGGATATCCACAAGAAAAAAATTTTGTGGAGCACCCATAGGGGTTTGTAAAGAAAGGAGATGAAGGAAAAGTTTATATATTAAAGAAAGCCTTATATGGCTTAAAATAGTCACCTAGGGCCTGGTATTACAGAGTTGATGGTTATTTACAAAGGTTGGGGTTCATCAAAAGCTGCAATGAGGCTTCTTTGTATGTGAAGGAAGAGAAAGGTGATTTGCTAGTTGTTTCTATCTATGTCGATGATTTGCTAGTTATAGGAAGTAGCATTGTACTAGTGAATCAGTTTAAAGAAGAGATGAAGAATGTGTTTGAAATGAATGATTTGGGGAAAATGTCATATTTCTTTGGAATTGAAGTTATGCAGACTACTCAAGGGATCTTTTTGTGTCAAAAGAAATATATGAAGGATGTTTTGTTGAAGTTTGGAATGGAAAATTTTAAATCAATAGCTACTTCTTTAGTGCCTAGTGAAAAGCTCATGATTTCAGATGAAGCTAAAAAGATCGATCCAAGTGTACATAGAAGTATTATAGGTTGTCTTCTTTACTTATCTGTCACCAAGCCTGATATTATGTATGTAACTAGTGTGCTGTCAAGGTTTATGCAAGGTCCAAGTGAAGTTCATCTCAGAGCTGCAAAAAGAGTGCTAAGATATTTGTGTGGTATAGCTGATTATAGAGTTATGCACAAGAAGAATTATGAAGTGAAGTTGCTAGGGTTTATAGACAGCGATTGAGCTGGGTCAAGTAATGATATGAAGAGCACATCAGGCTCATATTTTACTCTTGGATCAGCAATGGTGAGTTGGAGTTCAAAAAAACAAGATATAGTGGCTCAATCGACTGCTAAAATAGAGTATATTGCTAGTGCCTCAACTATGAATCAAGCATTATGGTTGAGGAAGATGTTGGCTGACCTCAAGTTTGATCAAAAGCAAGCTACTGAAATTCTTTGTGATAGCAAATCAGCTGTAGCAATGGCAAAAAATCTTGTCTTTCATGGAAAGACAAAACACATCAAAATTAAATATCATTTTTTAAGAGAAGTTGAGAAAGAAGGTGAAGTTTGGCTTATGCATTGCAGCTCTAAGGATCAGCTCGTGGATATTTTGACTAAAGGATTACAGAAATCCATATTTAAAGAATTGAGGAAGAAGCTTGGAGTTAGATAGCTCTAGTGTCAAGGAGGAGTGAAAGAGTGCATTTTGTGACACTCATACTGTGACATTCCTTAGATTGAGGGAATTAGTTACTGACCACTAGCTAACACTACCTTTTGTATCTGCTATATATATATATGTATATCAATGAAAAAATTAATTAGTAGCTTTTCTAGTTCTTTCTAACCTTAAACTTCTTATTTTTGTTAATCTTTTCATCAAATAACCGACAATTTGTTTCTCTGGTACAAACTTGATTTTCTTTTCAATTGATGTTGCTAAGATTTGCATTGGTGTTGTTATATTGTGTTTCCTTTTCTTTAGAAGGTAGTTGCATATGGGATGATTCTTCTTTTGCAAAGTTGTCAATGTGGGTACTTTGTTTGGTCCCATTGTCCTTGTATGTTGGAGAAGGAATATTATAAGGCTCCTTGGTGGTATTGTCAAAGAAATCACAACCCATGCATATATTCCCTTTTTGTATTAAAGCGATACTTTCTTGATTGGTGATAAGTTTTTCTTTCTAAGTTGAAGAGGGGTGTTGTGCTGCCTATTCAATCTTGTTAGGAAAAGTGGCGACTTCCAAATTTCTTTGAGAGATAGGATCTTGAATTGGAGCATAAGGAAAGACATTTTCATTAAAAACAACATGTCTAGAAATATAAACTTTGTTAGTTAAAGGACAAAGGCATTTGTAGCCTTTATGTATAGGACTATAGCCAATAAAAATACAAGGAATGTCTTCTTAGAAAACTTGTTCTTTCCATGGTCTCATAAAGACAGAAAGCACCTACAACCAAAAATTCTTAAGGTCCCATAACCGAGATCACAATTAAACAATTTATAATAGGGTGTTTTCATGTTGAGTGTGGATGAAGGCATTCTGTTAATTAAAAAGGTGGTGGTAACGAATGCATCAACCCAATATTTGAGAGGAAGATGAGCTTGGAATAGGAAAGTAAGACCAATTTCCACAATGTGATGGTGCTTTCTTTCGACAACATCGTTTTGTTACAAGGTTTAAGGATTAGAGAATTGATGATGTATTCCATAATTTGACAAATGATTTTTAAATGCAATAGAAGTGAATTCACCTCTAGCATCACTTTGAAAAATTTTTATTTTTATTTTTCTTTAAATGAATGATCGAAGCATTTCCAACATTCGATGGCAAAGTGATTAGACTTGCCATAGATTTGACAAGTTATAGGTTCTTTTTCTTGTTTGCTATTTTTCCAATTGAAATTTTGGCCATTGGAATTGTTGTTAGCTGCTCTCCATTGCCATTATTTGGGTTAAAATTGGAGCGAGGATAGGAACTATATCGGGCTGCTGGATTAAACCCTCTTCCATAAGAGCTGAACCTTCCACCATTTCAACCTTGTCATCATCCTCTTTGGCTGATGAAGCATTGGTCATGTTGTGGCATATTGTCTTGGTCATTGTTATGACTGCAATTCATCTGTTCATATGCTTGTAGGGCCAACACAAATTGATGGAAAAAAGGATAAGGAGGCTTTGTGAGCATGGCAGTTCTAAAGTCTTGATATTTGGATCCAAGAACTCTACCTAATTGAAACACCTTTTTTGTTTCATCTATACCTTTTGATTGCAACTAGGCTATCCCATAGAGTTTTAAATTTCTTAATATAGTCATCAAATGAGAGATTTCCCTTTTTCAAGGACATCAAGGTCTTATTCAAGATCATTTCCTTTTCAACCATAGTGGGAAGGATTTGATCTTCAATGGATTTCTACACCTTTTGCGTTGATCTAACATTTTCGAGAGTGATGAGAACCTCAGTGTCAATATTTCTCAATTGGAAAGCAATAAAGAGACCATCATTTCTTTTCCAAATGAGATGGTTAGGATTTGAGTCTATTTCGTCATCCTTCTTTATTTCATTAGGTGGTTCGCTGCCTTCAGTGAAATGATGAGCCATGTTGATGCTTCAAATTAATGACTCCATCTATAATCGCCAAAGCAGGTAGTTTAAAGAGAGGGAATGTGGCCATGAGAATTGATCTATTTGTGCTCTTGTGAAGCTCTAATACCTTTAGAATTCAAGAAAGCTTATGTAATTCTCATTCCTTGCCTTGTACCAGTAGTATAATGAGTAAATAAATAGACTGAAATTTAACAAAGTCTACATTTAGTGCTTAGAGTTAGGACTAAATCTAATTTGATTGATTCCTAGAGATATGGCAGCACACTCCACAATATTAGGGAGAATCTTGTTATTTTCCACAGGGGAAGAAGTAGCTATTGGATTGTATATAGAAGTAGCCGTTGTGTTACTCTGTTTGTGGTTCTCTTTAGGGAATCCTTGCATAAGGAAGTTCCGGCCTTCAGGTTACAACCAAACATAAAATTTACCTTAACACTATGCATGGCAACAAGATAGGAAGGGGAGGGGAAGTTATTTTGAAGGAAGGGGAATGGAAGGGAGGGGAGAGAAGGGAGAAAATTTCAACTTATTTTGTTTGCCAAATAAAAATTTAATTAATAAAGGGAATAGAAGAGAAATAATGTTATTTTGTTTGGATGGAAGGGAATAAATAGGAATTATAATTGTAAAAAGATAAAAAAGCACAAAGGAAATAATAAAGAGAATAAGAATAACACAAATAAGTTTTTAATAGAATAAAATCTACTAGTCATATTAAATTTTTGAAAATAATTTTCAAATAATAAAAACTTGAGATCATTATTAATAATTTTGAAATAGAATTAGATAGATTACAATGAATTCATTAAAAAAAAGACAAATTAATTGGATCTGCATTAGAAATGATTTTAGAAAAGCAATAGAAATCCCAACTAATATTATTGAAATATTCAAACATGAAAAATCATTTAAAATCCAACCAACAAAAATATATATAAGGTAATATTAACGTAAAAGTTATATAATGATTTATTTAGAATAAGGTTAAATTGATAAGGGTAAAAAGGTTTATGCAAAAAAATTATAATATCCCACTAAGAGTTGAAATTTTTTAAACTCCAATTTAGGGTGTAACCAATTTTAACTTATATAAGAGAAATGGGGGTGAATTACTCACTTTCCCTCCCTTCCCATTTTTTTTAAAAAATAGATGCCAAACAAGATAGTTATTAATTTTCCCTTTATTCCTCTTCCTTCCCTTTAAATTCACCTCCACCCATGCATAGTGTAAATATTCTTCTTAAAAATGATTCATCAAAGGTTCTTCTTTGTTATATATATATATATATATATATATATATATATATATATATATATATATATATATATATATATATATATATATAGTTTTAAGTTGAGTAATAAAAAAAAATAAAAAAAAAAATTAACTTAAGAAAGTTCAGAGAGAAAGCTTGATTTGGTCCAGATAATCTCCATAAACCAAAAGTCATAAAAAAATAAAAAGTCTGAAGCATCCTTTCAGAATTTTTTTTTTTTCTTTTTATATTTTTTTCTTTTAAAAAGATTTTAATTTTCAAATTTAAAAACCGTTTTGGCAACTGAAATTATCCTCTCCAATCCCTCCTCTCAGATTCTGAGGGAGGAGGGATTGGGGAGGATTTTAAATGGTTTTAAGCTCAAGACAATTTAAAAAAATTTGAAAGGGCCAACTTTCTGAGGGCATAAGGCCCACAGGGGGGCGTTCCAAATTTTCAGGGATCCAGGGATCAAAGTGTAATTTAAAAATTTCGGTTCATGCCTAATTTTTAGAGATTCATGCAATTAAATCCAAAACTTTTCAATTGAACTCTTGACCTTTTAAATTTTGCCCATTTCTGAATTATTTTCTAATTAAGTAAAAAAACTCTCAATTTACGCAAAATTACATGTCAATCAACTTCCAAGAAGAAAATCAACCATTCATTATCATTAGGATCTAGAGTAAAAAATTAAGCATTCACAATAATAATATTTACAATTTAATAAATATAAAATATTATATAATTTTAAAATAATTAACTATCTAAATATATTATTTATATTAATGTTTTGAAACTTGACTCGGTCTTGATACTGGTGAATGCAATAGACTTAGATTTAATAACACTCATGCTAAAAGAAATAAATAATAATATTTATAGTTTAATATATGCCAAATATTTTATAGTTCTAAAATAATTAACTATCCACATATTCTTTATACGAAGGTCTTTATATTTGGCTCGGTTTTTGGAACTTGTAAAAACAAATGATCATGAATCAAAAATTTAATTAGGATTAAATCATAATTAAATTAAATATATATAATACTTATTATTACCTATTAAAACTTATGATAAATAATGATATAAATAAAATAAATTAATTAAGTAAACATTAATTAGCAAATTTATTAAATAGTAATTGAAATAAAATTTCAAATAATAATAAATATATAAATTAGTTTTATTAATAATAATTATGTTCCTTGGTGTATGTGTGTGTATATATATAATTACTAAAATTCATGATATTACTAATTTATATATTTAATTTAAGGTATATTAAATTTGATTAATGTAATTTTTTAAACAAAAATTATTAGATATAATTTCTCGAATTAAAATATTAATAATCAAATTATTTTAGCATATGTTATATATTAAATTTGAGAAAAATAACACAAGAATTTCTCTTGGTGTAGTGGAAAGCTTACTAAAAGAATTGCAGGTGGCTTGGTGTTCTAGTCCAGTGGTTTATATTTGGAAAGTAATTCTATTTTAAATGTATGAACCTTTTAATATATTTTCATTAGAAATGGGTTTATTATTCAAATTAGACCATTCATTGATTCAATTCATGATTTTTCAGTCTAATCGATCGGCTAGACCAGTCTGATATGGATTTTACAACAATGATTTATACTATTTCTAAACCCCAAATAAACAATGATTTATACTATTTTTACCAGTAATTCTGGAGCTAATCATAATCTAACTATTGAATTGCAGAATCTTGCAATTCATTCTATTTCTCAAATATTTTCTTCAAATCTATTATGTTTGTATTTTATATTATTTTCAATTGATTGTATTTCCAATTTAAATCTTTTGTGTCTCATCTTTATATGCCTATATGAAAGTTATACTCTTTGAATGCAAAATATAATTTTGAGTAGCAATTGAATCTATTTCACGAACTCCTTGAAAAAGGCTAATTAATTCCTAAGAAATTTTATTCTCTAAAGTCAACTTCTTGCAAAATATAAAAGGTTGTCTTTTTTTTTTTTTTTTTTAAAATCCGAAACCTATACTCCTCACATTGTTAAAGAAATGAGCAGCATAATCAAGTTAAACCTTATTTATAATTGTATAAATGATGTTAGTGTCTTTAATTATTGAAATTAAACAAGAAGATTTATTTAAAAAAAAAAAAAAAAGATAATCTTCCTTCAAAATAAATAATTAAATATATGAAGTATATATATATTTTTTTATTACTCTTCCATTCTATCAAATAAAAGGAAAGTTAAGAATGCTTCTTTCCATCCTCAGCAAACAAACTTTAGATATTCATTTTTTTTATAAATGGAATTATATATCATTTTTTTTTATAAATACACATAAAAAGTCATGGAAGAGGTGAATAAATCTGCGTACAAGGAATAGGATGAACAAATAATGATAAAACATGATCTTTAGTCTCACGGTCCTGAATCCCATGCCCATCTCCATGTTGGTATATGCACTGTGCCGTCCTAGCTAGGTTAACTGCTATACCAATAAAAGATTTTGAGAATGGAGAATCAGAAACTCGCTCTTTATTCATTTTATTCCATGTTTCACTAATTAAATATCGAATGTGCTCGCGAGCTTTTTCTTCTGAAGTTCTAGTTTCATACATATAACATTGAATTGATTTTGGAACATCACCCCTCTTTAATTCATCCTAGCAAATAACAAAAACAAAACAAAATTGTAAGTGAAATTACAAGAGCAATAAGTAGAAAAAAAAGAAAGGGGTGTGCATAAATTAATTAACAAGCTAATTGCTTACTGATGATGTTCCAAGGTCATCTGCAAGTCTAAGAATCATGGCTGACCATCGAACTATATTGGGATACTCCTTTAAGCATTTCAAAGCATCATTTGTAATTGGAGTTTTTAAAAGAATATAACCATGACCTAACATGACAGGAGCTGCTATAGAAATCCAGGCATTATCAATGTATTCTTCTAAAGTTGGTATATAGCCACTATGATACCACTTGGCCTCTAATAAGTAAGATTTGCATATATCTGCCCACTGCAATAAGATTTAAAATTGTTATTAGCACATGAAAAAAATAAGTAGGTAGAGAAAATGATTTTTGTAGGAAACAAAGCAAGGTTACGAATTATTTAGAGAAATAGCTTATCAATACATACGACTTTCTTCAAGTAAGAAATGATGTGAAAGCTTTGTTCCTTAAAGGTATCAAAAGCTATTTCGTTTATTGAGTTGTAGAGGCATAGAAAACATATTTTTAAGTAGTCTGGAAGCTGCTCTATTCCATTGATATCCCATCTGAAATCATAGCATAAAACATATAAAGATGTATTAGTACTTAACTCCTATCTGAAATCATAGCATCTAACGTATAAAAATGAATTATAAAAAAATCTTGTTTAAATTATGAATTAGATTGTCAATGGAAGTGTATTTTTTTCTTTTTTAAAAAAAAAAAAAAAATTACTAACCTTTCAACAGCATCAGTAAACAATTCAAGTTCATCCAAGGTGCCATACACATCATAAATATCATCAATTGTGGTCAATAGAGCATTAATCTTTGTGGACATTCTCCTACAATATCCAAACTCTGGCTCAAAAATCATACCCACGGTCCATAAAAAATTCTCCATTATCCTGTCTCTTGCAAAGCTCAACTTTTCTCCGAGACCTGTATTTCTCCACCACCTTTTTATGGGACCAAGACAAAATAATATCATGGTTAGCCATATTCTGAACATTAATTTCTTTTTTCTTTTGGTTTGTTTTATGAAGGTGGAAGTTGCATGCCATATTCTGAACATTAATTTCTTTTTTCTTTTGATAATTATTTTTTAAAAAGAGTATAGGTAAATCAATTACTCCTAATTAAGATAAAATTATACTTATATCTCTAAACTTAAGGCTAATTCTATTAAGATCACTAAAGATTAATTTTGAATAATTTGATTATTAAATTTTAAATTTACATACAATTGAGTATTATCTGCTAATTGAGACCGTATTAACCACTGAAGAGTAATGATATAGACATGCCAACTCAGTTTTTTAATATGATAAAGCATCATTATTATCAGAAATTTTTAACTAGTGTGAACTAAACCAATTACATTTTGATACGTGATATCATTTATTATATATATCATTTGTATTGATTGATATTTAATTACAGATTATTAATGGTAATAAATAACCAACTAATGTAAATATTGTATTTAATAAATAATACCACATGTCAACGTGTAATTAGTTTAAAATACAGATGATATAGATGATATGGTAGACTAAGTCTACCTAAAAATTTCTCCATCATTATAGCCTATAAGTCGTCCATTGAAACTTACTTTCTCTCTTACTCATTTCAAATCCCTTAAAACAGACAAAGTACTAGAGGAGAAAAATCTCTGTAAAAAAAAACTGTCTGCATTCTCTCTTTGAAGACAATTTAGAAGGATAAAATTACCATATTGTTTTATCATTAGAGAATATTTTCTTTCTAAATTTTACTTTTAGCTCAATGATATTAAAATCTTTTCTATAGTTATAAATTTACCAATTTAAAGTCCCAAATTAAATTAATAAAAAATCATTTACTAACTTAAGCTTGCAACTACTATGCTTAGCATGATCTCAAAATTATAAAAGAGAGTTAAAAAAGAAGAACATACTGTGACACATATTTTAAATCTTCTTGATGCACTGCCTGCACATTATTGAAATCCAACTTTGCCAGCTCTAGCAAAAAAGGATTCATATCTTGTTTTCTCTCATATATATTAATGAACCATCTGGCCTCCAACCTCAGCATTCTCCAATGTAATGGAAGCTCCAATGCATGAGTTATTAAAATGGATTGAATCGATTGATCGTCTTTGTTCTGTTGGATATACTTGTTGAGAAAAGTTGTTGTAAAATCTCTTGCTACTTGTAAGATATTCTCACCCTCTTCGGAAAGGTATGATGCCTCATATAAAGATAGGATTCCCACTATATCATCACATAAGCAAGCTTTGAAGTTTCCCACCTCATCTTGAAAAGTATTAAAGATCTCTGCAGTTTACATAATATTTCAAAGTTAATCAAATATTTAAATTTTTAAAAATATCAATATTTTAGATCCTCTTTAATTACCTTGAGGTATTTTATACCCATCTTGTCTTAGGAGTCTAAACAAAAGGGATGTAGCATACAAATTTTTTTGATTCATGATCTGTGTATTATCACTGCAATTATGGTTGTAAATGGTCATTAGAATCCTCTTTATTTCATCTTCAAAGTGATAAGCTAATCCAAGTCTTTGCAATGTATCGATTAGTTCAAGCTGATCCAAAGTATTCATGGTTTGATTGAGCATCATCCTCACCTCCTCCTTCAGCTTGTTAATTCGCTTTGTGTATAATTCTTCCTGCATTACAATAAATCATTTTTTCTTTTTTCAGTTCTCTAGCATCATTTTGATGCTAAGCCCATACTTCTAGCCTTGGCTGGCTAGCATCATTTTAATAACAAAAATATTAACAAAGCAAGAATAGTGGAATCCCACTGAAATTAAAAATGAAAATATAATACAATCATATATATATATTGATTGGATTATTCGATACTCATGATACAATGCATTTTCACTTATAGTTTACTACATATATTAATAAATGGACTTATAAGTAGATAAATATTGAAATCTGTCTTACATAAAACCACTTAAATAATATTCATTTCGTTCCAAAAATATTGTCCATTATTTCTTTTTAAGATGTCTCAAAACACTTACTCGCTCTAAAAATAGTTATATATATTTGTCTATTTTATCCTTATTAATTGAAAGGTATGTATTTTCAAAATTAATAATAAAGATAATAATAAATGAGTATACGCAAGAATAGTATATGCAAAAATATAAGTGAAAACATAAAATAAAATCTATAAATTGTAAGCAATTAATAATTTTTTTTAAACTGCATAAGAAAAAAATTGACAACTTTTTTAAAACGGAGGGAATATTACTTTTAAATTCTTATTATATTTTATATTTATTTATTTTCTAACATATATTATGTATACATGAGTGTAAGATGCATTGTTTTTTAGTACAATAGATTTACTGAATGATATATGTCAATGGGTTATAGAAAAAAGAATAACAGTAACTATTAAACACAAACATACCTTAAATTCACTATTAAGTGATTGCACAAATTCATAATCCCAAAAGGGAGGTTGGTAATTTGCAGAGCGTCTCACAATAGTTTGATTGGCAACTTTTGTAGCAACCATACATCTAGTTACTGAGCTAACAAAAATACCTTTCTTTTGTAATCTGAAACGAAAATTAGTTGTAGGGGACAGTTTATTGATGAAAGTGCAATTAGAAACCAAGGCAAATGAATTAAGGGCCATTTTATGGGTTGGAGTGTGGCTGAATGGTTTTTTGCATGGGAAAATAGGTTTCTCTCTCTCCCCTTAAATATATGTCGCAAACAGTATCCAAGTACGGTAATATAGAATTAATTAATTTTTTATAGCAAAAAAGGCCAAAAAAAAAAAAAAAAGTGGTGAGATTAATGAATGAACTGAGGTAGGAAATATGGGTGGTTGGTGGACGGAGACACATGTCTAATTAGCGAGGCAAATAGTAATAAAGAGTTATTTTTCACGTGGGTTAAATGCCTACTGGTGTATTTGGCCACGAGGCCATAACTTACAAAAAAGTAATAATATTAATAATAATAAATAATAATGAAAAGTTCTCAATGTTCCCTTGCACATTCCGAGTTCATATAAATCTCTAGATTTTATTATAATAATTAACAATTATTTATCTGCATTGTGGTACTGTAAGAGGTCTGTCTGGCCGACATGCATATATGTATACTGCGTTTCACGTGTCAATAGCGCGTGCATATATATATATATATATATATATATATATAGCTATAGATGGTCTGTCTGGCCGCCATGCATATATGTATACTCCGTTTCACGTGTCAATAGCGTGCGCATATATATATATATATATATATATATATATATATATATATATTGGAATATAATTGCCAAAAAAAATTATTCAAACCATTAAAAAAGAAATTCTTTCAATTGTTCTGTACAGGTCAAAATTTCAAAGTGATCTTATAAATAAAAAATTTCTTTTGAGAATTGATTGTAAATCAATAAAAGATGTTTTACAAAAAGATGTTTAAAATTTGGCTTCAAAACAGATTTTTGCCAAATGGCAAGTTATCCTTTCTGTATTTGATTTTAATATTGAATATATTAAAGAAAGTACAAACTTAATTCTGAATTTTCTAACCCTTGAATGTCCCTCAGACTTCAAACAATGAAGATAAGGCCAAGGCCTAAGCATCTTCAAACACCAGCCCAAACACTCTTAACATTGTCATTTCAAAAAAACTTGCTTAAACCCAAACAGTAAAATTTTGGAAGGATATCGTCCTTGAAGAAGAACAAATTGGGACCCGAGTCTCTCATACTTAAATTCAAAAATTGGTTGAGCAATTGACCCAATCACCAGAATTTCTTCTGGCATTGCAAAAATCACAAGCTTCCCAGGCCTCCTTTTCAAAAGCCTCTCTAGTATCCTCTTTAGAGACCAAAGATAAAGATAAATTTTCAAATCCTGTTTCAAAAACTGAGATGATTGATTTTCCCTCTCAAAACCCATTTCAAAATATTTTCAAACCTAATACTCAAGAAATTGTTTTGCCACAAAACAAATAATTTTTCAAAATAAATGAGTATTTAGAAAAAATTCATTTTCAAACAATTTTAACAATGGAAGAAGTATTCTATAATAAGGATCCATTCAAAGCAATTACTTCAATCTTTCCAACAGGATGGTTATTCAAACTTTAGGATAAAACAAAATCTCAATCCTTTTACTAAGCCATCTTGGAAATCACTAAGTCAGCCATATTCAAACATCTCAAAAAAGATAAAAATCACCCTGACCCTGCATACTCTACATGCACCATTCAAAAGATAATCCACCTTGCAGATTGGGGAAAAGACTTATCAGCTCTTAAAGCTTTCCCTACAGATCTTCATACCCGAGTTAATCATTGCCATTATTTCAATTATGGAGACTACCAACAGACATGGTATAACTCCTTTTTCCTTCAAAATCATAAATATAGTCATTTTTTGTTATTCTATTTTGACAGGAACTTTCAAATACATAAACTACCTTACTGATTCATTCAATAGTAAAACTACTTTGGGAAATTACTAGAAATATTGATTCCTGAAGTCAAACCTTGCTATGAACTATTCAAAACTAATTTCAAACCAACTCCCACAGAAAAGAGATTTAACCCTTTTCTTCTTTTCTATTCAAAATTTTCCTTCCTTGGGTATGTATTTGAGTTGTTTGCAATAACAAGTTTTTCTTTTGTTTTAGAATGATATCTTTTTGGAACCAAATTGTAGTTGATACAGTTGAGGTCTGCTCCTGTATCAAGCAAAACAATTGTTTCCAATTGAAAATCATTTGAAAAAACAATTTTGAGATTTTTGAATTTCTTATCCTGAAGACAATTCCATCATCAGTGACTTTATAGGAAGTAATCAAATTAATGAAATAAATCCCTAAAATAACCATCTGATGAAGGTTTTTTGGTAAAAGAAAAATATTTTTTAATGCAATATTTCCATTAACTACAAAGGCTTTTGTTTTCCCTCTAATAGTTAATTTCAAATTGTTTGTAATAATAAGTTTTTCTTTTGTTTCAAAATGATATCTTTTTAGAACCAAATTGTAGTTGATACAGTTAAAATCTGCTCCTATATCAAACAAAGCAATTGTTTCCAATTGGAAATTATTTGAAAAAATAATTTTGATTTGAATTAAATATTTTTGAGAAGTTATTTCTCTTGAAATATTTATAAAATTATCTGAAATCTCTAGAACCTTTGCCAAATTATCCAATTAGACTTGTTTGAATGATTTGAACATTTCTCTTTTTTGAAAGGGTAAAAAATATTATTTTCTTTTGCATATATCTCAAACCAATCAAAAAATTTAATTTGAATTTTGAGCTGGTTACAAAAATCATAATATTTTGCTTGGATCTCATTTCTGATTTCCATGAAATGTTTGAAAAATCAGATCTTTTTTTGTTTATTATTTTTTGAATAAAAATCTTCATGAAGAAGTTTTTTATCAATTTGAAAAGATTTTTACAAAGCATTGATCCCTACTTTAATGTTCTGGGTAACTTCAGAAGGTGTTGGGGAAGAAGGGATATGAATGTATTTTATTTCTTCTCCAAGGTTTGAAGGTTGGCTTCTTATATTGATTTTGGTATAGTAGTATGGTAGTCAACATTTTGAAGAGTAAAGCTAGGTGTATCTAAGGTAAAATACCTTGGCTGTTGTATTTGGGTTTGAACTTGCTCTGAATGGTAAGGAGCATATATGACTGAAGGAAGATGTGAGACTTTTCCTAAGTCAATAGTTAAGGAAGTAGAGGCACTATCATCAAAAGATCTTGAACTGGTTGATTTTTTGTCAAAGGCGAGTTTGACTCCATCATCTTTGAATTGGGTTATGTTTTTTAGGTTAATGTTTGATTCAAGCTATTTTGGGAACTGTGGTTGGGTAGCTCTTTCCAAGATCCATTTTTCTGGTAAGGTAATGTCTTTCCATTGAATGGTCTTAGAGATAATGGCATTGGATCGTGAAAGATCTGTTTGAAGTAAAAGGGTTTCTCCTTTTGGGGAATGTTGGACATTTTTGAAGCAATAGTAGTCATCATTGCTTTGCAATGTATTTTGAAAATTAACACAATAGGGATTGATCCTTCAAGCATTTTGTAATTACGAGTCTTGATTTGAAGAACAATACTCTTTAAAACATTCTTACCATTCAAAGAGATTGTTATGTTTGGATAGCAATTAAAGTTAATGGGTCCTCTATTAAAACTAGATTCTATAGTTCCTAACAAAGAATCCTAAAAGTTTATAAATCTAGCATCCTTAAGAACTGTTAAAATTGAAGTATCTAGACCTTCTCTGGTAAAGGGTTTGATACCTACTTATATAAAGCCTATATGCAACTATTTAAAGGACTTCTCCCTATATGTTTGAATAGATTTTGAAGATAAAAAATGAATTTCTTCAAAAGGTTTTGAAATTTGAACATCTCTCTCCTCAATCTTAATAGTATAATCAGTTCTGAGAAAAGAAAGTTTTGAATATTCATAAATTTATTTCTTTTGAATCCTGGAAATTTTTCAGTCATCGATCTGTTTTGAAAAATTTTCAATAGTAATTTCTTCACTATTTACAACCCTTTTGAACTTTGAAGAGTTAAAGGTAAAAGAATTTGAAAAGGAAGTGTTTCTACAGAGTAACGATTGTAAATTCATTTTGAAAATAAAAATAAAATGTTTGAATGAAAAAGAGTATGGCCACCAGTTTTACTGCCCTAACTCTCAATGCAAAATGGGACTTACTACTGTACTTCTGCTCAACTGTTTTACTATTTATCTTATTAATGAATGCAAATATTATTTACTGTATACACATTACCCCTCAAGGCTTTGATACTAAGGACACCAAGGACCTAATGGTGACAATAGTGGTGAATGCATGCAAGAAAATTAAAACAAGCAAATAAATAAGAAACAGTTTTCACAGTTTCTGATCTGCAAGATCCCTTACTCAACGAAAAGGGCAAACAGAGAGCATACTCCTGTTACTTATGGTTTGAATAAATAAATATAGAAAATTAAACAGTTTAAAATAAATATACCTTAAATATATTTATGTTCGAAAATATAATTTACAAATAAATAATATTTGTAAATTATAAAGAGATATAAATTTGAAGGTTTGAAAGGGATATGGGTTTGAAGGTGATACAAGAATTCAACCTAACTAAAGATTTACAAAGTATTTTGCGCCTAAATCTAAGCCTCTAAAAGAATTTCCTGCTTCTGAATGATATGAGCTGCCCTTTTATAGATGTCTTTGAATGGCAGTCTTAAAATTTTGAAAGGTCCGTAAGCCTACTGAAAGACAAGCCAGCTGAAGTTGTCTTCTGAAAAGATGACCTGTAACTTTTTATGCTTCGAACTATGGATACTTTAAGTCTTTTCTTGATAGAAGTGGAGTTCCTGTTTGAATAAGTGGAGTAACTATATTTTTTTTACTGTTGGCAGAATAATTACTCTTCTTTCTTTTTTTTTTTTTTTTTTTTTTTTTACATCTACCTTTAATAGGTGACAAAAACTTTTTTACAATGTTTGAAAATTTGAAAGTTTGGAATCTAACTAGTTAATTAGCGATAAAATGCCAAAACAGTCATCTTCATTGTCATCCCCTAAATCTATGATAGGTTCAAAGCAACTTGACTTTGAGCTTAAACTTGAAGAGGCTGCTTTTAAAGAGCTCGGTTTTGAAGAGGTTGATCTGTTCTCCATGATCTGTTGAACCATCTGAAAGAATTCATCTTCTGTTTTTGCTACTGCTAATTTAGGAAAAACAAATGATTTTTGTGCCAAAAAGGTTGTTATTTCTTTTGAGCACTGAATATAGTTATTCTTAATTAACTAGTTTTGAACTTTAGTTTTAGACATCTTATTGTTGAAAGAATCCCACCATTTGACTTTTAATCTTCTGATAAGAATATATTGTCAATCCTGAGTCTGGTGGTAAGTAAAATACCAAATACATACCCAAGGAAGGAAAAATTTTGAATAGAATAGAAAAAAAGAAAAGGGTTAAATCTCTTTTCTGTGGGAGTTGGTTTGAAATTAGTTTTAAATAATTCATAGCAAGTTTGATTTTAGGAACCAATGTTTCTGGTAAGTTCCCAAAGTGGTTTTTACCATTGAATGAACTAGTAAGGTAGTTTATATGTTTGAAAGCTCCTGTCAAAATAGAATAGCCAATAATTACTATGTTTATGATTTTGAAGAAAAAATGAGTTATACCATACCTATTGGTAGTCCCAATAATTGAAACAATGGCAATGATTAACTCGTGTATGAAGGTCTACAGGGAAAGGGTTAACAATTCATGAGTCTTTTCAATCTACATGATGGATTATCTTTTGAATGGTGCATATAAAGTATGCAAGATCAAGATGATTTTTATCTTTTTTGAAATGTTTGAATGTGGCTGACCCAGTGGCTTCCAAGATGGCTTGGTAAAAGGATTGGAATTTGGTTTTATCTTACGGTTTGAATAACCATTATGTTGGAATGATTGAAGTGGCTGCTTTGAATGGATCCTTATTATAGAATCTTTCTTCCATTGTTAAAATTATTTGAAAATGAATTTTTTCTAAATACTCATTTGTTTTGAAAAACTGTTCATTTTATGACAAAAAATTTTTTTGAGTATTAGGCTTGAAAATGTTTTGAGATAGGTTTTAAGAGGGAAAATCAACTATCTCAGGGTTTGAAATTTTACCTTTACCATTGGCCTTTGAAGAGGATGCTAGAGAGGTTTTTAAAGAGAAAGCTTGGGAGGCTTGTGATTTTTGAAATAATTTATATATGGTTTTTACTAATTTAGGTACTTTTTATAAAATAATTCCTAATTAGATTGTTTTTTAAAAAAAATCTCATTTTAAATTTTTTTAAAATTATTTATTTATTTATTTATTTATTTGCTAAATTGATATGGAAAAAACAGTCAACTGTGGTATAGCTATTGATCATAATGAAAGAACTAAAGCTCACTTGCTTGCTGGGCGCTAGCGAGAGTGGCGGCCAGGCTATGCCCCACCAAAATTTGATATTTTTGTTTTGTTTTTGCAATTTTTCTCATTTTGAATTCTTTTATTATAGATTATTATATTATACTTATTTATATATAATAATTTAATTTCTAATATTCTAATTAGATTTTTATTTATTTTACATTATAATATTGTAATTATTTTATTATATTATATATGATATTATAGTATCTAATAATTATTTTTAATTAATATTATATTCAGTAATTGTATGTGAATAATTATCTAGTCTTATTATATATTGATATGGTTAATTATAGTAATAACTTTAGGTAAAATTTAATAATGATAAATTTTATACTAAATATGTTTCAAATAAAATAAAATAATTTTAAAAAGGAAGTAATCACATATTTAAATAATGATAAAATATGTAATAAATGTTCATACAAATTATTATCAAAATATTATTTTTATTATTTACATATTTTAAAGATGTAAGCATAATAATAAAAAAATAAAAATAAATAACATTTTAATTAACTAATAATAGAAAACAAAAATTAAACTACTAACGGTATAATACATATGATTAAAATATACAATAACTAACTTAAAACATAATAATAATAATAATAATAATAATAATATGTAAAATATGCAATAAAAATTCAGCACTAAACTATTTGTTGCAGCAATAATTTAAAGTGAGGATAAAGGGTTGGAATTTATTTTTGACGATTGGTTTCAATTATGTAGAAGTGAAAGAAGTCAAAAAGTTTTTTATTATGTTGAAGTATGTTGTCATGTCTACAAATTGGCCGCTGTTGGAAGGGAGGGAGTAGCTGTTTGGTGTTGGCCGCCCTTCTTAGTTGTGGTCTGGTATTGGATGCTTCTTTGACCCAGTGAAAAAGAAAAAACAAATTTAAAAGATCGCTATATATACATATATAGTGTTTTATTTTTAAATAAAATAATTTAGTTTATTGTGAAAAAAATATTTTTTTTACGAAAAATTATAATTTTATTTATATTTTTTTAAATTAAATATTTTTTCGCAATTTTACTTAATCGCGAAAAAAATTATAATTTTACAAAAATATAATTTGTTTTGTAATATGATTTATTTTATACAAAACAATAATTTTATGAGAAAAATAATTTTGTAATTATGAAAAAATATTATTCTTTTTAAAAAAATCATAATTTTTCTATAAAATGTATCGTATAAGCAAATTTTTATATTACTCTGTTTTAAAATAAAGTACAAAATTTTATTTTTTACAGCGAATAGGATAGTTATAAATAATAAATATAATTAAAATATTCAAAATATTATAACTAAATTAATTTGCTATTATATTTTACTAATTAAAAATGAGAAATTTTAAAATAATTAAGATAGTATTTTAAATTTTTATACCTGTAAACTTTATAAAAAAGTAGTATAATTTGTGAAAAGAATAAGAAAATTATGATTTTTTATAATAGAGTTTTTTTTTTTATTATAAAAAATTATTTTTTTCGTAAAATTATTGTTTTGCAAAAAAATAAATCACATTTTTATAAAATTAAAAATTCTTTTTATAATTAAAAAAATTAAAAAAAAATTAATTTACAAAAAATATAAATAAAATTATTATTTTTTGTAAAAAATTATTTCTTTCTACGAAATAAGATAAGTTAAATACATAGTATATATATATATATATATATATATATATATAGGGAGAGAGAGAGAGAGAGATCTGTCTAGTTTTTTTTGCAAATCTTTTTCTGGCCCACAAAATCTATAATGTGTCGGCCATGAAAAGATTTGCAAGACAAACTGGACAGACATCTTAATCGTATTATATATATAATTTTGAAACGGGAAGCACATTATATATCTTGCAAGGCTAAACTTTCCACGTCTTAATAGGGTGCATATCAATATTTTTAAATTCGATCCCACCTTCCCATAAATATTGATAAAACATTACAAATCACAAATTTAATCAAAGTTAAATAGAAAATAATTAAATTAATATTTTATAATATAGAAAATATAAATTTTATAAACCATTCAGTAGAATAATTTGAAATAAATTTAAATATAATATATTTTTTTAACAAATTATATAAAAATAATTTAAGATAGTAATAGAATAATAGAGTGATAAGAATTTTAAAAGTAATTAATTTTTGTGGAAATAAAAATGAGAGAAATTTAATTTTTAGGGCTAAAAAATTTAAATTTATTTTACCATATATTTAAATTTTATTATTAATTATGTTAGAAAGTGGTTATTAAAAATTAATTTTACTATATAAATTTCTAAACAATATATTATTATTTTGCGGAGAAATTTGTCATAAGGCCACCTTGAGCATAAATAGTTGGAAGTTATATGGCCTGACCGGTTGAACCGATGATTCGACCAGTTAAATAAAATTTCCTTATTTATTTTTTTTATTTTTTGATTAATTTTCATTGATAGAGGTTCAACTAATTCAAACCGGTCAAAAACCGATTAAAACCGGTCAAAATACTTCTTTTACCTATTATTTTAAAAAAATAAAATAAAAACTTAAAATTTAAAGAGTCTATTGAACTAAATTTAAAAAATCCATCGAACTTCAAAAAATAAAAAAAAAAATTATACTCTTCCTAATTGAAAGTTAATCAAAATGTTCTTTATTTACATAAAAATACTCTTTAAACTAAACTACATTTCTTTAGACGCTACTAGCAATGGTTGTCAAAGCTGGACCCGCTCAGCCGCTCGGACTAGAAAAAATGAGGTCCAGATGCCAAACCGGTCAAGAAAGAGCTTAAAACTTAGGATGGCTAGATCCAACCAAAATCCAGCCGAGTCAGCTAGGTGGTCGATGACCCGGTCGATTCGGCTAGTTTTTTAAGTGTGGGCTGGGTCGATAATTAAAAAAATATTTTTTTACTGCGAAATTAAAAAAAATAAATTATATATTTTAAATTTCAAATTGTCATTCACTCATTTATCATTTGATTTGATGAATATTTAAATTTATATTTTTTACATAGTACAATGCAAATCTGAGTAGATCTCCCACTATTAATTTTCTCTAGTCAATGGTTTTTAAATGATTTTAAATTCATATTTCTTATAAGTAATATTCATTAATTATTTATACAACGCTTATTATATATGTATATTATATTTATTTTTAACATATAAATCTAATATATTAAAATATAAATATAATATATTACATTTTTATATGTATATTATATTTATTTTTGACATATAAATAATAAATAATAAATATTATTTAAAATTTTGGTTTGATTCTAATTCGATCTCTGTTCAACTTTTGACCCATGATTATCTACTTTCCTCAATTCTAAGGTCGGGCTGGATTTTAAGACATTGCTATTAGCTTAATTTATTTCTTAATGGACATAATTATTAATTAATAATAATAGTGGTAATTAGTACGTGACTGCAATTAATACATACCTAATGGTGTTTTCTTACTTTACTTTGTCTTAAAATAAAGTAACTTATTTTATTTTTTAAGACCAATAAAAAGAGACACATAATTATTATAATTAAAATATTTTAAACATTATAAATAAGTTAACCTTTAATAGCAGGTTACTAATTAGAAATGAGAAATATTAAAATGACTTAAGCTAGTATTATAAATTTATACACCTATAAACTTTATGAAAAAATAATTTAATTTACGAAAAAATATAAACAAATTGCGATTTTTCATAAAAAAATATTTTTTCTTAATTACGAAATATTTTTGTTTTTTGTTAATTTAGAAATTTTTTCATAATGTTATTGTTTGCACAAAATAACTCATATTTTTGCAAAATTAGAATTTTTTCACATCTAAGAAAAATTAAGACAAAATAGTTTTGTTTACAAAAAAGTTATAAAATTATTGTAATATTTTGTAAAAGAGCCATTTTTTATAATTATGAAATTCTTTTTCTTTTTCGTTAATTTAAAAACTATTTCATAAATTTATTGTTTTATACAAAGTAAGTCGCATTTTCGTAAAGTTAAAACTTTTTTCGCAATTAAAAAAATTATAAAAAAATAGTTTTATTTATGAAAAATTTTAAAAAAATTGTGATTTTTTTTTAGAAAGCCATTTTTCTCATAATTATGTAATTATTTTTTTTTTGTTAATTTAAAAACTTTTTCGTAATGTTATTATTTGTCACAAAATAATTCATGTTTTAGCAAAATTAAAAATTTTTTTGCTAAGAAGAATTACGAAAAAAATAGTTTTATTTAAGAAAAGTTATAAAAATATTGTAATTTTACGAAAAAATAGTTTTATTTAAGAAAAATTAAATAAATAATGTATTTTTTTTTTGTAAAAGAGTCATTTTTTCATAATTATAAAATATTTTTCTTTTTCATTAATTTAGGAACTATTTTGTAAATTTATTATTTTACACAAAGTAAGTCACATTTTCATAAAGTTAAAACTTTCTTCGCTACTAAGAAGAATTACAAAAAAGTAGTTTTATTCAGGAAAAAAAATAAAAAAAAATAATTTTTGTAAGAGAGCTATTTTTTTGTAGTTACTAAATTATTTTTATTTTTTGATAATTTACGAACTTTTTCGTAACTTGTTGATTTACACAAAATGAGTCAAAATTTCATAAAATCATAATTTTTTCCACACCTAATAAGAATTCTATAAAATTTTTAATATACAAAAAAGTATAAAGAAAATGATATTTTTTGTAAGACAGCAAATTTTTCATACTAAGGAATTTTTTTTTTCTAATTTAGCTACTTATTTGTAAATTGTTAATTTACACAATATGAGCCAAACTTTCATAGGACAAATTGCTAAACAACTCTTAAGGTTTGATCAAATTAACTGTTTTGTCTCTATAGTTGGCCAAACTAATGAATTCGTCCTTGAGGTATTCGTCTAACTAATTAGTCCTTCTGTCAAAATTTTTCAATTTTTGCCGTTAAAATCAAAAAAAAATTAATATTTTTATACTTTTAATATAATTGATTGCCTAATATACCCTTGGTCATATTATCATCCACTCGCCTGTGATCGGCCACCGATGGCCGTTTTTTACAGTGACTTATGGTAGTGTAATTTATAAAAATGGTAGTAGTGCAAATCAATGCCTCTTGCTCTCATCAAAGTACACCTCAAAATGTTTAAAGGATTGAAATCTTCTCTCTTCAATTTCATTGGTTACCATTATCTCCACTGATCAAGGTGGATACCAAAATACTTTTAGGCCTATGAACTTCAAAATGATACCAAGTTTGCTTGGAATAGTGGCCAGAATCGGCCGAAATCTCACCTGAAAGTTTTCTGCTCAAGAAAAATTCAAATGGAGTTGGTGCCGCCATTCACTGCCCATTTCTGCTGCTACTGCTTCTCTTGGGATCGCCAACAGACAAGCTTCTTGATGGTGTAGGCCGTGACGCCAAACACTGGATAGAGATAGGTGCACCAGTGGTCACAGACTACTCCTACTCTCTCTCTCTCTCTCTCTCTCATTCTCTCTCTCTCTCTCTTCAATTCTAATAGGGATATTTTCATCTTTTCGTGCCTATTTAATGACAAAAATCTCAAAATTTAAACAAAATGACCAATTAATTGGATGGATCGAAACCTCTAGAATAAATTCATTAATTTGGTCAACTAAAGGGACGAAACATTAATTTGATCAAATCTCAAGGACTGTATAGTAATTTTTCTAATTTCGTAAAATCATAATTTTTTTCACAACTAATAGGAACTGAAAAAATTCTTATAATATACAATAAAGTGGAAAGAGATTACAATTTTTCAGAAGATATCATTTTTTTAATTATGGATAAATTTTTTTTTTAATTTAGCTATTTTAATTGTAACTTATTGATTTATATAAAATGAGTGAAAATTTTCATAAAATTAGAATTATTTTGTAACCTATTTAATCTAACTAAAGATTTACAGAGTATTTTGGTCCTAAATCTAAGCTTCTAAAAAGAATTTCCTGCTTCTGAATGATACGAGCTACCCTTTTATAGATGTCTTTGAATGGCAGTCTTAAAATTTTGAAAGGTCCATAAGCCTACTGAAAGACAGGCCAGCTGAAGTTGTCTTCTAAAAAGATGACATGTAGCTTCTCATGCTTCGAACTATGGATACTTTAAGTCTTTTCTTGATAGAAGTTGAGTTCCTGTTTGAATAAGTGGAGTAACTATATTTTTTTACTATCGGCAGAATAATTACTCTCCTTTTTTTTTTTTTTTTCCTTTTACATCTACCTTTAATAGGTGACAAAAACTTTTTTACAATATTTGAAAATTTGAAAGTTTGGAATCTACATAGTTAATTAGCGATAAAATGGCAAAACAGTCATCTTCATTATCATCTCCTAAATCTATGATAGGTTCATAGGAACTTGAGTTTGAGCTTAAACTTGAATGGTGTATGTAAAGTATGCAGGATCATGGTGATTTTTATCTTTGTTGAAATGTTTGAATGCAGCTGACCCAGAGGTTTCCAAGATGGCTTGGTAAAAGGATTGGGATTTGGTTTTATCTTAAAATTTGAATAACCATCATGTTGGAATGATTGAAGTGGCTGCTTTGAATGGATCCTTATTATAGAATCTTTCTTCCATTGTTAAAATTGTTTGAAAATGAATTTTTTCTAAATACTCATTTGTTTTGAAAAACTGTTCATTTTATGACAAAAATTTTTTTTGAGTATTAGGTTTGAAAATGTTTTGAGGTAGGTTTTAAGAGGGAAAATCAACTATCTCAGGGTTTGAAATTTTACCTTTACCTTTGGCCTTTGAAGAGGATGCTAGAAAGGTTTTTGAAGAGAAAGCTTGGGAGGCTTGTGATTTTTGAAATAATTTATATATGGTTTTTACTAATTTAGGTACTTTTTATAAAATAATTCCTAATTAGATTGTTTTTTAAAAAAAATCTCATTTTAAATTTTTTTAAAATTATTTATTTATTTATTTATTTATTTGCTAAATTGATATGGAAAAAACAGTCAACTGTGGTATAGCTATTGATCATAATGAAAGAACTAAAGCTCACTTGCTTGCTGGGCGCTAGCGAGAGTGGCGGCCAGGCTATGCCCCACCAAAATTTGATATTTTTGTTTTGTTTTTGCAATTTTTCTCATTTTGAATTCTTTTATTATAGATTATTATATTATACTTATTTATATATAATAATTTAATTTCTAATATTCTAATTAGATTTTTATTTATTTTACATTATAATATTGTAATTATTTTATTATATTATATATGATATTATAGTATCTAATAATTATTTTTAATTAATATTATATTCAGTAATTGTATGTGAATAATTATCTAGTCTTATTATATATTGATATGGTTAATTATAGTAATAACTTTAGGTAAAATTTAATAATGATAAATTTTATACTAAATATGTTTCAAATAAAATAAAATAATTTTAAAAAGGAAGTAATCACATATTTAAATAATGATAAAATATGTAATAAATGTTCATACAAATTATTATCAAAATATTATTTTTATTATTTACATATTTTAAAGATGTAAGCATAATAATAAAAAAATAAAAATAAATAACATTTTAATTAACTAATAATAGAAAACAAAAATTAAACTACTAACGGTATAATACATATGATTAAAATATACAATAACTAACTTAAAACATAATAATAATAATAATATGTAAAATATGCAATAAAAATTCAGCACTAAACTATTTGTTGCAGCAATAATTTAAAGTGAGGATAAAGGGTTGGAATTTATTTTTGACGATTGGTTTCAATTATGTAGAAGTGAAAGAAGTCAAAAAGTTTTTTATTATGTTGAAGTATGTTGTCATGTCTACAAATTGGCCGCTGTTGGAAGGGAGGGAGTAGCTGTTTGGTGTTGGCCGCCCTTCTTAGTTGTGGTCTGGTATTGGATGCTTCTTTGACCCAGTGAAAAAGAAAAAACAAATTTAAAAGATCGCTATATATACATATATAGTGTTTTATTTTTAAATAAAATAATTTAGTTTATTGTGAAAAAAATATTTTTTTTACGAAAAATTATAATTTTATTTATATTTTTTTAAATTAAATATTTTTTCGCAATTTTACTTAATCGCGAAAAAAATTATAATTTTACAAAAATATAATTTGTTTTGTAATATGATTTATTTTATACAAAACAATAATTTTATGAGAAAAATAATTTTGTAATTATGAAAAAATATTATTCTTTTTAAAAAAATCATAATTTTTCTATAAAATGTATCGTATAAGCAAATTTTTATATTACTCTGTTTTAAAATAAAGTACAAAATTTTATTTTTTACAGCGAATAGGATAGTTATAAATAATAAATATAATTAAAATATTCAAAATATTATAACTAAATTAATTTGCTATTATATTTTACTAATTAAAAATGAGAAATTTTAAAATAATTAAGATAGTATTTTAAATTTTTATACCTGTAAACTTTATAAAAAAGTAGTATAATTTGTGAAAAGAATAAGAAAATTATGATTTTTTATAATAGAGTTTTTTTTTTTATT
This sequence comes from Reutealis trisperma, assembly GCA_947687605.1. Lineage (NCBI taxonomy): Eukaryota > Viridiplantae > Streptophyta > Magnoliopsida > Malpighiales > Euphorbiaceae > Reutealis > Reutealis trisperma. Next base: position 1,134,426 of record CANTUT010000529.1, on the reverse strand, counting down.
ATAAAAAATTATTTTTTTCGTAAAATTATTGTTTTGCAAAAAAATAAATCACATTTTTATAAAATTAAAAATTCTTTTTATAATTAAAAAAATTAAAAAAAAATTAATTTACAAAAAATATAAATAAAATTATTATTTTTTGTAAAAAATTATTTCTTTCTACGAAATAAGATAAGTTAAATACATAGTAGGTGCATGTATATATATATATATATATATATATATATATATAGGGAGAGAGAGAGAGAGAGATCTGTCTAGTTTTTTTTGCAAATCTTTTTCTGGCCCACAAAATCTATAATGTGTCGGCCATGAAAAGATTTGCAAGACAAACTGGACAGACATCTTAATCGTATTATATATATAATTTTGAAACGGGAAGCACATTATATATCTTGCAAGGCTAAACTTTCCACGTCTTAATAGGGTGCATATCAATATTTTTAAATTCGATCCCACCTTCCCATAAATATTGATAAAACATTACAAATCACAAATTTAATCAAAGTTAAATAGAAAATAATTAAATTAATATTTTATAATATAGAAAATATAAATTTTATAAACCATTCAGTAGAATAATTTGAAATAAATTTAAATATAATATATTTTTTTAACAAATTATATAAAAATAATTTAAGATAGTAATAGAATAATAGAGTGATAAGAATTTTAAAAGTAATTAATTTTTGTGGAAATAAAAATGAGAGAAATTTAATTTTTAGGGCTAAAAAATTTAAATTTATTTTACCATATATTTAAATTTTATTATTAATTATGTTAGAAAGTGGTTATTAAAAATTAATTTTACTATATAAATTTCTAAACAATATATTATTATTTTGCGGAGAAATTTGTCATAAGGCCACCTTGAGCATAAATAGTTGGAAGTTATATGGCCTGACCGGTTGAACCGATGATTCGACCAGTTAAATAAAATTTCCTTATTTATTTTTTTTATTTTTTGATTAATTTTCATTGATAGAGGTTCAACTAATTCAAACCGGTCAAAAACCGATTAAAACCGGTCAAAATACTTCTTTTACCTATTATTTTAAAAAAATAAAATAAAAACTTAAAATTTAAAGAGTCTATTGAACTAAATTTAAAAAATCCATCGAACTTCAAAAAATAAAAAAAAAAATTATACTCTTCCTAATTGAAAGTTAATCAAAATGTTCTTTATTTACATAAAAATACTCTTTAAACTAAACTACATTTCTTTAGACGCTACTAGCAATGGTTGTCAAAGCTGGACCCGCTCAGCCGCTCGGACTAGAAAAAATGAGGTCCAGATGCCAAACCGGTCAAGAAAGAGCTTAAAACTTAGGATGGCTAGATCCAACCAAAATCCAGCCGAGTCAGCTAGGTGGTCGATGACCCGGTCGATTCGGCTAGTTTTTTAAGTGTGGGCTGGGTCGATAATTAAAAAAATATTTTTTTACTGCGAAATTAAAAAAAATAAATTATATATTTTAAATTTCAAATTGTCATTCACTCATTTATCATTTGATTTGATGAATATTTAAATTTATATTTTTTACATAGTACAATGCAAATCTGAGTAGATCTCCCACTATTAATTTTCTCTAGTCAATGGTTTTTAAATGATTTTAAATTCATATTTCTTATAAGTAATATTCATTAATTATTTATACAACGCTTATTATATATGTATATTATATTTATTTTTAACATATAAATCTAATATATTAAAATATAAATATAATATATTACATTTTTATATGTATATTATATTTATTTTTGACATATAAATAATAAATAATAAATATTATTTAAAATTTTGGTTTGATTCTAATTCGATCTCTGTTCAACTTTTGACCCATGATTACTACTTTCCTCAATTCTAAGGTCGGGCTGGATTTTAAGACATTGCTATTAGCTTAATTTATTTCTTAATGGACATAATTATTAATTAATAATAATAGTGGTAATTAGTACGTGACTGCAATTAATACATACCTAATGGTGTTTTCTTACTTTACTTTGTCTTAAAATAAAGTAACTTATTTTATTTTTTAAGACCAATAAAAAGAGACACATAATAATTATAATTAAAATATTTTAAACATTATAAATAAGTTAACCTTTAATAGCATGTTACTAATTAGAAATGAGAAATATTAAAATGACTTAAGCTAGTATTATAAATTTGTACACCTATAAACTTTATGAAAAAATAATTTAATTTACGAAAAAATATAAACAAATTGCGATTTTTCATAAAAAAATATTTTTTCTTAATTACGAAATATTTTTGTTTTTTGTTAATTTAGAAATTTTTTCATAATGTTATTGTTTGCACAAAATAACTCATATTTTTGCAAAATTAGAATTTTTTCACATCTAAGAAAAATTAAGACAAAATAGTTTTGTTTACAAAAAAGTTATAAAATTATTGTAATATTTTGTAAAAGAGCCATTTTTTATAATTATGAAATTCTTTTTCTTTTTCGTTAATTTAAAAACTATTTCATAAATTTATTGTTTTATACAAAGTAAGTCGCATTTTCGTAAAGTTAAAATTTTTTCGCAATTAAAAAAATTATAAAAAAATAGTTTTATTTATGAAAAATTTTAAGAAAATTGTGATTTTTAAAAAAATTAATTTAGGAACTTTTTCGAAGCTTGTTGATTTACACAAAATGAGTCAAAATTTCATAAAATCATAATTTTTTCCACACCTAATGAGAATTCTATAAAATTTTTAATATACAAAAAAGTATAAAGGAAATGATATTTTTTGTAAGATAGCAAATTTTTCATACTAACGAAATTTTTTTTTTCTAATTTAGCTACTTATTTGTAAGTTGTTAATTTACACAATATGAGCCAAAATTTCATAGGACAAATTTCTAAACAACTCTTGAGGTTTGATCAAATTAATGGTTTTGTCTCTATAGTTGGCCAAACTAATGAATTCATCCCTGAGGTATTAGTTCGTCTAACTAATTAGTCCTTCCGTCAAAATTTTTCAATTTTTGCCGTTAAAATCAATAAAAAATTAATATTTTTATACCTTTAATATAATTGATTGCCTAATATACCCTTGCTCATATTATCATCCACTTGCCTGTGATTGGCCACCGGTGGCCGTTGTTGACAGTGACTTATGGTAATGTAATTTATAAAAATGGTAGTAGTGAAAATCAATGCCTCTTGCTCTCGTCGGAATACACCTCAAAATGTTTAAAGGATTGAAATCTTCTCTCTTCAATTTCATTGGTTACCAACATCTCCACTGATCAAGGTGGATACCAAAATACTTCTAGGCCTATGAGCTTCAAAACGATACCAAGTTTGCTTGGAATAGTGGCCAAAATCGGCCGAAATCTCACCTGAAAGTTTTCTTCTCAAAGAAAATTCAAATGGAGTTGGTGCCGCCATTCACTGCCCGTTTCTGCTGCTACTGCTTCTCTTGGGATCGCCAACAGACAAGCTTCTTGATGGTGTAGGTGGTGACGCCAAACACTAGATAGAGATAGGTGCACCAGTGATCACAGACTACTCCTACTCTCTCTCTCTCTCTCTCCTTCTCTCTCTCTCTCTCTCTCTCTTCAATTCTAATAGGGATATTTTCATCTTTTCGTGTCTATTTAATGACAAAAATCTCAAAATTTAAACGAAATGACCAATTAATTGGATGGATCGAAACCTCCAAAATAAATTCATTAGTTTGATCAACTAGAGGGACGAAACATTAATTTGATCAAATCTCAAGGACTGCATTGTAATTTTTTTATTTTCGTAAAATCATAATTCTTTTCACAACTAATAGGAACTGAAAAAATTCTTATAATATACAATAAAATGCAAAGAGATTACAATTTTTTAGAAGATATCATTTTTTTTAATTATGGATAAATTTTTTTTTTGTTTTAAATTTAGCTATTTCATTTGTAACTTATTGATTTATATAAAATGAGTGAAAATTTTCATAAAATTAGAATTATTTCGTAACCTATTTATCTAAAGTCATTGATTTATGCAAAATGAAAGATATCATTTTTTTTTTTTATAAAATTACAATTTTATTCTTAAGTACGAAAAATTAATTATTTTCTTAATGAAATTTTACCAACTTTAGAAAATATAAGGTATACGTTTAAATTGTTCTTATTTTATGTATATATGAAAAATTGATGATAGATATATTGTATTTATATTTATAAAATCTATTTATTTCTATTTGGCGTCATTTTTTATGGAATGATTTTCATACTCAAGTTCAAGTTTAATCAAGTGGTAGTTTAGGACTGAGTACGGTTCGGTTCAATTTGAGAATTTGAAAATCTCCGAAATTAGATTGAATTTTGGGTATTTTAATTTCTAAAGATCCAGAATCAGAACCGAAATAAAAAATCTCTATATTGTATTGTTTCGAAAATTTTGGAATAATACAATTCAGGAATTGGATATTTCGGTTCCAGTCCAATTCAGTTCATCCAAAAGGAAATTTGGAGAAAATACATATAATAATTAATTTCTTATAACTAATAGTATAGTTTTAAGTTTTATTTTTTATGAAATTTGGATTTAATAAATTAATATATTATATTAATAATTATAATATATGATTAAATGATTATATTAATAAATTAATACATTATGTTAATATATATAATTATATATCAAAACTATATATTAATAGTTTTTATGACATAATTATATATACTATTTAAAGTTAACACATAATTTCTTATAATTAGTTATCTATTATAAGTACTTTCTTATTAATAACCTATCACACAAATATTAATTTATAAAAAAATTTATCAATATTATATTATTAGATACCAATAAAAGTTAATTAATCAAAAACTTTATTAGTATCACATAAATTTTATTAGTACACCATATTTTCTTATTATCACTCATTGATTAATCATAACATATATTAAAAGTTTTTATTCTAAAACATATAAGTAGTGAATTTAAAATTTTTAATTGTAATATGTGATCATATATTAGTATTATTAAAAACTAATGCTCATTATATTACTAATTTTTCATTGATATAATTTTAATGAATCTAATATTTAAGTAAATTATATAAATATTAATAGTTATATTCCATTTAGTTAAGGTATATATATTTTTAATTATAAATTTATAATTCATTTAAATTTTATTTTCGTATAATTTTAATATAATTTGATAACTGTTATAATGACATATATAATATTATAATTTTTGTGTTATTTATATATTATTCAATTAACATTATTTATATATTATAAATTAAAAATTAAAAAATTTCAGTTATTTTGGTCCAATCTAATTCGGTACAGTTCGATTTAATTCGGTCCAATTTTCGGCCTGGATATACGTTAATCTCCATAACAGTACCAAAATATTTTATTAGATTCAATTCAGCACGGGAAAAGTCAAAAAGTCAACGATTCGATCCAATTTCGGATATTTTCGGTCTAATTATTTGATTCAATTTGAAATTTTTAATATCCGTACTCAGCCCTAAGTGGCACTATAATAAAGTAAAAAAATTTAATTTTTAATTAGAATATGAATAATTTTTAATAAATTTACTTAAGTTTCGATTGTTAGACCTCATTATTATTTAAAGCAAACAATTACAGTAAAAAAAAAAAAAAAAAACAATAGCATGAGATTTTGGATTGATAAGATACTTAAAATATGTTGTTGGCTGTAATTTAGAGGTAACAAATTTGGCCCTCACAAATAGTAAAGTAAAATATAGTGTAAGCGTGTCAGGGAAATAAATTCTAAAAAACTAAAGTAATATAAAGCGTTTATTAATATAATTTCTAATTCTATAACTGTACAAAATAATAAGAGACCAAATTACTTCTAAGTTTTCAGCTCTAAAGGGTTTCAATAACAAAAACAGGAAGAAAATAAAGCTGATAAAAAATAGACAGTACTAAAAGTCTTTATTAGCTATTACAACTTAAAGCTTTGGCGAAAAAAAAAAATGAAAAGAATTGCACAATTGAAACTGATCTCCTAGAATTATGTTTGATTGATTTCCTTGTCTGATTTTGTAAGATTCATTAATAGGGTTTTGGTAAGTCTTTCGTTCTTATATTTGTAGAAGTCCTTATGAAAACTTTTCACAATATTTTGTTAGAAAATGAATGAAAATTGAATATTTTTTATAATCAATTTTGTAACTTCAATTTTGTATCGTCAAAATTGAATGTGTTATAACACCAAATTTATGGATAAATGAAATTAATTTTTTTTAATGCCCAAACTAGCTTTTTTAATTCCTATATAAGAAGGCAAGCACTCTTCTAGTTCATGGAAAAGTAATTTTATAGTATTCAAAATTACTTAATTACCATTGTATCCTAAAAAATAGACATCTAAATTAATCCTCAAGTACTATCGGCGAATGACAAATTTATTTTAAGAAAACCGTGTAGAACAAAAATCTTATTTTGCATTTCTTATTTTTTTTAAATTATTTGTGATCTTAAAATTTTATTTACATTTATTTATAACTATAGTTTTAGATTATATTTCATTTATAATTTACCACTTTATGATAGCGCGCTCTCAATTTGCACTTTCTAATGTTTACTGTAGTACATTCCTTCACTAGTACCTATTTTGAATGAATCTACTAGTAACTTTAGACTTAAAGTTTAAATTAATTAATGGCCAAACCCAAATAAACAATTAAATTTACGGACTAAAAATAGCTGTGGTACTTTCTCCATCCTTAAGAACAACTGAACCTTCTTCAGCAAGTGAAGATTTGAGGAAAAGATTTGTATTAGTATTGATTATAGGAAAATGAATTCTAATGTGTATCATTCAGAATTTGAGATTATAGCAATGGCAAATGACTGAATAAGGCATATGTTGTCAACCCAAAACTTCTATCCCTGCAGCTACGTATTTAATTTAATGATACAATAAAATTAAACAAAAACATCTTTAGTGATGAATGATTGCCTAATATGCAAAATCTTCAACTAATTAGCTAGGTTTTATACTCCAATGGAGGTCGAGGCTCAAAAAGCTTCAACTAATTAGCTGTCAAACTAGTCAGGTGACTTTGCCTAATATGCAAAATCAAGAAATTTGAATTTAACTCAGATTTTATCAAAAAATCATAGGATTAACCCATCTTTTAATCAATTCCAATTTATATATATCTAACATCAAATTAACCCAAAAGAATCTACAGCTAAGAACCAATCAAGATGTAGATAAAAAAACCCAAATTCAGGATTATCAAAACAACCAATTCATGTGAAAATTGATACGTACCTCGTGCAGTAGGCAAAGAAAATTGAAGCGGAGGTGTACCATTTAATTGTAACCTTGCCTCAGTTGCCCCAGGCTCAAAAGAACCGGTTTAACGATGAACGGCGCAATCGTACCTCGATCTGGTGCATCGACAGCAGTGGCGGTGGAGTTTACCTTTGGCCAATCGGTGATGCACAAGGAACGTCAATGGTGAGACCTTCTTCACCTAAATCGGGACATCGATCGAGCGAGGCTGCTATCCAAATCAGAACTAAAATAGAGAGTGAGACAGACGGTGACGACAGGCTTCTACTTTGCAACCCTGGTTCATGATGATGGCTTGAGTTGCTACTGCCGTTTGCGATCATGATGAGCTGAACGGCTAGAGATTAGTCTGATTCCCTCCTGCAATTAATTTTCTTCTCTGGTTATGATTTTTTTTCTTTTATGGGTTGTTTGGAAGTTTTTTAATTTGAAATTACCGGTTCAATGGGTAACCTTATTATAATCTAATATAATCTAACGATGTATAAGATAACGTAAACTTACTTTGTTTAAAACAAAGTAACAGCACCTAATTATTAATTAATACAACAGCGGTAGTTGGTACATAAATGCAATCAGCGGCATATAGAGGGGGCTGCGGTGCGTAGTCCATTTTTGTTTTTTAATTTACACCTGCAAAATTTTTTAAATTCTATATTTACCCTTCAAATTTAATTTTTTTTAATCCCTAACTTAAATTTATTGTTTAATCTCTCCAACTTCATGATTTATTTTTATTTTTTTTATCTTAATATCTTATTCTTTCATACTTTGTCCTAAAATTTTTTATTTTACCCTTTATATTTTTTTTTTATTTTTTCACTTTTAGTTTCTTCATCTTTTATATTTAGCTTCCAAAATTCATAATTTTTTTTTACCATTAATCCCTGATATATTTGAGCTTTTAAATTTTAGTTTAGAATATATATATATATATATTGTTTATGATCTAATGAATTTTCACCCCCTCACCCCTTCCTTGAATTTCTGAGTGCGCCAATCAATACAATGAATTGTAAATGGCGTGTAATAGATAAATAAGGAAAAAGATTTATAATTCAATTGAGCTAGACTTTTAATAGCTCAAGGAGGGTAGTGAACGAAAATGGTAAAGAATTAAGCAATTTTTACATTTTCTTTAAGGAATTCTTTCTCACTCCAGAGGTGTTTATCAAGGGTAGCCCTTATCTTCCTATGTTTTTATTTTTTGCATAAAGAGGCTATCTCATGGGATCCATAAAGCCGTTTAGAGAAATTCTTGAAGGCCCATCCAGCTTAGCCATAGGGGATCTTCTATTATATATCTCTTCTTATGGATGACCTAGTTTTAGAGAAAGGCAATCATTCATTCTTAAAATCACCATTTTTAAGACCAAAGAATGTGTAGAAAGCAGAGGCTTCAATTTCTAAGGTTATTATTATTCAAGGGCTTTTTGGTGCTTTCTCTCTTGCCACTGGTCAAAAGGGTTAGTATTGTGAAAACCTTGCTTTACTAATCTAAGAATGTGATTGAGAACCAGATATAAGCTATTAGTAGTGGTTATGGGTTTTCCCTCACCAAAAGCCTAGGTAAGTATTTAGGAGTTCCTTTACTTTATGCTTGAGTCAGTAAGAAGAATTATGGTTATATCCTAGACCGAACTATAAAGAAGCTCTCAAGTCGGCACATAAAAAAACTTTCCTTGGCTAGAAGAATTACTCCCACTAAGTTAGTCCTTTTGGCGATACGAAATTATGCAATGCAAACTTTTGCTCTCCCTATTTCCACTTGCAAGGATACTAAGAAAACACTGTTTCAGGTTCATATAGGGTATGTATAGGAGAAATAGCCCATTCCCTTAATTAAATGGAGCTCTTTTTATCAGCCAAAGGTGAATAGAGGGTTAGGTATGTAGTATGTTAAGAAAACTAATGAAGCTTTCATTATAAAATTAGCATGGGGTGTCCTTTTCTCGTGCTGATACTCTTTAGGTTAAAGTGTTAAGAAGTAAATATTATAAAAGGGAGGGTATTATCCTAGATGGCTTGTGCCTTAGTCAGTCTTCATGGCTATGGAGGAAAATTGTGAAGGTTTGGTATGTCATGATTTCTGGGACTTGTTGGGGCTTAGGTAATGGAATGTAAATGAGATTTTGGTTAGATATTTGGTTACTTGATGATCAGCCCCTCATTTCTTATGTTACTTCTCTTTTATCTAAGGCTTTGTCTAATCAAGTTATGGAAGCCTTTGTCTCTATTATAGCGATTAGAATTAAAGTATGTCTGAACACATGCTTCCTAGTTGCAAATTCTTACAAATTATAGCTTTCAAACCTCCATCTTTAAATGATGTTATCGATCATTTTTTTTGGTTTCCTATAGAAATGGGTTCCTTACCTATAAAATCTTGCATAGGCTCAAAACCTTAAATTTTCTTCAAAGCTTGTCAATCTTTAACTTCCCTTGTAAAAGTTTTCAATAAATCTAATTATAATCTAAAAGAAATTTAAGACTATGGAAGAAGTGGAGATTGGAGAGTAATCTCCCCCTATCTCTCCCCTCCTAAATTAATAGAAAGCTTCTTTACACATAGATATATTAAAAACTTAAGTCTTAAATCTCGAAATGATACCATCACCTCCACCTACTTCAGTAGAAGTAACAGTTCCACCACCATTGACTCTTATGAATGCTCCTATTACTAGAGAAGTGATTAGGAGGGAAATTGACGAGGGTTGATAAGTGCAAATTATGTTCTTAATTAGGAAGAATATTTATTAAACTTATCCATCAAATGTGTTCTTTATATTTATTTTTGTTTATCTTTGTTTTTATAGTTTATTTTCAAGGTTTTTTTTTTTTTTTTTTTTTTTATGTTATTATGATAGTTTCTATTCAAATTTAAGGAATTTGGAAGTTTGAATATCAATTAAAATGAAATTGAAAGTAAAAGAAATGCAAAAAGAGGATTTTTAGACATGTACGACCGTGTATGACTAATGGTGTATGGTGCACAGCCGTGAAACTCATAAAGAGGGTTTCACACAAAAGATGATGCCAAAGAAAGACTCAAGAGGTAAATGCTACAAGGATGAGCTTGATGGACATAAGATGATGACTCGGACATTTTCTTAATGCATGATGAAGGCAATCTGACTTGACGACTCAAAAATTTTAGAAACATAACCCTAAGAAAGGGTAGAACTACTAGCTTTTCCTAGACAAAAACTGACAAACAAAATACTTGAATTTTGTATGAGAGATGATTAACTATGCCGAATCCAATTTGAATCAAAACCCAAAACTACTTTCTGCTTGAGTTATCATAAACTTACTCTATCTTCTAGTTAAGCTGCTCTTTTGGGTTTTCAACTTAGCAACCTAGTTTAATTATTAGCTCTAACTTTTGCTCGAGCCACCTTTTTGAGTTTTCAACTCAACAAACTTGCTCTAATTTATGCCTAAACTGCTCTTTTGGGTTATCAACTTAGCGAAGTTTTTTCTTCTTTTCTTTCTTTTTCCTAAAAAGGAGAGCAATGTTGGTACAAAAAGGGATATTATATGGACCATGCCCAAACTGACTATCTATATACCTCCATTTTGATTACCATTTTACTTATCCTTGCTTAAGAGGATGATGCTTCATTGAAATTGCAAGTTATTTCCTTATTTAGAAGATTTGATTCCATTTAGACCTATCAAGATGATACCTTTGCTAGGCAAGATTTACTTTAACATTTCATATTAGGAATTAGAGTTCTGGCTTACTTTTCTTGCAACCCATTTTTCTTCCCTACTAGTTGTATTCAATTGACCACAATGCTTGAATATCTTTGGCTTGAAAGGTCTTCATCTTTCTATTTTCACCCATTCAATGAGAAAGGCGTAGCCCCTAATTGAATTAAGGATGGAAGTTTGACATAGTCCCTAATGGAAATTGTTAATTTTTGGTCAATTTCTGAAAAGCGGGTTCAAAAGAAACTATGATCCATCGACTGTGATGATTTCAGAGGGTGCTCTAAACATAACAAAGGATGTTAGTTTGGAGAGAAGGTGATAAGAGGATACTCTTATGCACTTTATCACTGCCAAGGATTCGATTCAATGTTCATGCCCCCAAGGAATTGCAATTACATTTAAAGGCCACTTTTAAAGCTTTACGAAGATCTGTGATGATTTTTGTCCTTAATCTTTTGAGATGGTGCAGTCTCATTTATTCTAGATCCTTTTTCATCATTATGATTAGTAGAAGCCTATGCTTGATCACAACCCATATATGGATTAGTCAAGGAGACGATTGCAAAATCCAATTGCGATTCAATCAATAGATGACACTATATCACTTTTGACTAATCATGATGGATAAGTGATTAATTTTTGGTGAACCAATAACTTGATGAACTCTCTTGGGATCATTGTGGTCTTTATGTCACATATTCACCATGAATCTTTAATTCTTTTGACCTACATTGCAACGCATCCTTCCTTTGCAAAAATTTATTTATCTTTATTTCATCCAAATTGGATTTAGAAAAGACAATGCATGATGAAAATAAATAGATAAAGAGTATGAAGGAATTCAAACTTTATGAATAATGAAAAAATGTTGTCAATTCATGACTACATAAAAAAATAAACTAGAAAAGGTGATTACAAACTCAAAAAAAAAAAAAAAAAAAAAAGACCCTGATGGATTGACTCTAATCTTTAGACTATGACTTCAACTCTAAGATTGTCTCCTCTCCATGGTGCTTTCTCACTTAGTGGATCTTAGGTATGCTGGGGTAAGGTATGGTTTTACTCTAAATTTGATTATGAGGACTTACTCAAAGAGAGTAGTCTCTGAGGTTTCCCCATTTTGGAGCTTAGGGATTTGATGGTGGCTCAGAGGTTGATAGGGGTGTTAGGTCTATGAAGGATGAGGTTTCCCATGTCAATGAGGTTTTGGATTTTGTGCCGTGAACTCTTGCACATATTTATCTTATAAGCAGTGCCATGATGGTGTCCATAAAATTCATTGGCATTATAATTCTTAGACAAAGAAGTTAATAGTGCCTTGAGTTCTAAGGATATTACCAGATCGAGCTCAAGGGCCTTTTTGTAAGCCATGCTTAAAAGCATACCCAAATCAATGAATTCCCTTCTACCCTTTTTTATTCTCAAGGATTTTTGGTTAGTGATGGCAGTTGCCTCTATACTCTTCCATTCAGCATTAGTATCGCATTATAGGTGTCCATTTCTTTCCATTCAGCATCAGTCATGAGAGTATAGGTATCCATTTCCTTTCATTTAGCATCAATCATGAAAGTATAGATGTCATCCTTCTTACAAGCTCATTCATCTTGCACTTTAAAATAACTGAAGGGATAGACTTCTTCCTAGTTTAAAAATGATTCAAAGAGGAGGAAGGATTTATGCCTGGGACTAAAGCGACATTGGTACTTGGGGTAACAAGAGCGGGATTGGTTAGGTTAAACCACAAGAGCTAGAGTGGAAATAATATTTAGATTGGTGACATGCTATTTTTAGGCTTTTTTTCGTCATCAGTCTGGTCAAGAATAAAAGCCAAGATAGCTTTAGTGCTTAGAGTCGAAGATATTGAGCTTTTGAGTATTGTCTAGAAGTAGCATCATCAGATTTAGCCTGTTTTAACACCCTCTTTACTCTTTCATGATGAGTTAGTGTTGGAATTTTAAAGCTTCGGTGAATTTGGCTTATAGGGCATTGAGAGCAGCAGTGAGATGAGCCCATGCTTTGTTGGAGCTAGTTTGTTAGATACTTAATAAGGCCTTATTAAAGCCAGTTTGTCGCACATTAAATGAAGATGGTTTGGAAGCTCTCTTATTCTTCTTGAGGATGGTGTTTAGGGTATCCATATCGATCATCTTATCCATTAGTACTTTGAAGTAAAGCAAAAGAAACCCAGTAAGTGAATAGATGAAAGAGATGGTAAAAGTATGCAGACTCTGACGAAAAAGGACTCCTTATGGTGTTGTAGGCCAATCATTTTTGAGCTTTAAGGATCACACAAGCTATGATCGGTAAAGGTTTTTAGGCGTAAGGTAATGCATTTAGGCTAAAAGTGTTGGGCTTTAAGGATAATGGATTAGCTTTGATGTTTTTAGTTTAAGGGTCCTGGGTTGGTTTTTGGGTAAAGAGTAGGATCATGGCAATGGTCTTGGTATTAGGGACCCAAATTGTCTACGTTTGTGGATGAAAATGAAGGTTAAGGATTTTGCAGTTAGGAAGTGGAGTTTGGATAAGGGGACTTGAGTTTTTAAGGTTAGGTAGGGGACATTGTAATTTAGGATTATAGGCTTAAAGCTTAGGATATGAGATTCGAGTGCTTGGTCTTTAGGTTAAAGGTTAAGGTAATATTACTTGAGGTTAAAGGTTAAGGTTATGGTGTTTAAGATTAAAGGCTACGGTGAGGTTAGAGGTTAGGATGAGGTTATAGTGTTTAAAGTTTAAGGGTAAAGGTGTTTGGATAGAGGTGAGTGTTTAGGATTTAAGGGTGGTGTTTAAATGGAGGTAAGAGTATTTGACCATTCTGCGGTTCAAGGTTCAACCTAAATTTGAAATGAATGCAATTTTTTTTTTGTACACAATGGATGTATTATATGCATTGGAAAAACATTTCAAGAGAATGTAATTGTACAAGGCTTTGATTATGGTACATGCAACTTAAGGTCAGATTCTAGGTTCATTACGTGAATAGGTAAGGGTGGCTTAGATAGGCTATATGTCACACTAGAGCAATGATATACCTAGCTACATATGAGTCAAAGAGTCTCGCATGAGCCCAACAGTACATTTTTCTTGTTACACCTTTGAAAAGATCAAAGGATTCATTGCAGGGTAGATTATTTTGCTATTGGCAAATAGACCTAATGAAAGTTACTTACTAGATGCTACTCACTATCCATTATCTTCCTAGAACTAGGTTTAGAGGCAAAGAGTCTATGCACATTATGCATGAAATTCACAATTATATTAAAACTGAAAATTTATTTTTAAACTAATTAGTAGTCCTCTTATTTTCTTTATTAAAAAAAAGTGGTCCCTAGTGAAGTTGCTAGTTGTGAGGCCTCATCTGAGCACTGGTCTGATTTGCTAAAAGAGAATCGAAATGCTCATTTGGATTTGAACTCACATTAGAGCTTTTAGGCTCAGATAGGTTCATTTCAAAAAATGATTTTGAGTTCCACCTTATTTTTTTATTTTATTTGGAAAAAAGATTAAGAAAAAAAAACTCATTTAACTCTAATTGATATTCCAAAGGAAAAGATCACTAACCTCAAAACCAAAAAGGATTCGAAGACTAGGTTTTTAGCTTATTTTAACAAAAACAGTTTGGCAATTAAGCTTAGTTGTGACTTAAAAATAAATTTCATGATAAGTGCATGTACAATTTATTATTATGATGCATGACAATCCATTCACAAATAAACAAAACAGAAAGGAAACAAACAGAAAAGAAAAATTAAATTAAAATTACAATTACAATAAAAATCCCAAATTAAGGGATACCTCCTCTAATTCTTATGGGTTCTAGAAAAGTTGCACATTCTCTAAACTAATTCTAAGACAAATAAACAAGATAAAAAAAAAATCCTAACTAGGTGAAGAAGGTGAAGGGGTAGAAGTTAGTTTATTTTAATTGAATTCAATATTTGAACCAAGCATACCTATATATCCTTTTAAATAGCAATAAGAACCCACGTAGTTTTTTCTTCTTGCAAAGGGATTTGTTTAACCAAATCACTTTATCATGTTTTGATTGATTGATTGATTGATTTGATTGATTGATTGATTTTAATTGACTATCAAGTTAAGTTAATTAGTTCAAATTTTAATTAACTAACCTAAGTGGATCAAGAATTAGGCGAGGAGCCATAGAGGGAGAAGAGAATCCCAATGAGACAAATAATAAAATGAAAGGAATGGATGAAGGAAAAGAGACTTACCTTGAGATGGCAGAGACTCGTCTCGATCGGTGGTAGATTTGTCTCAGATTGAGGGCGGCAGATTGCCTAAGACGGCAGGAGGCAGAAGCTTAAACTTATCACTTTGATGAGTAAGGAGCAAAAGTAAACCAAAAATAAAAAAAATAAAATAATTTTCTTTAAACTAGGGTGCTCTTCCTTTAGGAACAAGCTAAAGATATTTCTTGCTTTGAGGTCGGGGTTGATCAAGCAAGTCTAGGTGTTAAGAGGTAGAGGTGGGCATTAGGTGGTTTGGATCAATTCAGTCTTAGAAGAGCCAAAACTGGCCAATTGATCTTCATAATTTTTAAAGACTGAAGAGATCCAAATTTCATAGAAAACCAATTTACTTTTTAAACATTTTAAACCATCAGTTCAGTTCGATTTTGGTTTGGTAATTTCGGTTTAGGATTAGCCTTTGGGCCATTCATTTTAATAGACTTTTTAATAATTATATCAATTTTGTGAATATATTTAGAAAAATTAAAGTAAAATTAAAAATTGCTAAGATGATAAATTAAACATAGTGAATAATTCAGTTTAATTACAATTTGTAAATAAATAAGAAAATGTAAATAATAATAATGGAGCTTTAAGTACATAATTAATAGTTGAATAAATTTAAAGCCCTAGCCCCTTTACAAAAATCAAAATCTAAGTATAAACTTTGTCAAAAATCAAATCCTGCAACACAAAAGGAATTAATTAGTTTATACTTCAAAAAATTTATAGCATACATTAATACATATAAGGAAATTCATTGTGTGCTTTTAAAATTCATATAGAATACGGTCAAGTTAATATGTCTGCATCGTTAAACTGCGAACCATTTAACATATTTTGCCATACTAGTATTTAACTCAATATAAGTATTCATTCAATTTTAGTAAAGGTGAGAGCTTCACCAAAATTAAATACAAATTCACAGAAAAAGGCTTAGGGATAATAACATATCATATGGATGAAATAAGTAATACTAATTGTGTTGAGTATCACAATAATCAAATAAATAAGAATTGCCTCTACAAGTTAGTACATCACATACTTCGAACCCATAATTCAAAGCAGTTTATACCCACATCATTGCCCACAAACATAAAACAGAATCACAATTAAGGTATGACTTACCAGAAGTTAAAGGGGCCAAGAGCATTAGTCAATTACAATCAAAACTTACCAATTCATAAGTGAAAGGTTGCAAAAGCAACAGCCTATGCCTCAAATTTTACTTAGTAGTATCAAGCAAGCAATCAACACAGATAAAAGAGTATAATCCAAATAAATAATCAGCAATCAACACACAAAAGGTTAAAGAAACTTACAATAATTGCCCAGAAAAACCAATAGCAAGTGATTATCTAGAGAATAAATAGTAATATGAACAAAAAGAAGGGTATATATGCTAAAATAATAATAGTTTGTATCTGCATGATCAAAGACAGAAGAATATCAGTAAACTATAACAAAAAAGCTTCCATAGAATGAAATAAACACAAGAGACCAAAATTACCAGAAAAAAGTTAGTTACTTCTAACCATAGAATAACCCAAACATACATTTGGTGATTTTGCATAAAACATTCCACATTTATTAATAAAACAACTAGTAGAACTGCAGAGATTAAAAAACAACAAATGAAGACAAAGGCTACCACCTTTTTCAATGGTCTTAAGTTCATCAAGTTTCCTCAATAATCAGTGGCTGGTTGGATAGCCTTATCCAATCCTGTGCACAAATCAAAGCCTCCATATTCCTTAGGGTTAGTGAACTCCTAAATGTATCAAGTACCCTATCCCTAGTGCTAAATGCACTTTTAGAAGCCACAGTGAATATAGGGACAACCAAGATATCCCTAGCTAATTTGGACAGTATGGGGAGCCTTTCAGAATTTAGCTTCCCCCATTTAAGGACATCCAATTTCTCACCTTCCGCATTTGATTCACTCAAATAAATATCTAACTCAGTTTTTTTGCTTCCACCCAAACCTTTTTTAAGTTTATGTTGCTTAAATTTGGATTTAAGAATGGACATAAAGGTTTGGACAGAGGAATCATAAGAAGAGGATTGGGAAGTGATTATGCTTTGTGAATCTGATTAAGAGAGACAAGGATTTGAAGCATAATTTTTTTCATACTCAGTATACAACAATATCAATTTAGCTTTAATATTGTTAAACAAGCTTCCACCTTAGTCAATCCCATACATTTGTCCCATAGAATACTCAACAAACTCTAATTTCTCCCTAGGATCCAAGATACTAGCAAAGAAAATAACTTTATTCATCTTATCAAGATCTCCCTAATACTTGTCATATTTTGATTTCATGTTTCTTACTAAGATGGCAAGTTCAACATCAAGTGATTCACAAATTGCTTTCAATATGAAAAACAATTCAGAAATGTCTAAGAAAAAAGAGTTTAAGGTGACATATAATGAATAAGAAACTTTCAAAGTAAGATCATAAAAAACTTTCAAACAATCAGCTAGCTTTTTACAACATGCAAAATCTAAAAAATCAGGAACATCATTTTGACCCAAATTAGCAATAAAACTAGACTCTTATACCTGAAACCTATCAAACACTTTGTCATATTCAGTCGCCACTTTAAGCATCAAGTAAGTTGAGTTCCACCTAGTAGGAACATCTAAGAGCAAAGAGCTTTTGCATTCAAGGAAATCATAGATTTTCCTAAACTGCCTAAGCCAAGCAAGTGAATTCCTAACATATCTAACTGCATCTCTTACTTTCTTAACAGAAGGGTCAGCTTCTTTTAACCCATCTTGGACAACTAAATTAAGTATATGAGCAATGCATCTCATATGTAAGTATTTACAATTTGAAATGCTTCCACCCAATTCGTCAATCTTTTTTTAAGAAATGCAATGGCAGTTGTGAGGCCTTGCCCGAGCACCGGCCCGGTCCGCTAGAGGGAACTGGGATGCTCATCTGGGTTTGGACTCACGATGGAACCCTCGGGTTCATATTTGGTTTTGAAAAATAATTTTTGGGAGTCGCCACCCTAATTTATTTTTAGATGGAAAAATTAAGGAAAAACCCAGTGACTCCAATTTATTAATTTTGCAATTAATTTGCCCAAGGATAAAAATCACTAGCCTTCGAACCTGGTTGAGTTCGGGGACTAGGTTTTTGGTTTTAAAATAATCTAAATTTGGCTCTTTAGGTTTAATTTGACTTAAAAAATTAATTTCATGAATGACATTAATAACTGCAAAATAGAATGCATGAACATGAAATGAATGCATAAAAAAAATAATGGAACAATAAACATTCACAGATAAAGGAGAGTGTTCCCTCCAATCTTTAAAGATTTAGGGAAATCACATGATCACTCCTTAATTAAGATAATTACGTAAAAAGGTGAGATGCCTTCTCTAGTCCTTATGGGATTCTAGGAAGGCCACAAATTCCCTTACACATATTGTAAAAAGATAATTGACTTACAAAAGGAAAACAAGAAAAAGAATGCTCAATTTTAAAAGAAAATTGGATTTGAGATTTGGACTTAAATTCTAAATGTGCCTATATACCCCATTTGAATGGGGATCAAAACTCACGTAGTTCACTCCACGGTTAAGTGAAGGGTTTTAAAAAAATGATTTTTGGGGCTTGGAGAACGAGTTTGATAAAAATACCTTGGATTTCGACGGATGAGTTGGAAAAAGTGTTTTGTCGGACCGAAGTTCCGTTTTATCGGACCGGACAAAACGAGTTGATGGATGACAAAAAAAGTGATGGGTGAGTGAATTAATTAATTAAAATGATTAATTAATTAATTAAAAATAGTGATTGAGTAAAAAGAAATTTTTTTAATTTAATTTTTTAAAAGGGGGTAATTAATTAATTAAAATGATTAATTAATTAATTAAAAAAAAGATTTTCTTTCTTGATTTAATTGATTTAAAAAGGTAATTAATTAATTAAAAAGATTAATTAATTAATTATTTTGTAAATAAAAAGATTTTTTTTAGTTAATTAAAAAGATTAATTAACTAGGCTTGGGTGGAAAAATTAATTAATTAAAATGATTAATTAATTAATTAGAGAGTGGATGGAGGGAGAAGAAGAAAGAAGGTTTATAGATAATTATCAATATCTACCTTTGGTGTCTCTTACAATGAGGGAATTGGAGCCTATTTATAGGCAAATGGGTAGAGGGTAGTTTAGATAATAGAAATGTGAAAAGACCAAAAGGATGGGGTCAGAAAATGACTGATAATTGGACAAATAAGGGTAAAGAGGTCATTTTACGCATGTGTGGGCCTCATTGGAGCAGAGAAAGCCGTGCCCTAGCGCGGCGCCACACCAGCTCTGTGCGGTGCCGCGTCATGCCTTTGCGGCGTGCCGCAAATGAGACTTACGGTACCGGGCAGACCTGACGCGGTGCCACAAGGCTCCTGTACGGCGCGCCACGTGGCGCAACACGCATCCCGAGATTTTTCTTGACGGCCTTTTTTTGAGAATTTTCGGGTCAATTTTTGAGACTTCCAGGTCAGTTTCTGAGAGCTATAGAGCTCAGAAAAATTAACGGTCAGTGTCGTTAAGATCGAAATTAATTTTAGGATATTTTGACAGTCAGTCTTGAGGTAGATTTTGGTCAGTCCCAAAAAAAGATGTTTGATACAAAAGGTCCGGTCGGGGGTGAAATGGCATCTGATTATGCCAAGACTACTCCAGCTAGCTTTAGAGAAATTAATGTTAATTTTGCAGGTGATAAAATGAGGATTCACAGCTGCCCCCTCATCAAAGCTGTCTGTCAGTTAGACAGTTTTGATGAGAGTGAACCCTAAAAAAGTAAGTCTGAACTCGAGAAAAAGGAAACCTGGTTTGATGAGATAATTTTCATGAATTTTGGGACTCGATTCGTCTGTTCTCGGGATATTAAAGAATTTTCTGGTCTATAATTTTTCGATTTTTTTCTTGATGTCAGGGCTATACTTTATCCAAAAATAGGACAATGAACTGACTATGAGTAGATAAAAATCTCACGAACACATAACAATTTTCGAATCCTGATTTTGAAATAACACTGGCTAAAAATTTACTTTCGTGCGACTAAAAAAATTATAGGGCATTTTTTACTATAAACTATTTTGTCCTTTATGCTTTGAAAATCTATAAATAGGGGCTGCACCTCATTTGGTGCAGCACCCTCTTTGCTTGCTCATTCAAAACGTGAGCATACCTCTTCCTTTTTTTTTTTTTTTTTGTAACGATTTTTTTTTTACTTTAACCTTTTTTTTTTTTGTAGCACTAATAATAAAGTTTTCCTCTCTTTTTTTTTTTTTTTTAGTAACGATTTTTTTTAAACTAATTTTCTTTCTTTCTTTCGTTTTTTTTTTTTACTTTAACCTTTTTTTTTGAATAATATATTTTTTTTAGTAGCACTAATAATAAAATTTTCCTCTTTTTTTTTTTTTTTTTTTTTCCTACAATGATAATAACGTGTTCTTTTCTTGCTTTGCCTGTCAGGTCTGGCATTTGATTAAGATGGCATCCTCTTCTCGTCATAGAACTGCTTCCTCAAGGAGGGCCTCTTCTTCCTCTGCGGTTGGTCGGGGACGTCAGTACGAAGCGCCCAGAGATAATCCTCACCCAGCCCTCCTATTACAGGACCCCGAAGATCATGTGTCCTATGATGGTCAACTAGTGGTCGGTAGTCTTGCTTACTTTTTTCGAAAGCCAATTTTGTTCATAGCTTCCGTGAGATTATCTCATGCTTTTGTTGGTTTTCTTGCAGGCACAAACAATTAAGAACAGGGGCGGTCGCAGCAATCTTAGGGAGGTGGTCAGGTGTGTCTCCCGGGCAGCGCTGTTAAGGCCATACTTGAGCCCACTAGCTTTGTTGACTTTCTGGGGGTGTCAACCCCAGACCGTTTGAACATTAGTTTGATCAAAGCTTTAGCGGAGAGGTGGTGGGACACCACGGACAACTTCCACTTCGCCTGCGGGGAAATGACTTGCACGCCGCTTGACTTGCATTTGTTGTCTGGGATCTGATTCGGGACTCGACCTCTTGACATATGCAGTGACTGGAGACAGACCTTCTCTGCTGAAGAGACGCAGGCTCTTCTTGGTTTTGACCCGCCCCACGATAGTACCCAGGTGAGGCGTACCTTACTGGCGGATAAGCTGGAGTGGGCAACGGCTGCCGGCGGGATTGTCTCAAATGCAGCAGTGGCCCGACTATGTCTGCTGATTATAGCGGGTTGTACTTTCTCCCATTCTTTAAAAGACACAGTGGATCTTAACATTTTGGCTAGCCTGGTTGATTTGAGTGCCTGGGGGGAGTACGGCTGGGGCGGTGCAGTGCTTAGTGCCATGTACCATGACATGGTGGAGTTGTCTCGAGGGAACATCTTTTTTGTTGGTGGTACGGCACCCCTCTGAGAGGTACATTCTATACCCTGGCTTGCATTTTAATTTACAATGTTGACTTTTGACTGTCTGGTACGTGCAGCTTTGGGCATATGAGTATTTTGCTTTCATAGCCCCTGGATTGATCAAACAGAGGCTGGGAGATTTTCCTACTGGAAGGAGATGGGCAGAGTCTAACTGGAGCTCTAAAACTCTGACGGTCACAGCATCCTAACACTCCGAGCCTTCTTCGACAACTTGACGGAGCCAGAGGTTTTACACTCATTACTTCGCTTTCTTCATTACCTTAGTACTTAAACCATTTTGCTCATCGTTTAATGTGACAGATCTCAAGGCCTTTCGGCGAGTTGCGGCATCTCGGTGTTGATAGCATAATTTTTGCCGAGCATCTCTCTCGGAGATGGCTTCTATTGCATTCGCCTTACCACCGCTTATTTTTCTTGGGAGAGAGAGTGTGCTTCCAGACCACCGGCTCCTGGTGTGTCCCCAAGCCCCCCCGGGTGTACATGAGGCATGGGTCGGCGCTCCGTCCTTCCCTTGCGCTTTGCAATGGCGACGATGGGCGCATCTACCAACTCCCTGACTAGAGTTATCATGACTTTTGTTCTGCATTCCTGATGCGTGAGATCACACCGAGGGGTCGCTCTTCCATCAGATCTGCCCCTCCAAGGGAGCTAGTCATCCATGCAACTTCTGAGGCACCAAGAGGGAGCACCTTTGAGGGACTTGTCCCTGATATAGGCAGAGGCGCTGGGCCAAGCTCCAATACTGACACGATAAACTGGGACAGAGAATTCTACATCCCTGGGGAGATCTCATATTATGGGGCAGATGGCTCCTTGAGGATGTGGCAGCTTCCTGATGCCGTTCTCCCGGACGTGTGAGACATTCCGGAGGATGTCGAGGTATGATTTTACCTTCCATTCAGAAATGATCTTCATGTAAGGAAGGCATTTTCACTTTCTTATGCTCAGGATTTTTGACATTCTGTTTGCCACAGATTCCTAGGAGTTTTATTCGTCGGACTTACAGAGTTTCTTGCAGAATGGAGGCGGCTTTTGGTGGGATGCTAACACGTCTAGACATGTTCGATGCCCGTGAGGCTGGCGATGAGGAGGCTCCTCAGAGGCGTAAGAGAGGAGGGCGCTAATGACTTGGTGACTGTGATGCTGTCGCTGAGTTTTTCTTTATAACATCTTCCTTCTATGTAGCCTTTTTGGGCAGCCACGTCACCTGTTTCCCTTGGTGAGAAGTAGTACTCTTGTAAGGGTGACGTCCTTGTAATGATATGTCATGCTTATGCCATGTACATTATGACTATGTAAAACACTACGATGCTTCCTATCATATATGCTTGTGTTATGGATGCATGAATATGATGTATGCATGCTTTTGACTTTGATCGGCCCCTTTCTTCTTTTCCTTTCCCTTCGTCGGTCAGTGAGGACATCATTTTTCCGGCCCTTCCTCTCTAAAGAAGAGAGAAAGGTCATCTATCTCTTGTACCAGGGGTGAAAAATAACAGTTCTAGCGCCGAACGAGTGATCACCGAAGCATCGCTACAGTGCTATGCTGCAAATAGCATATGCGGCACCGTGTTAGCTCTGTGCAGCGCCGCACATGCTGTTTGCGGCCGACTGCACAAGGATTTTGCGGCGCCGCACAGAGGGCCTGCAGCGCCGTGTTAGTCTTCTGTGGCAGATCCATTTCTCTGACAGTGTTTCTGCATTTTTTGGATTGATTGAGACATGTAGGAGCTTATATAAGGCAGAATTTTTGAAGACAAATCCATCCATTTTTCATTTGAGAGTCGAAACTCTGCCCGTTTGTCGACTTTTCCTCATTTGCTCGGTTTTTCACCATCTTCTTTTCCTCTCTTTCTTTTTCACATGGAGTCGTACTTTAGTCATTGCACGCATATGTGGACGAGAAAACTTGACAAAGTGGATAGGATAAACTTAGGTAGGTATGGGATTTTGGCTATGGTGGCGTTGAGAGGGGTACGAGTGGACCGGGATTTCTTGAGAGCTTTTTCTCGGTTTTGGGATCCAGCGGCCCGAGTCTTTCGATTTGGTGTGGGTATGGAGGAGCTATGTCCCACATTTGAGGAGTTTTGTGCCATACTTGGCAGTGATCCGGAGGTGGCCTTAGTAGTACCCGAGTTCAGAGTTGGGCACTATAGAGTTTTTCAGGAGTTTTTAGCTCTCCCAGCGGACACTGCCAGTCGGATGGTGGTAGAGGGCTAGGTGAACTTGACTGCTGTCATTGAGGAGTTTCATGATCCCGGCGATCAAGGTGATGTAAGAGTGCAGAGGCTCAGGACGAGAGCTTTAATTTTTTACCTGTTTGCCGGCTATCTATTTCCCGGGCCCGTCGGTTGGGGAGATGCCAAAGTGGCTGGTTTGGTACTACAGATGGAGCAGGGTCGCTCTATTATTGGAGCTGTGTTGGCAGAGACACTGCTGAGTCTCGACTGCTATGTTCGAGGACTGGAGAGGTGGACTGTATCTCCAGTAGTGCTTCAGGTGAGAGGGAGAATTTTATCAGCTTCTATCCTTTCAGGAGTGGATATTTTGTGCATACCTGAATCTCATCTTGGTTTATTTTGTAGGTATGGTTGACGGACCACTTAAAAGTGGTTACTGCCTCGACAAGGAGTCCGTATACAGCTATTCAATACTGGATGCAGCCCATCTTGGTGAGGAAAGGGTCAGTTAGGGAGTGGATTGGATGGCTTCTAGAGCTTGCCCCAGAGGACATACTCTGGCACTACCAGTGGTATGGGATTAAGTCCTTTATGACGATGAGCCATGGGTATCGGGTGGTCTGTCTGCTTGGCTTGGCATGGATGTCATTTTATCAAGGTACGAGGGTCCTACGGCAGATGGGTCAGACCCAGGATGTCCCTCCAGTCATGCCCTTCTTGGAGTCTATGAGGATTATCGCCCCCATTGCCAGGGCTATTAGAGGGGGGTGGATGAGGAGCTTTCATACGGTGAGGCTAGAGATCAGTTTTGGTACCACTGAGAGATACCGCAATTGGTTGATTGAGACTGTCTGGCCGGTCGAGAGAGAGCACCGGGCTGTGCTACTCAGGGAGACTGAGAGTGATGAGATAGAGGAGACAGTTAAAGAATGTGCCAGTGGCCAGGGGATTACTGCCAAGACAAGTGAGGTGACTCGATCTGAGAGTGAGGCCAGAGGTTCCACTGGGAGATTGACTCTACAGGTCGTAGTGGCGACTCAGACTGCAGTAGAGGTGACTCATAGGACTATCACTGCAGTTAGATGCCAGGGTGACACTACCTTGGTCTCACAGAGAAGGATCACAACAATGAGCGGACAAAGGAGGACTGCTATTACTGGAGTGCAGAGGAAGACTTTGACTTCGATACGAGGGAGAGTTGTAGCTAGCGGCTCAAGGGGTATGGACCCTCAAAGGAGAGTCTTAGATAATACTCTAGGGAGCAGTTTTGGAGCTACCAAGACACAAGACAGACCAGCCAGAGCGGTCGCTAAGAACAGGTCACGTGTTGTGAGCATTTCAACCATTGATGCGACGGAGGGGGACACAGAGACCCAAGTCAAGGGAGTGACGATCGAGGAGATAGTGGCGTGATCTGATTCTGAGGGAGACGTTCATCCTAGAAGGAGGAGGAGGCGGGTCGCCTAGGTAGAGTTGGTTGTCTGGCTATTTTTGGTGGTTGTTCCGACACGAGCTGCAGGTTTCTTTTTTTTGTATACTCCTGTAAGTTGACAAAACCACAGGACAAGCTGTAGGTATAGATAGAAGCTGTCCTTTTTGTGATGGTGGATTATATGTTTTTTGTAAAATCTGATCATCATTATATGAGATATTTTTGTTGTTATTCTGCTCTAACTTTTGCCTAAGCTGCCCTCGCAGGTTTTCAACTTAGCGAGCCCTATTTTTATTTTTATTTTTATTTTATTATTATATATATATATATTTTATTTCTATTTATTTATTTATTTATTTTTTATTTTAGACAAAAATACCAAATGTTTCATTAGGCACAGAGGAGATGAGATGGTGATGCAAACAAAATATCTTTATATCATGCTTTGGACCGCACCTGAGTCAGGCTGCCTACGTATCCCTTACATTGATTTGACTTTTCTTTTCTTTTTTCTTTTTTTAGGGAGAATCAGGTCCACGTAATTCTAATTACATTGCCTTGGGTAGGAGAATAGATAGGAACGATGCAAGTTCAAACAAAATATCTTTTTAGCTGATCCAAATTGCAGGGATTAGAAAACTCGTTTCCATCTACATCCGCAAGAATGGCGCCTCCACCGAATAAAATCTTCTTCAGTACATACAGCCCAGCCCAGTTTGGCCTGAACTTTCCTTTTGGGTTATGAATGGGGGCCCTAATCTCCTTCAGAACTAAATTTCCTTCTTCTAGACCCCTATCTTTTACCTTCCTGTTGAAGTGTCGTGCTAGTTTCTGTTAGTAGCCGTGGATCCTGTACAAGCGTCCATCCTTTTCTCATCGATAGCATTTAGCTGTTCATGATATCCTTTGATCCAATCAGCTTCACTCAATTGGCTTTCCCTAATTACCCTGGCAGACTAGATCTGCATCTCAATGGGAAGAACAACCTCCATTTCGTAAACCAAGGCGTATGGGTTGCCCCTGTCAAAGTAAGAATGGTAGTTCTATATCCCTACAAGGCAGCAGGTAGTCGCTCGTGCTAGTCTTTGTGCTTTTTGATAACCTTCTGCAAGATGTTCTTCATAGTTTTGTTGGCTGCCTCGACTGCACCATTGGTCTGTGGTCGATAAAGAGAGGAGCGGTGATGCTGGATCTTCTTTGTCAGGAGAAGACAGACTACCTCCTTTTGAAAGTGAGAGCTGTTGTCCGTGATGATTTCGGAGATGGTTCCAAACCGATAAAGGATATTGGTTTGGATGAAGTGTGCCACCTTCTTTGCGTTTAGGACCTGATATGGCACTGCTTCAATCCATTTTGTAAAGTAGTCTACGGCCACCAGAATGTATTCATGCCCACTGGAGGACTTTGGGGAAATCCGCCCAATGACATCTATACCCCATGTAGCAAAAGGCCATGGTGTTGCTACTGGATTTAGAGGGACAGGGGGGCGACGTTGGAATTTGGCAAAGATCTGACACTTGTAACATCTATGTACATACTTTGCGCATTCCTCGTTCATGGTCAACCAAAAGTAGCCTAGGTTTGCTATCTTTCGTGCCAAGGCTACACCATTCATATGTGGGCCTTCCTCTCCGCCATGGATCCATTCCATGATTTGTTGGGCTTCTTCTTCGATCACGCATCGCAGGTGGATTTTGTCCCAGGCTCTCTTATATAGCACACCTCTATTCGGTATAAAGCCAGCGGACAGCTGTCTTAGAGTTCTCCGGTTTGCTTTTGAGGCTCCTTCTGGATACTTACTATTCTGGATGTAATTGAGGATGTTCCAAAACTAGGGTTTAGTGTCAGCCAACTGGAGATTTATGCACAAGGTATGATATCCAGGTTGCCGCTTTACTTCGATAACAACAGGCCTATGTATCTCGTTATCGCTCATATTGATCATAGAGGCCAAGGTGGCTAGAGCATCAGCGAACTGATTCTTTGCCCTCGGCAAGTAGTAGAAAGAGAGTTCATGGAAACTTTCGGCCAAGTCATTCAAGCGTTGATGGTAAGGAACCAAACGCTCTTCTCTAATCTTCCACTTACCCAGTGCTTGGGAAACAATGAGGTTAGAATCACCATAAACCTCCAAATAGTCTATCCTCATGTTAATAGCCACCTCTAGACCAGCTATGCATGCCTCATATTCTACTTCATTGTTGGTTACCTTGAAGGCTAGCTTAATCGCCATAGGCAAATGATCTCCTTTAGGAGAAACCAGAAGTACACCAGCTCCGTAACCTTTACTATTAAAGGCGCCGTCAAAGAATAACTTCCATACCTCAGGATCTATGATCAAGATATCCTTGTCTGGGAACTCAGGCTCGAACATTTCTTCCCCCACAGGGGCAGTTGCCAGTTGATCAGCAATTATGCTTCCTTTAACTGCTTTTCTTGGGACATACTTTAGGTCAAATGCTGTAAGAACAGCCATCCATCGCTCCATCTTGCTGTCAAGAACCGGCCTCTCCATAAGGAATTTTAAGGGGCTCTTGTCAGCCAGCACATGGGTGATGTATGAGCATAGGTAGTGCTGAAGCTTGTGACATACCCAAACTAAGGCTAAGCACAACCGTTCAATTTGATTGTACTTGAGCTCATGAGCCAGCATACTTTTACTCAAATAGTAAATGGCATTCTCTTTGTGTGAATCTAGAGCATTTGAGCAAGCATTGCCCCTATGGCTTCTGAAGTTACGGATAAGTAAAGCAACAATGGCTGACCTTGCCTTAGGGGTTGCAATATTGGTGGGTTCAGGAGGTAGTCCTTGATTTTGTCAAAAGCCTTTTGACATTCTTCGTTCCATTGTTTAGGGGCTCCTTTCCTCAATAGTTTGAAGATTGGTCCATATGTGTCTGCCAGTTGTGCAACAAAGTGACTGATGTACTGTAGACGACCTAGAAAACCTCTAATCTCCTTTTCAGTTTTAGGGGGAGGCATCTCTATAATTGCTTTTGACTTTGTTGGATCCACCTCTATACCTCTTTGGCTGAGTAAGTGTCCCAAGAATACACCCGAAGAGGCGCCAAAAAGGCACTTAGCTAGGTTCAACTTGAGATTTTATTGCTTAAGCCTAGTGAAGAACCGGTCCAAAGCATCAAAGTGACCTTCAGGATTTTCAGATTTTATGACCATGTCGTCCACGTATACCTCGACATCCTTGTGCATCATGTCGTGAAATATAATGGTGGCCATTCGTTGATAAGTTGCCCCAGCGTTCTTCAAACCAAAAGGCATTACTCGATAGCAATAGGTGCCCCATTCTGTCACAAAGGATGTCTTTTCCTTATCCAGAGTATAGACTTGGATCTGATTGTAGCCTGCATAAAGGTTGGTCAAAGAGACCACCGATGCAGTAGCCATGCGATCCACAAGTAAATCAATATGCAGCAGAGGGAAATCATCCTTCGAGCAAGCTTTGTTGAGATCCCTGTAATCAATGCACATTTGGACTTTCCCATCTTTCTTGGGGACAGGCACTATGTTGGCCAACCATGAGGGATAGGTAATGGGTTCGATAAACCCATTATCTAGTAACTTGGCGACCTCCTCTTTGATCTTTAGAGACCATTCTGTCTTCATTCTTCTCAACTTCTGCTTTACAGGCTTCACGTGCTTGTAAGTCAAGATCTTATGAACTGCTATGCTTGGATCTACCCCCACTATGTCCTTGGGTTCCCATGCAAAACAGTCCATGAACTTACGCACTTTTTCAGCTAATGCCTATGTATCAGAATATACAGATGCAATGTCTGTAACTTTTAGATTCTCCTTTATGCCATAATTGATTGGTTCTTTGCCTTTTTCATTTTTTATTTCTTTTTTACTTTCTTTTTCAGATTTCTTATTTAATGATGAGTCAGATGAAGTAAAGCATAGACAGTCAGGAAAGTAGGCAGAAAACTCATTCATTTCATTGAAAACAAAGGTCCCATCATCATGGATTACATCATTTTAAAAGGAAAAACTAGGGGGACGAGTTACACAGTTAGACAAAAAGGACTGAAAGGTCTCTACAGACTCAGATTCAAGGGACTCTGACTCTGACACGGACTCAAAAGACTCGGATAAAATAGGATCGGTGCTCTTCTCAAAATACTAGTTATTCAGCGGTGCTTGAGATGGTTGGATAAGCTTGATGGGGTCAAGTTCTTGATGGTAAGTGATCATGTGGATGGTCTCGAAAAGAGAGGGCTCTATGCTTGCTTCCCAATCCTCCTCCAATTGGTAGATAGGCTCACAATCCTCTAGGTTGAGCCTGATATCAAAGAAGATTTTAAAACTAGGGATCAGTTTCTTAGAAATGGGGTAAAACCATGGCTTAGGAAAGCCACAATAAGGGAAATCTTCTCCTTCTTTCACAAAATACCCATTAAGAGTCTTGAAATAAAGACGCATAGGCCAATCAAAAGTCTCACCTTACCTTTTGGCCTCAACCCTCAGTTTGGCTTTTTCCTCCAATTCTGTAGTATCTTCAGGTTTGGGCGCATAGCCAAGGCCGAAAGGAGGGGTGGTATTGGGATATTCGGGAAATCGGGTGACCCCTTGCTGGTTCCTTCCAAGTCCCAATCCTAGAAAATAATCCATTTTCTTCATCATGTTAGCTACTGCTACATTACTATATGGATCAAAATCGAAAGGAACAAACTCTTTACCTTCCCCTTGAATGAACTGGATAGTATCAAATGAGAAACCGGATAGAGGAATGGTAGAAGGTTCGGGCTTGATTTCCAGTATGGGTACAGATTTTGGGATGTCACTCTTCCCATATTCATCAGCTTGGACAGTTATGATATTCGTACCATGGGGAAATTTTAACTTCTGGTGTAAGGAGGAAGGAACTGCCTTCACTTGATGAATCCATGGTCTACCAAGTAAGAGATTGAAACATGCTGGGACGTCAATCACCTGAAATGGGATGGGCATCGTCACTAGTCCAATCGTGACATCAAGATTCGCCACACCCAAAACCTCCCTCTTAGTGTTGTCATATGCTCTTACCACTTGGTTTGACAGGATGAAATCTGAAGCTTCTAATCCTAGACAGCTGGCCACCTTTAGTGGACATACATTCAAGGCGGACCCATTATCTACTAGTACCATGGGCACAGTCTTGTCTCGGGTCATTACCGTGATGTAGAGAGCATGGTTGTGGTTTTCACCTCCATGAGGGATATCATGATCACTGAAGGAAATGGTCATGGACTTAGCAGTGTTGGTTAAAGATGCCATAAGGGTCTCTGGTGAGATATCGATGGGAGCCTGACATTGATTCAAAGCCTTGCAAAGAGCTTAGCGATGAGGGTAAGAGGATTGGATGAGACTCCATATCGATATGTTTGCTTGGGTTTTCTTTAATTGCTTAAGAATGGGATCTTCCTCTGGTTCATTATAGGGTTTCAGTTTTTCAGCTGGAGGGGGAATTGTATGACCCATCGAGTTTGAATCCACGGGTTATGGAGGCGGAGGCAAGACTCTTCCACTTCGAGTAATTGCATCAACTTCGGTGACAAAGTCATTTAGATCAAGCACGCAACAATAACCCAAAATGGGGCAAATGAGGGAGAGAGGATCAATTCCAGGTTCGCCAGAAGAAATGAGGTTGACATTCGCCTAGTGGTTAGGCAATGGATTAGTGGTGATGTTGGGTTTAGCTCTTGGGGCAATGATATCCCCACTATCTATTAGGTCTTGGATTCGGTGCCTCAGAGCCTTGCAAACATCCATTTTATGCCCGGGCTCTTGATGATAATCACATCGTTCGTTGGCATTATAGTTCTTGGGCAAAGGATTTGGGGGCGGTCTTGGTTCTAAAGGCTTGACAAGGTGGGCTTCCAGAGCCTTTTTATAGACAGTGCTTAGAGGCATTCCCAATTCAGAAAAGCTCCTTCTTTCTAACCTCATGGGTTGATGGTAAGAGACAGCGTTAATTTCTCCTCCCTTCTGAGGCACAAAATGAGTAATGTTGGAGGTGAAATTGGTGTTCTTGTGGTATCTCGAATTTGAGGATTCATCTTTGATTTGGCCAGTCTGAATCAAATCTTCAATTTTGGAAGCTGTAGTAATTAGGGCCTTAAAGTCCGGGAGATACTGGGTTTGCAAGTGAACTTGGTATTGTGGGAGGAGGTTTTTCACAATAATGTCAATTTGTTCCTTTTCGGATGGGCGATTCACCATTTGCGCCGCCTTTGCCCTCCACCTTGTAAGGAACGCAGTGAAGGATTCTCTTTGATTTTGTTTAGTGGTTTCTAGGTCTCGTCGAGTAACATCTACCTCAATGTTATAATGATATTGTTTGACGAAAGCATTGTAGATATCATCCCAAGTCTTGTTATGATTTTTGTCCAGATCAAACAACCACTTAATGGCAGTTCCGGTTAATAACTGCTGGAATAATTGAGCAAGGAGCTCATCATCCACACCAAAGGGTCTCATGGCACCCACATACATTTTGAGGTGGGTCTTAGGGTAAGTGGTGCCGTTAAACTTTTCCATCACGGGCATTTTGAACTTGGGTGGAACCCTGGCGTTCGGGAAAAGAGCAAGAGAGTCGACATCGATAATGTCCTCATACTTTTTAATATTCTTGATGGATCATTCTAAAGTCTCAAATTTTTCCATTAGTTTTTTGGTTTCGGGGAGGCTAGAAAAATCCCCACTTTGAAAAGGATTCGCAGTGGGAGTGGGAGCGGTGGCATTCATATCCAAAAGAGGAGAGGTGGGTGTCTCCGGAGCTTTTCCCTTATCGGTGAGGTCGATAATGGGAGTAGTAAAAGTGGGGGCATGGCTGGTCCTGGCTTAGGTAGAGTTGTGCTGAACAGGAGAAGGAGCGATAGGAGCATTGGTCATTTCTCTCACCTCATTGATGATTGATTGACGTTGGGCATTGAGGGCGTTGGTGAAGGTGTCAGCTTGGGTTTTGAGGGCGGTGGTGAGTGTATTTTGAAAAGCTTCCTCTTGCTTTTTGAGGAGATTGGTGAGAAAGGTGCCCATTGCGTCTTGGTCAAAAGGGTGAGCCATTGGTACCTTGAAATAGAAAACAGACAGTAAAAAAATGAAATTATGAAGAAAGAATGAATGTGAAGGTGTGTTAGGAAAATGATTCCTTCCACATGGTTGGTTACCGGGTTTACATATTGACAGGGTGAGTGTGTGAGGTGTCTCTGGGGTAACAGACCACTGGTTTGGTTTTTTTGAGATTTGACCTTGTCGAGTTTTCTCACGTATGCATGATCATGTCGTGATGCATGCTAAAAAGGTTTCATGAATATGCGAAAATATCGATTATTATGGTATATGGAACCTAAAGTCAAAGGCTAAGGCGACTATATGCACAAGGGTGAAGGGTGGTTCGATTTAAGGGTTCCCGTCCCACTAGAGTATCGATATACCTAACCACATATGAGGCAAGAAGCCTCGCATGGGTCCAACAGTACTAACTGCTTGTTACACCACCAAAATGATCGGGGATTCATCGCGGGGTGGAATGCTTTCGCTATCTTCCAACAAACTCAAAGAGAGTTGTCGAGCCAATGCTACTTGCCATCCAAAAAGTTTTCCTAAAACTAAGGTTTAGGCAAGGAGCCTTTATTATGCAAAGTGATGCATGAAAGTCAAATTATACTTAATGAGCCAAATGGAGATTATTTTTAAAAAAAAAATTCCTTAATCAAATAGTAATCCTCTTATTTTCCTTTTTAAAAAAAAGGTGGCAACCAGTCCCCAGTGGAGTCACCAGCTGTGTGGCCTCGCCCGAGCACCGGCCTGGTCCGCTAGAGGGAACCGGGATGCTCATTTGGATTTGGACTCACGATGGAACCCTTAGGTTCAAATTTGGTTTTGAAAAATGATTTTTGGGAGTCGCCACCCTAATTTATTTTTAGATGGAAAAATTAAGGAAAAATCCAGTGACTCCAATTTATTAATTTTGCAATTAATTTGCCCAAGGATAAAAATCACTAGCCTTCGAACCTGGTTGAGTTCGGG
The DNA here is from genome assembly GCA_947687605.1 of Reutealis trisperma. Taxonomy (NCBI): domain Eukaryota; kingdom Viridiplantae; phylum Streptophyta; class Magnoliopsida; order Malpighiales; family Euphorbiaceae; genus Reutealis; species Reutealis trisperma. Next base: position 1,101,094 of record CANTUT010000529.1, on the reverse strand, counting down.
GACTAGGTTTTTGGTTTTAAAATAATCTAAATTTGGCTCTTTAGGTTTAATTTGACTTAAAAAATTAATTTCATGAATGACATTAATAATTGCAAAATAGAATGCATGAACATGAAATGAATGCATAAAAAAAATAATGGAACAATAAACATTCATAGATAAAGGAGAGTGTTCCCTCCAATCTTTAAAGATTTGGGGGAACCACATGGTCACTCCTTAATTAAGATAATTACGTAAAAAGGTGAGATGCCTTCTCTAGCCCTTATGGGATTCTAGGAGGCCACAAATTCCCTTACACATATTGTAAAAAGATAATTGACTTACAAAAGGAAAACAAGAAAAAGAATGCTCAATTTTAAAAGAAAATTGGATTTGAGATTTGGACTTAAATTCCAAACGTGCCTACGTACCTCGTTTGAATGGGAATCAAAACCCACATAATTCGCTCCACGGTTAAGTTGAGGGGTTTAAAAAAATGATTTTTGGGGCTTGGAGAATGAGTTTGATAAAAATACCTTGGATTTCAATGGATGAGTTGGAAAAAGTGTTTTGCCAGACCGAAGTTCTGTTTTATAGGACCGGACAAAACAAGTTGATGGATGACAAAAAAAGTGATGGGTGAGTGAATTAATTAATTAAATGATTAATTAATTAATTAAAAATAGTGATTGAGTAAAAAGGAATTTTTTTAATTTAATTTTTTAAAAGGGGGTAATTAATTAATTAAAATGATTAATTAATTAATTAAAAAAAGATTTTCTTTCTTGATTTAATTGATTTAAAAAGGTAATTAATTAATTAAAAAGATTAATTAATTAATTAATTTGTAAATAAAAAGATTTTTTTTAATTAATTAAAAAGATTAATTAACTAGGCTTGGGTGGAAAAATTAATTAATTAAAATGATTAATTAATTAATTAGGGAGTGGATGGAGGGAGAATAAGAAAGAAGGTTGATAGATAGCTATCAATATCAACCTTTGGTGTGTCTTACAATGAGGGAATGGGAGCCTATTTATAGGCAAATGGGTAGAGGGTAGTTTAGGTAATAGAAATGTGAAAAGACCAAAAGGATGGGGTCAGAAAATGGCTGATAAATGGACAAATAAGGGTAAAGAGGTCATTTTACGCGTGTGTGGGCCCCATTGGAGCAGAGAAAGCTGTGCCCTGGCGCGGTGCCGCACCAGCTCTGTGCGGCGCCGCGTCAGGCCTTTGCGATGTCGCATCCTGAGATTTTTCTTGATGGCCCATTTTTTGAGAATTTTCGGGTCAATTTTTGAGACTTCCAGGTCAGTTTCTGGGAGCTATAGAGCTCAGAAAAATTAACGGTCAGTATTGTTAAGATCAAAATTAATTTTAGGATATTTTGACAGTCAGTCTTGAGGTAGATTTTGGTCAGTCCCAAAAAAAGATGTCTGATACAAAAGGTCTGGTCGGGGGTGGAAAGGCATCTGATTATGCCAAAACTACTCTAGCCAGCTTTGAAGAAATTAATGTTAATTTTGCAGGTGCTAAAATGAGGGTTCACAGCAGTATCATTTGATGATGCATTATCAACAGTAATAATGAAAATATTGTTAAAGCCACAATCTAACAAACAAGTCTCAATAGCCTTACCAATATACTCACCCTTATAACTAGACACATGAATGAATAATAGTATCTTTTTGTGGAGATTTTACTCATCATCCATAAAATTTGTAGTGGTACATATGTAATTTATTTTCTGAATGCTAGTCCAAATGTCTATAATGTTTATTGTTAGACTTACTCTTTGACAGTGATTCTTAATGAATGACTTTAATTTAGACCTTTTAGAGATATAAATGTTATAGTAGTCCCTAGTGACAGTCCTCCTAAATAGAATTTTGAACCTAGGACATGCTGTGTACATGAATTTTTTGAAACCCAACCCTTCTACAAACCTAAGAGGCAACTCATCCATTATAATCATATGTGCTACTACCTGCCTAATAGCGTCTTGATCAAACTTCTAAGTTCCTAGATTTCCTATTACTCATTGTTTCCCCTCAATCAAATTCAAATTTTCATTATCACTAGCAACAGTTTGAAAGGTTAACAAAAATTGTCTAACATGGACAAAAGTAGGGTTCTTCAAACATTTTAACATATGATTTCTTAAAGTGGAAGTCCCATTCATTTTTGTGTCAGAAGCATATACTTTAGGACAATAATTACATTTAGTAGATACAAGTTTACCATCAAAATTGAATGACTTACTGAAATGGTCCCACATAAGAGACCTTGAATCAATTTACTTTCTTTTTTTTAGAAGGCAAAGGTGGAGCACTAGCTTCCACTTGCATTGGCTCAGTTTGTTGCTGAGCTTGAATGCTTCCACCTTCAGGTGGACTGGATACATTTGATCCAGTCCTCTGTGTTTGATTAGTATTCATCTACAAAACAAAGAAATTATTAATTTGTTAGTATTAGTAACCAAAATAAATAACATAGACAACCAAAATGAAACATGGATCATTAGTCAAATCTGTGTAAATAAAAAAAAATTAAAAATGAAGGGTAAATTTAAAAAGTTCAAGGCTTTTACCTTGGTTTTCAAACAGAATCACAGAATATAGAAGAATAGAGCTAGATCTTTGCGTGCACTGAAGAAAAAGTTAAATATCATTAGTGAAGTCCATAGATTTCAAAATAAAAAATATAAATGCTAAATAATTAAAAGAAGTAAGAGATTTTTACCTAAAAATTAAGGATTTAAAGAGAGGAGAATAGATTTCTAGGGAAATTTCCACCAAAAAGTGTTAGGGTTTCAAAGCTTCCAACATATAAAAGAGAACGAGATGTTTCAGAGGAAAAAAGTTGAGATTTGAATAGAAACGAGAGGTTTCAGAGGGAGGAGAGAATAGATTTCTCCATAAAGTGTAGGATTTCAAAACTTCTACCATAAGAGAGGATATCACAGAAGTTTGGATCAATTTCTCTGGAAAAATGAAGGGATTTCACAGAGAAATCTCTCTAGAAATGAGGGATTTTCAAGAGAAAAATAATGGAATTTCAGTATTTCATAGAAAAATCTCTCTAAAAATGAGGGGTTTTTAGTGGGAGAAGTCTTTAGAAACAAAGAGAAATGAGAAAGTAGATAGAGAGAGTTAAAAGTTAGAAAGAGAAGCAATAGATGAGAAATAAGAGACTAGATTAAAAATTTTAGGATAAAGATGAATATATACTAAGGCTAAACAGTACCGTATAAAAGTAGATTAAATTGTAAGTTCAGTTATTTGGTCGATTCAATTGTATTCTCACTAAAACCAAACCGAAAATCAAAAACCAGAAAACTTTAACAGTTAAACCAAACCAATCCAAAATCACCAAATTCAGTAAACCATACCTTAATTTTGATTCGGTTAGGTTTGATAAAATGGTTTGGTTGGTTTTTGCCCACCTTTATTAAGAGATGAAGAAAACTGAAAAGGAAGGTCCCTATATATAATGGAAAGGTTTAGGATTCAAACGCTGTGAAAAACAATATGGGATTCGGGTTCTAGGAGGCGCTGCTGCAAGGTGCCCTTAACAACTATAGCGCACTAAATTTAGTAGGTATCAAGTTGCAACTTATTGGAAGGATGCAAAATTGAGGGTTCACACATGTACAAAATTTTGGGTCTGTATAGCATTTTTCAAAGGCACAACAGTGGTTAAAGTATACATGGCCATGCAGAATGAAAATGTATGGGCGTGTGCCCTCTGACGATTTTGACAACTCATATGCCTTTTCGTATTTTGGTTATAACTTGAGTTATAGATGTCATATTGAGGTAATTCAAAATGAGTTAGAAAGATAAGAAATAGAGCTACAACATTCATAAAGGTTCAAAGCTTAATTCTATCATATGGTATCTGAAAATTACCAATTATAGTTTCATTCAAAAAAGGAAGATTTTATTCCTAATTTGAATCCGCTTCAAGGACTGATTAGTATTCTAATTCTTCTTGGATTCTATGGACTTCGTATGCCTTATAAACTTAGAATTTATTATTTATAAATAGAGTAGGATTCTCAATATTGATATCAATTTTTCTATCACTCTTTCAATCAAGTTTTCCTTTCTTCTAATTCTTTGTACATTAGTTTATTCTTTCTTAATTATGAGTAATTAATTCTTTTCAAAGATTTAGATGTAATATTTTGATTTGCCTATGATTATTTATGTTTGATTGATTATCTATGTTTGATTGATTAGTTTATTCTTATTAGAATTAATCTTTTATCTTAGTGCTTAAAGCTTACGATTAACTAGTCATTAATTGCACGAATCAAAGGTATTGTGTGAAGTAGTAAGAGTGGAAACATAATACTTTTTTGTTGAGATTTTAAACCTAGGGTAAATGCTACTTAGATATAAGAATGCTGCTTTGTGATTGTTTTAAGGATTTCTATAAAACTTAATGGGTTTGTGTTAATTGCTTGTGATCACGAGAGTACACATAAAGTTAATATGAATACTTGTGTTGTGTGCCGAGAGAGAACATCATATACTTTAGGAAATCTAATCATTAATTTCAATAAGCTAAAAAATAATCTATAGAACATAGAGAAGTCATAGGTGGTCAAATGATGAAGTGTAAATCCTAAAACTTTTATATTTATTGAATTTGTCTTTATTATGTCTGTTTAATTTTGCTTGTTTTCTTCCATCTTATTTGATTTTCTAAATAATAAATAAAATCCTAATTTTAGTATTTATTAACCCTTCATTGACTTGAATACTCATCCAAACCATTCTAAAAATGCGGGCTTAGACATAGATTTTTTCTTGGGTCCACCCGAGCCTGAACCCAAAAAAACCCAATTATTTTTTCAGGGGAACTTAAGAATATCATTTCTTTAAGTTTCGCCTGAAAAATTTAGATATAAAATATTATATATTTTTAAATGCGGACTGGGCTTGGTCAGAATAATAGGCTCATATGATCAGGTCAGCCGAGCTTAGGTTTAAACTTAAAAAATAAAGCCTGATCGAGCGCTACTCGAAACCACCCAAGTCTAACCCATGAACAGGTCTAACCATGTACAAGGAAATTCAGTTACTAAATATGTGCAAATTGAGGTGGAAACTTGTGAAATTAATGATATTCAAGAATCTAAAATCAAAGAAGAAAATATTTTAGATCTACAATTTGAAGCAATTATTATGGAAGAGGTTGAAGCAATTAAGAAGCAGAAAAAAGAATTGAGATTTTTGAGGTACATATACAATTGAATATAGAAAGGAGCAAGCGTGAAGTTTTCAATAATCAATTCATTGAATTTCAAAGTTAGCCCATAAGTAACATGTCCTATGATCCTAATGAGTTTCAAAAAATTGATTTTATCGGGATTAATATTTTCAATTTTGCTCCATGTCAAGTAAACATTCAAACAAAAATAATATTATTTAGAAATTACCACATGAAGACACTAGTGTATTCAAAGTATTTATTTTTTTGATATGGAAGATTTCAATTTCTAGTTACAAACTCGAGGTTGATTTTTTTGAAATGAAGGAGTACAATACGGTGGTCCTAGTATATTTTTATAAATATTTTAATAATTATACCTATTGTCATTTGCTAATTAGATTATATTTATTTTTCTTGTTTTTCAAGTAATTTTAAAATAGTTGATTAAAAAAAAAAGTAATTTTAGAGTAGTCAAGATTCCTATTTAGTAATTTTATTAATTCCTAATTAGGGTTTGATGCCTTATTAATAGACCTACTATATAGTTTAGGGATACCTCATTATCAATAAAATTTTATAGTCTTTTTATTCGGGATGGATTTTAAAATTTACTTTTTCTTATGAACTCGAGAATGTTTAAAGCGTAAACATGTTTTAGCCTTGTTACTCCACTTCTTTGCTACATCACTACTCAATTTGAATTTGTTAAATTCTTTGTGATTACTTTTAGATATTCAATTTCAAAACTCTAGCAGTATTGAGTTTGGTGTCTATATAGTTAGGGATATCACATTATCAACAAAATTTTATAGTCTCTTTATTTGGTATAGACTTTAAAATTTACTTTTCTTATGAACTCGAGAATATTTAAGGCGTAAACGTGTTTTAGCCTTGTTATTCCACTTCTTAGCTACATCACTTCTCAATTTGAATTTGTTAAATTCTTTGTCATTGCTTTTAGATATTCAATTTCAGAACTCTAAAAGTGTTGAGTTTGGTGTTGCAACTTAACGGAGATATTGTTGATGCAGCCTATATGTTAGTTTTATTTTGAAAATGTTGTTTTTTTCCCCATCTTTTTCTTTCCTGTAATAAAAAAAAAAAAAAAAAAAAGTGAGAAAAGAAAACATTTTTTCCTTTAATTAAAAAAAAGAGAAAAAAAAAACTTTTTAGTGTTAGCAATGAATAATATTGCCAAAAGAGTTTTTTTTTTTTTTTTGGTTGAATGGCTTTTTGCAAATTACAGTGATATTATTTGTATTATAGCATTGGCTTTTTTTTATTATTTTTTTTATTAACTATAAGTAATATTAATATAAAAAAAATAAAAATACAATTTCCGTAGCATGGCGCAGGTTATCAACTTGTTTAAATAAAAAACTAAATTTTTTATTAAAAATAACATTTAAATAAAAAACTAAATATTACTAATATTTATCTTTATCAAATATTTAATAACATTCATTCATTAGTTAATATTTATCAGCTATCAATGACCAACTATCAGCTATCAATAACAGCTTAACAACTATTACGAACACTTAAACCAAACGGGTCTTAAATCGATAATTGAGTTTCTATCTTGTAGTCTGTAAGAGTTTAAGAATTATTTCTTTCTTCATGAACCTAAAAAAGAATCAACAGAACATATTCCATTTAAAACAAACAACAATAAAATCAAAGGACGCGGCAAGGGAAAATTATAGAAACCTAAATAACAATTATAAGAATAACAAGACAATCTTGCTTATGCTTTGCTTGATAAAGCATTGCTAGAGTGGTCCTGCTGCTAACTTATATAATAAGAGAGGTGAGGAAATTAAAAACTCTTTTAAGTCTCAAACAAGAAAGAAAAAGAATATGAAGGCACCGCAATAATGCCAAATGAATGTGTACTATATTGAAATATTAATTTATAACATATGTACAAAATAAGTGCATATATAATCTCAATAATAAACGCAGGTTCGGATTTTCCTACTTAATGCTAAAAGAAATTATAACATTATTGCTCTCTCTCTCTATATATATATATAGTTTGTTGAATTAGTAGTCTAATTATCGACTGTCTTGTAGTGTTGGAGATAATATAAAAAAATTCAAATTCTAACAACCTACTCTTTGAAAATTCCCATATATGTATGTCCTTGATGATGAAATGATAATATTCTGATCCAAACAAGTAATCATAATCACTGTGTGCAGAATTATCTCTTTTAATTACACCAAACCTAATTTACAATTAGAAGCAATAAGAATAAAAAATTAAAAAAAAAAAAAAAAAACTTCTATACATGTTTGTTTTATGAGCACTTCGTTGATCTAATCATCCAATACTCCAGCATTGCAACTATGGCTGACTTACTAGATTATGCCATACAATTCCTTGTCTTCCTAGTATCCTTCTTCATCCTCAAAACCATCATCGCCAGAACTCGAAATGGAGCTCACCTCCCACCAAGTCCTAGAGCCCTGCCAATTATAGGACACATGCATCTCTTAGGTCCTATTCCACACCAAGCTTTTCACAAGCTCTCAACACGTTATGGACCTCTAGTTTACTTCTTCATTGGCTCAAAACCTTGTATTCTTGCTTCCACACCTGAAATTGTAAAAGAAATCCTTAAAAACAATGAATCAAATTTCATGAACCGTCCTAAAGTAGCTAATCTTGATTACCTTACCTATGGCTCAGCTGATTTTGCTACCATACCTTATGGATCTCATTGGAAGTTCATGAAGAAACTTTGTATGACTGAATTGTTAGGCACTAGAACACTAGACCAATTCCTTCCGATTAGACAGGAAGAGATCAAGCGATTCTTGAAGGTAGTATTCAATAAAGCTGAAGCAAAAGAGACTGTCAATGTTGGAGGAGAGCTAATGAGATTGACAAACAACATAATATCAAGAATGGTGCTTAGAACAAGATGTTCTGATAAAGAAGATGAAGCCGGTGAAGTTAGAAAGCTAGTGAAAGAGTTGAATGAGTTAGGCGCCAAGTTTAATTTGTCAGATACAATTTGGTTCTGCAAGAGTTTTGATTTGCAGGGTTTTGAGAAAAGGCTCAAGAATGCTCGAGATAGGTATGACGATATGATGGAAAGGATCATGAAAGAGCATGAAAATGCAAGGAAAAAGAAGGAAATGGGTAATCGAGGTAATACAGCGAAGGATTTGCTTGATATTTTACTTGATATATATGAAGATGAGAATGCAGAGAGGAGATTAACCAGAGAAAACGTCAAGGCATTTGTTATGGTAAGTCACTCTTCTGATACAAGCATCCATACGTGTGAAAATCTTTCATCTATTCAAAGCAGATATCAACTTTCCCATTACTTTGGCTTTTAAAAAGCTTTCTTACTGACCAATAAAAACTTGATATTGCAACAGACACAAATACAAGCTAATTAATACCCTATACAGGAATCAATAACAAAGGCATCAAAACTACATAACAAAAGCTATGTTATGCTGTTACAAATAGTCCTACTTTCACCCGTGGGCACTGACCTCATTGATAAAATTCAATATGGTTACTAGACTTCAATTTGTATCAGTGAAATCACTCAACTTGGATTTTTATTTCATTGATAAAACTTTTTTAAAGAGAAATATTTAGCCAGATTTTGTTATGTGCTAATCAGTCAAGAAAGCAATATAATTTACTCTTAGTGAACTATAATAGAAAAAATCCATTCTTGGTTATCATATCTGAAATATAACAAAGTCTAGTAACAATGTCCTTATTGAAATCAAAATTGAAGTTGAGTCATGTCTATTAATACCAAAATTATGTCCCGGGGATTTATTCTGTGGATTAAAGGATGATTGGATGAAAGTATCTATTAAATTTTTTAATGGCAATGGTAAATTTTAAATATAAATTGTAATTAACGTACTACTAAATTAGAAAATAACATAATTTTTCAATTTCACAGAACATATTTGGTGCTGGAACAGACACATCTTCCATTACAGTGGAGTGGGGACTAGCAGAGCTCATCAACCACCCAGATGTAATGGAGAAAGCAAGACTAGAGATTGACTCTGTTGTGGGAAAGGCCAGACTGGTAGAGGAATCAGATATACCTAACCTTCCCTACCTCCAAGCAATAATAAAAGAAATACTAAGGCTTCACCCAACTGGACCATTAATAGTTAGAGAATCATCGGAAGATTGTACTATTGCTGGGTACACAATTCCAGCAAAGACGAGACTGTTTGTTAATGTTTGGTCACTTGGCAGGGATCCGAACTACTGGGAAAACCCACTTGAGTTTAGACCAGAGAGGTTCACTAGTGAAGAATGGAGTGGAAAGAGTAATATGTTGGATGTGAGGGGGCAGTATTTTCATCTTTTGCCATTTGGGACAGGAAGAAGAAGCTGCCCAGGTGCTTCATTTGCATTGCAATTTGTTCCAACAACTCTTGCTACCATGATACAGTGCTTTGAATGGAAAGTTGGTGATGGAGAGAATGGTACTGTTGACATGGAAGAGGGACCTGGGCTAACCCTTCCGAGGGCTCATTCCCTGGTTTGTTTCCCTGTGGCTAGGTGTAGTCCATTTTGTTAATCTGACCCTGGTTTCATCAAGATGGTAGCATTATTTAATTTATGATGTTTGGACAAGAAACAATTAGAACCATGGTCAGTGGTCAAATTGACAAAAATGAAGTAAAATAATATTGCAAGTCATGAGTATCGTTTAATCATCAAGTGAAAATGGTCAATGTATTGATTGATAAAAATAATGATTATAAACTGGTGAAATATCAGGGGAAGGATGCTGAGGAAATAAAAGGAAAAAAAAATATAAATTCTCTGCTTGTTAGCGGCAATCAAAAGACCATGATTTCTCAAAACGAAGCTTTTTCAAGTTTTCTTTAAAGGATTCAGAAAAAAAAAAATCAATTAGGAACTCTTAATTAAAATAAATAACAAATAAAAGATTAGCAAAAAGTTTAATTATGAATTTCTGACATAAAAACTAGAACTAAAAAAGAGAAGAATGGCATCAAATAAATAAATACAGAGACATAAAATGAAAGATGAAAATGACTAGGCTAGACAATAAATAATAACTATAATACCTGTTAAAGTAATGTAAAATGACCAGAAAGCACATAGCAACATACACGAAGATGTTGATGTAAAGACTTCTTTAATGTTTGCTTCACCTCCTGCCAATATATTTCAGGTTTCAGTCCTTTTTGGGCATCTTCTCAATATGATTTGGCCTCAAATTAAGGGGAATTGGTCACATTTTCACCTTTTACCTGGCCGGCCGCTAGAAGAGAGGACCAAAATGATATTGTTTAAAATTGTGAAAGATGATGCAGGCATATAACACAAACAACAAAGAAATAGTCCTAGACCACTAGGATACAAGGAAGTCAGGACCAAATAACACAATTAAAATAAGATGAAGTTGTTATTATATGCACGTCACATCCTTATATATCTTTCAACCCTATGACCCACCATAGCAATCAATTCATCCCATTGGCAATTGGAGAAGAAAAAGAATTCTGCAGTTGGAATTCTTAGCTGAGTAAAACTTTTGGCATTTAACAAAAGTTTAAAAGCTTTTGATTAAAGCAGTGTTGCTGGCCAAAACTTGATATCCAGAATGTATATTCTAGTCACAACTTGCAATTTAATATGCACCAGAGACATATATAATATGTTCTATATTAATTGAAGCAGTCTAAACCAAGAAATCTATGACATGATTTTGTTAACTATCCTATGCTTAGTTGAGTATTCTAAAATGTTTGTAATAAAAAATTAACAAAAACAGTGTAATTTAAAAAGTGAATAACAGTTCTCAAGGATCTGTTTAATTTGATTTTAACCAATCAGTCAGTGCATCTTGCCGTCTTTGAAATGCCTCTCCACCCTTTTTCGTTCAGCATCAAGTGGTATTTAGAGTAAAAAAGAGAAAGAGTTTCCTTTAAATAAACAACTCTCTCATACCTTCTACTCAACTGAATCGTAAAGATTCAAAGATGGCTGATTTCCAAGGCTACATGATACTTTTCTTTATATGGCTAGTGTCCATGATTTTGGTCAGAGCAATACTAAGCAAATTTCGGGCCACTGTTAATCTTCCACCAAGCCCACCAGCTCTGCCAATCATTGGACATCTCCATCTCCTGGCTCCAATACCTCATCAAGCTCTTCACAAGCTTTCTACCCGCTATGGACCATTAATTCACATATTCCTTGGCTCTGTCCCTTGTGTTGTTGCTTCCTCCCCAGAGATGGCAAAAGAGTTCCTCAAAACCCATGAAAATTCTTTCAATGATCGTCCAAAAATGGCTGCTGTAGATTACCTCACATATGGCTCTGCTGATTTCTCCTTCACTCCTTATGGACCTTACTGGAAGTTCATGAAGAAACTTTGCATGACTCAACTTCTTGGAGGTCGAATACTAGACCAGTTCCTTCCAGTCAGGCACGAAGAGATAACGCAGCTTTTACAGTTCATGCTAAAGATAGCAAATGCAGGTGAGTCAGTTGATGTTGGAGGCCAGCTTATAAGGGTAACCAATAATGTAATATCAAGAATGACTATGAGCCAAAGGTGCTCAGATAACGAAGACGAAGCCGATGAAGTTAGGAAGTTGGTGCAAGAGGTAGCAGAACTTACAGGAAGGTTTAATTTGTCGGACTTTATTTGGTTCTGTAAGAACTTAGATTTGCAGGGATTTGGAAGAAGGCTCAAGGAAGTTCGTGACAAGTTTGACACAATGCTGCACAGAATCATAGAAGAGCATGAAGAGGTTAGAAAGACAAAGAAGGAAACAGGTGGAGAAGATTCAGTGAAAGATGTACTTGATATTTTGCTTGATATTTCAGAAGATGAGAACTCAGAAATGAAATTGACTAGAGAAAACATCAAAGCCTTCATCATGGTAAAGTCTAATCTACATATTCATTGCATCTACTTAAACTCACATAGCTGATAACCATTGAAGTAAAATCCTTAAAGCTCAATCACAATCCATGAGACTAACTGGATCATTCTATTTTGATCATATTATATAAATAATAATGCAGGTGTTGACATAATAGGTAATTCACTGGCTATCTAATTGGGTGCTAGCTATATAATTAGATTTCATCTTAGTTAAAATAAAATTTGTCGACCATTGTAAAATAATGTGTTTCTTGTTTTTAACACAAAATAAACTCAATTTGCAATCTCCACAATATCCAGCGTATATCTCCTAGGGATTTCAGGTGATTACTATTTAAATGATAGCAAAAACAACAATATGATGATTTAATGTCTTAGAAAATCTTACAAGAAACTGAAAAAAATTGATTTCTGCATTGCACAGGATATATTTGCTGCTGGGACCGATACATCTGCCATTACTACAGAATGGGCACTGGCAGAGCTAATAAATCACCCAGATATTATGAAGAAAGCAAGAGAAGAGATTGATTCTGTAGTAGGAAAGAGCAGATTAGTAGAAGAATCTGATATTCCTAACCTCCCCTACCTCCAATCTATAGTAAAGGAAACACTAAGGATTCACCCAACTGGCCCGTTAATTGTAAGAGAGTCAACTGAAAATTGTACTATAAATGGATATGAAATTCCTGCAAGGACTCGACTGTTTGTTAATGTGTGGGCTCTTGGAAGGGATCCAAACCACTGGGAAAATCCACTTGAGTTCTGCCCAGAAAGGTTTTTCAATGCAGAAGCAAATGGAAGGAGTCAGCTGGATGTTAGGGGGCAGCATTTCCATCTGTTGCCATTTGGAAGTGGGAGAAGAGGGTGCCCTGGAACCTCACTAGCACTACAAATGGTACAAGCAACCCTTGCTGCTATGATTCAATGCTTTGAATGGAAGGTTAATGGAGGTAATGGTACTGTTGACATGGAAGAAGGACCTGGCTTAACCCTTCCAAGGGCTAATCCTTTAATTTGTGTCCCAATGGCTAGGCTAAACCCATTTCCTTCATTCTGACAGATCACAAGGAGTAAAAACACAAACCACAAGTAAGATATCACAATACAAAGCTAGTACAGTTAACTACTACAGAGCTGGCAAATGCTACTTCACACTACTTCTCTTTCGGGGAAGGGTCTGGGTGTTGAATAATGCGCAAACTGAATCCAACACAATTAGCACTGCAACTTGTATTACATATTATTTCTTAAAACCTTGTTTGATATAAATGAATTCCACAAAATTTCACAAAATTCATTTGGAATTTCATATTTTCAAGTTTACTATGAAAGAATATATTCTTTTTTTTTTTCTCAACAGAAATTATCAAGTCACTAAAATTAAGGATATTACATATCCATCCTAATAAGGGAATGAAGCTCATTAGACATATTACAATACCAACTAGGATTAACTTCTGATTTTGTAGCTCTAGCTGACGTGGAAACAATTTCGGAAAAGTTTATGAGCTGTTTGGACAGGTAACAATCCAAGTATAGGAAGTGCTAGCCTAGGCCACTTGTGATTTTAGACCTTGAAAATATGTGATTCAAAGGGAAACAGGTTAATGATTCAAAGTCATCACCTCTGACAATAAGCAACATCGTTTTTTTGGCCAAATTCCATCTTTGGACCTACAAACCGGCAGTTTTTCCACTTATGAAAACTTTTTATTTTTATCATAACTTTTGTTATTTAATTCTGATTTAGGCATCATCTGTAATATTCATTTTATTTTTGGCCTATTTTTTATTTGGTTAATTTTAATTTCGCTTTTTTTGACAATTTTGTATATAAGGTTTCAAGTCCCTACTTAAACTCTTGTTTTTAGCTTGTTTTGATATCGAATAATATAGAAAACTTTGAAACCCTAAATTTCTATTGGCTTACGCTGCGTCACTGACTACCCAATCTGTGACTTTGTTACAATTTCTATGAACAACTTGAAAGAACAAGTAATAAAATTCCTAGCCAATTGTTGAATATTCCTAATTGTTGAGTTTTGAGTATATAAAATAATAAGATAGCACGTGAAAAATGGGATAATCAAATAGTGAATAATAATTTTTTTTTACTAAAAATAAAATCAATATTACAAGAGAATACTATTCAACTCAAGCCCAGAAAAAAAAATTATTTTACTCTTGAAAACTTACTTAAATACTCACACACTATCATCCTACACTCATTCTCACATTGAACACACAACACACAAGATTTTTTTTATGATTTGCTCTCTCTTATTTCTCTGCTCCACACCCTTGTAAATGCCATCCAAGGCATTTATATAGGCCATAACACGTACAAAAAAGATAAAGAAAAGAAAACCAAATTTTCCAACTTTGTCATGTTTTTCAACCAAAATTAGGCAATTTTTTAGCACCAAATCCGGTGCTAACTCTTTTTTTTTTTTCCTAACATGTAGGTCCGACGTGAGAGGAACTCATAATATTAATAATAATTTTAACACTTCCCCTCATTATTAATATCCCTAATTCATTTTCTTGGAGTCATACCAAGTTCTTTTTGAAATTCTTCTAATTTTTCACTATTGAGACCTTTAGTGAAAATGTCTACTAGTTGTTCCTCTGTCCTCACTTGAATCACCTTGATCTCCCCTATTAAGGGCTTTTCACTCATAAAGTGATATTGCACCTCCACATGCTTTGTCCTAGCATGAAACATTGGATTTTCAACTAAACAAATAGCCGATTGATTATCACAATATATTGGTACCGGATAATCAACTAACTGGTGTAAATTCTCCAACAAGTATACTAACCATGTACTTTCCTAAGCTACCATTGTTGCCTCATGATACTTGACCTCTATTGTTGAAAGTGACACTATTGGTTGTCTTTTGTTGTACTAAGTAACAACTTCAGAACCCAAGCTAAATGCATAACCAGTGGTTGATCTCCGCGTATCATAATCATCAACATAATCAGCATCACAATATCCTTCCAACTTGCATGCTATTTTACTTTTATAAAATATCCCATGATCAAGTGTTCCTTTGATATACCTTAAAATTCTCTGAACTACTTCCAAGTGAGGCTTTTTGGGAGTTTGCATGAATCAGCTAACTATTCCAACTGCAAATGCAATATTTGGCCTTGTCAATGTTAAATAGATTAAACTGCTAACAATCTATCGATGCATCATCGAATCCTCCAAATATTTACCTTTTGTAATGCTCAATTTTGAGTTCATCTCTATTGGAAGAGCAAAAGGTTTACAGTCAAGCATCCCATAATTTTGAAGAAGACTTCTTGCATATTTCTCCTGACATAGAAACATTCCTTCATTTGTTCGCTCCACTCCTAATCCAAGAAAGTAATTCAACTCCCCAAGTTCTTTTATCTGAAATCGAACTGACAGATTTTTCTTGGTCTGGCAAATTTCATTAACATCGTCTCCAGTGATTATGAGATCATCAACATAAACAAGAATTATTGCTAGCTTCCCTTCTCAAGATTTGATAAATAAACTCGAATCAGCTAGTGCAATCCCATAGCCACTATGGATGAGAAACTCAACAATCTTGCCATATCAAGCTCTAGGAGCTTGCTTTAATCCGTATAGTGCCTTCTCCAATTTGCAAACATACTCAGGATTGGACTTGTTTTCAAACCCTTCAGGTTGCTCCATGTATACCTCTCAATCCAATTCTCCATTCAGCAAGGCATTTTTAACATCCATCTGCCATAAGTTCCAAGGTTTACTTGCAGCGAGTGCTAGCAAAACACAAATAGTTGTAATCTTCGCCATTGGACTAAACGTCTCATCGTAGTCTAGTCCGTATTATTATGCGAATCCCCATGCTACCAAATGAGCTTTGTATCTCTTAATTGAGCCATTTGGACGAGTTTTGATCTTGTACACCCACTTACATGAAATGGGCTTCACATCTTTGGGTTTTGGCACCAAGTCCCAAGTTTGATTTTCAGCAAGAGCTTTGATCTCCTCTTCCATGGATTTTCTCCATTCAGCTTTCTATGAT
This sequence comes from Reutealis trisperma, assembly GCA_947687605.1. NCBI lineage: Eukaryota > Viridiplantae > Streptophyta > Magnoliopsida > Malpighiales > Euphorbiaceae > Reutealis > Reutealis trisperma. Next base: position 1,084,917 of record CANTUT010000529.1, on the reverse strand, counting down.
GCTTCCTCAAAGGATGTTGTTTCTTTTTCTTCTTGCATTACTGCAACATTAGCATACTTGGGTTTTTTTTTTCTCCCTAGTTAATCTTCTCAACTGTATTGGTGAAGTTGTAGGTTGTTCTTATAGCATCTCCACTACTAGTTGATCTTTTGCATCTATTTTTTGATACACACCAGTCTGCTATGGCCTTTCTTGAGGTTAAGACTATGTGACAGGCTCTAGACTCTGCTGAACTTCTGTTGACTGCTCTTCACACTTTTCATGTAATTTTTCTTCTTTATTGGAGTGAGGAAGTGTAACATACTTTGATGTCCACTATGATGATGTCTCATCAAATACAACATTTCATGAGACATAGCATTTGCCAGTTGTAGGATCACAACATCTCCATCCTTTTCTATGCTCATCATAGCCCATAAAGGTACACCTGATTGCCTTCTTATTGAACTTGCTACGTAGATGATCAGGTACAAACACATAGCAAACATAGCCAAAAACTTTGAAGTGGCTCACCGTTGGTTTCATACTCCATATCTTCTCAAATGGAGATATAAATCTCATCTTCAGCTGAGGAAGTCTATTCATTATGTGAGCTGCTATTCTCATGCATTCATCCCAAAATCTCCCAGGAACATTCTTAGCATGCAACATGCTTATGCAAATTTCAGCAAGATGCTTGTTTTTTCTTTCTGCAACACCATTTTGTTGTAGCGTGTTTGGATAGGTCAATTGTCTCCTAATCTTGCACTGAACAAAATAACTTGAGAACTCATCAGACATGTATTCTCCTTCATTATTAGTATGAAGGCATTGGATTTTGCTCCCAACTTTACTTTCAACCATCTGCTTGAATTCTTTGAATTTTACTAGAGTTTTAGATTTTTCATTCATGAAATAGACCCAGACATATCTTGAATAATCATCAATAAATGTCACTATGTAATGCACACCATTGATTGATGATTGCTTCACTTTCCCAAATACATCTGAGTGGATCAACTCTAGTGGCTGTTTGGCTTTGAATGATGACTCCTCATATGGAAGTTGGTGTGCCTTTCCATATTGACATCCAACATAAACCACATCAAGATTAGGTAGCCCTCTTAATGAGGACTTGGTCATCATCATCTTCAGTTCATGTTAATTGACATGTCCTAGCATTGCATGCCACAAGTCAATTGTATCATAGCCTTTGGCATTCTCCACATAAGCATCTTCTGCTAACAAGATGTACATGGAATCCACTTTCTGTCCCTCCATTATTGGTGTGTCAATTATTTTAACTTGATGACAAACCTTGATATCTTTGGGACAAAACACAACAAAGTTACCATAATCAATCAAATATGAAATTGATAGAAGATTATTCTTCATGCCTAATACTCAGGTTAATTTCACTCGTGGTCATTGAACATATGACTAACACACATTATGATTATTCAATTAAAAACGTAACACAAATATATTTGAATTATCACCATTTATAATGTTAAAGTCGTTCCATCCAATTTTCTATTAAAACCTAACAAAAAAATGACGTGGCATGCCAGCTAAGCATTTTTTTTTTATTTTCAAAGCCACGTCAGCTTCTAATAATAATAACAACAACAACAATAAATTGTTCACTTATTATTATTATTATTAGAAGCTGATGTGGCTTTGAAAATTAAAAAAAAAATGCTTAGCTAGCATGCCACATCATTTTTCTGTTAGGTTTTAACAGAAAATTAGATGGAATGACTTTAACGTTACAAACAATGATAATTCAAGTATATTTGTGTTACATTTTTTAATTGAATGATCATAATATGTGTTAGTCATATGTTTAATGACCACGAGTGAAATTAACCCCCTGATACATTGTACACATCCTCCAACTATACTTGTTATTTATTTGAACAGGAAGTGATCACTGTGTTGCAAACGTGAGTGATTAGTAGCTGCGAGTTATCTGTAGTTACCACAACTTGCTTGCCTTTATACTCTGAAACATTGTAAAGCTTGCTTTTGTCTCATGTCATATGACTAGAACAACCAGAATCAAAGATCCAACACTTCTCATAATCAATTCTATGAGAATTAGAAGCACTGGATGCTTGCTTCTCTTCTACTTCTATTGTGATAGCCATAAAACTAGGGACTTCTACAATATATGAACTGGAACACTCTTCCATTTGCACCATTTCTGCAAACAATGCTTCAGCATCCCACTCTGGTTCATCCTGGTAGCGATTGCTTGTTATTACTGCATTACTTTAAACAGTCTTCTTCTTAGACCAGCAATCTCTGGCATAGTGTCCTTTCTTGCCACAGTTGAAACATTTGCCATTCTGACATCTAAAATTCTTAGATTGCTGATTGTTGTACTACTACTTCTGTTGAGCCACCTCCTGTTGGACATTCCCTCTTGTCTTCCCTCCATTCGTACCATAGGGTAGATTCTTCTTTTTGTTGGTGAAGATCGCCACCTCTCCAGTATTCAGGGATACTCCAGCCATTTGTTTTGCTAGAGTTTCTTGACTTACCAATAAATTCTCTAACTCTTCGATTGAAGGTTGCGTGGGTCAACCTTAAACTGCAGCTATGAAATTGTGATACTGAGGTCGTAATCCATGAATGATTATTGTCCTCATTCTACTGCTGGTTATTTTGGATGCCTCATCCAACTCAGCAATTTCTGGACATAAAGACTTCACCTTGGTAAAATACCGACTAATTATCATATCTTTTTGTGAGATAGACATTAGTTCATTTTACAATAGTTGAAGTCTGGCATCATTCCTTTTTGAGAACTGCAGAGCAAGAGAATCCCAAGCTTCTTTTGGTGTGGAAGCATTTCTGATATGTTCCATCACTTTTTCTTCAATAGTGGTTTTGATGGCAAACATAGCTTTCCCCACTTTAATCTTTCATTTTTTTAAATTACCAACATTATCTTCTGGTAGTGGTGTAGTCTCTGTCCTAGCAACAACCTTCCAGAGGTCTTGACCTTGCAAGTATGACTCCATGCAGGTCTTCCACATGCTATAGTTATTATTATTTAATTTCTTGGTAACACTAATATTGTTTGATTCTACCATCATGACTTGGTTTCAACAGCCTTGCATCTCACCAAGTAAGTATGGTTCCAAACCGATGAACTTGTACACGGGCAAAACTTTCACACAAGAATAGTACCTAATTCCTTTCGAGGGTGGATAATAATCTACCTTATTTTTTGATGTGGAGGATCTACTTTACTGCAGCAACCATGGAGCATACTCTAGGTATATATATATAAACACTCAAGTTAGGCTCTGATACCACTTGTTGAGTTTTGAGTGTATAAAATAATAAAATAGCACGTGAGAAATGGTACAATCAAATTGTGAATAATAATTTTTTTTTTACTAAAAATAAAATTAATATTACAAGAAAATACTATTCAACTCAAGCAAAAAAAAATTTATTTTATGCTTGAAAACTTACTTAAATACTCGCACACTATCACCCCACACTCATTCTCATGTTAAACACAAAGCTCACAAGATTTTTTTATGATTTGCTCTCTCTTATTTCTCTGCTCCACACCCTTGCAAATGTCATCCAATGCCTTTATATGGGCCATAACACGTACAAAAAAGACAAAGAAAAGAAAACCAAAATTTCCATCTTTGTCATGTTTTTCAACCAAAATTAGGCAATTTGTCAGCACCGAATTCAGTGCTGACTCTTTCTTTTTTTTTTTTTTCCTAATATGTGAGTTTGACGTGAGAGGGACCCATAATATTAATAATGATTTTAACACTAATTATAGTATGAACCTCTGATGGGACTACCTTATCGTGATTATTTATGCAAGAAATAATCATCAAGGCGTCAATTTCACAAACTAGCCTTTGAAGCTTGAGATTGTTTGTCCATTTGACTGCATCCTTGAAAGCATAAGACTTACAAAAAATTTTCCTTCTACCACCTGCAATAAGATTTCCCGAATGGTTTTTGCATATATAGGTAATAGAAGCAACTCTTGTATGAGCATCAAAGGAAGCATCAGAATTCAACTTGAAAGTAATACGAGGGTGAGGCCGGCATCTTGTACTGGATGTTTCAGAGCAGCTATCCTTCCACCCCGTTTCTCTAAGTTTCCTATTCTCCCTCAGTGCAGCTTGATAAAACTCATGATAATTTATAGCTTTGGTCACAATCTGCTCTGGATTAATTTCAACACCATTGAAATGTTTTTCATTTCACCTTGTAGATATGAGCCATCAATGAAAGTATAGCCTCTTCTCCTCTAGTCTTTAAAGAAAGACACAGCTGCTTCCATCGATCATTGAAACAAAGAACAAAATCATCAAATCTAAAATCAAAAGGTGAAGTTATCCAAGTAGCCCTGGCCTTAGTACAATAAAAGATAACATGCTTAATGGTTTCAACTTCTTGATTCCACACAGGACATAAATTAGATGGGCTACACTTGCTTCTGTACAAATGATTAAGGACCGCCACTATATATTTAGAACATTTCCAAATGAATGCATTGACCTTTGGAGGAGTTACCATAGCCTAAATATCCTTCCAATATCCATCCCTGCTACCATTAAAGGTTGAAGTAGCCTGCTCAACCTTTAATTTCTTTTGTGACTACATTGAAAAAATACTAAAATTTAGTAATTTTTGGTACTATTTACTCAAAATATAAACATGTAAATTTTTATATTTATTTTTTCTCATAAATCGGTAAATAGACCACTTCAGGTGGCGGACCTATCGCTCGAGTTCAGGGGCCCTGCCCTTCCACACACCGCCCCAAATCAAATTTTTAATTTTATATCTATAGGATGGCATATTGTCAAAGAAAGTTTTGTTAAGACCAGAGCAATTAATATTTATAAATTATGAAATGACTAAATTATCCTTTATTTTTCATTGTCTTCCTCCTTCTTCAAAAACAAATAAGCCATGAATTACAGAAAACATAAAATCACCTTACCAAACTAAGATTCTAACCAACATCCACATACATTGCAACTAATTACATGAAAAGCTCATTAATTTTGGAGCATTTTTGTACCAGAAAAATAAAAATCAATGACAACAATTGAAAAAAATATTACTATGCAACAATAAAAAATGAAGAATGGAAAAATGGTGTCATCTCAGGAAGAGGGGTTTTGATGTGGACAAATGGGAATCGCCACGATGGACAATGGGAAAATGGAGTACCCAAGGAAAATGAGATTTTCACATGGCCAAATGAGAGCTGTTACGTCGGTACTTGGAACAGTAACAAGGATATATTGGCTCAAGAATTGAATGGCACTTTCTATCCTGGGAATGGTAAGGAACACTGCTTGAAAGAGAGCGAGACCGATTTGATTTTGCTAGCGGCAGCAGCGATGAAGAAGAAGACAATGAAAAATAAAGGATAATTTAGTCACTTCATAATTTATAAATGCTAATTGCTCTGGCCCTAACAAAAATTACTCTGGCAATATATATATATATATATATATATATATATATATATATATATATATATATATATATATATATATATATATATATATATATATATATATATATATATATATATATATATATATAATTTAAAAAATTTATATTTGCCTCCAATTTTTCACAAATTGCAATTAAATTTGAAAAAAACATTTTTAATATTCTACTAGCTAAATTTAAAGATATTAAATTTAACAATTATAGATAATTAAAATTTTACAAAATTTTTATCAAATAATTTTCATAAGCAATTTAGATGATTATAAATGATCATGTAAATTTATAGATAATGTAATTTAATATAAAGATAATTGTTAAAAAATATTATAAAAATGTAATTAAGTTCACTAGCTTTTTATACTAAGTTACTAATCTTTATAAAAATTTATATATTATAATTGCTCATATTGAATTTAATTCACTAATTTTGTCTTTTGTACATTTTAGAAAAATGTTATCCACAAGAAGCAAATTTATTTTTACTAATTTAAGTATTAAGTTGGATTTTAATTTATTTCCCTACCCTACTTCACTTGGTTAATAGGGCAAATTATATCATGGATCTGAAACCATAGAGTGTTATGATCTCAGTGTACATGTTAAATATAATATATGTAGTAAAAAAATTAAAAAATCTACTTGGTATAGATGATAAACACGCTGGCATAGGTTTCTCTTAAAACTACTGAGGTTTAAGTCTTATGCATAAATATAATTTATTTTTTTTCTTTTTTTAGTTAATCTTTTTTTTCCCCTTTTCAATTGATTTTTTTTTTCTTTCTGAGTTATTTTTTTTCCTTTTTAATTATTCTTTATTTCTTTTCTTTTCTTTTTTGCCTTTTTTTATTTGTTTGTAATATTTACAATTAAAATTATTTTTATTTTATTTTATTTATCTAAGAAAAAAATTATATTAATGTTTGAGTTTTTTTATTTGTTTAATTGTTCTAATTAAATTTATATTAATTTTTATAAGAAAAATATTATATTAATGGTTGGATTTTTTTTATTTGATTCTTATAATGATAATTAATTTCAATATCATTAATTTTTTAATGTAATTTTTATTTATAAATTTTAATATTTTTATGGGTAATTTTTTAAAATGTTTTTAATGATAATTTAATAAATATATCTTTTTCATGATAATGAATTTTCAAAAATCAAATCTTTTTTTAAATAATAATAAATTTATTGAAAATTCATCATCAAATATAATCTATATAATAATAATGTTCACTACTTATAAGCAACGTGTTTATTAAGTATTACTTATAAATTCATCAAATATATAGTGTATGTTTATCATTTATAAACTGCAGATTCATATTAAACTTTAAATTATCAGGTTTATTAAATTTAAAATTTAGATTCATCACATATAACTATCAAATTCATTAGATATAACATTTAGGTTCATCATATATCACATGCAAATTTATTATTTTTTACTATCAGATTTATGATTTAATTATTCTATAATTTAATTTTATTCATTCCTCATATTTATAATTTTCGTTCTTTAATATTTCATATATAATTATGAGGTTTATTAGATTTAAAGTTTAGGTTCATCACATATAATTATCATGTTCATTAAATATAACATTTAGGTTTATCATATATCACATGCAGATTTATTATCTTTTACTACCAGATTCATGATTATAAATCAATACTAAATTATCTATTTTTTTTTTATTAATCAACAACTAGCTCTATTACCTAAATCGTGTAGAATTCAAAGCAATATAAACAACATGTTCATTAAGTATTACTTATAGATTCATCAAATATATGATATAGATTCATCATTTGTAAACTGCAAATTCATATTAACGTTTAAATTATCAGGTTTATTAGATTTAAAAGTTAGATTCATCACATATAATTACTAAATTTATTAGATATAATGTTCAGGTTCATCATATATTACATGCAGATTTATTATCTTTTACTATTAAATTCATAATTTAATTATTTTATAATTTAATTTTATTCATTCATTATTTTTATAATTTTTATTTTTTAATATTTCACATATAATTATAAGGTTTATTAGATTTAAAGTTCATGTTCATTACACATAACTATCAAGTTTATTAGATATAATATTCAGGTTCATCATATCACACGTAGATTCATTATCTTTTACTGTCAAATTCATGATTATAAATCAATACTAAATTATCTATTTTTTTTTATTAATTAACAACTGACTCTGTTACCTAGATCGAGTAGAATTCAAAGTAATATAAGCAACAAATTTTTTAAGTATTACTTATAAATTCATCAAATTTATGGTGTATATTCATCATTTGTACAATGTAGATTCATTAGTTATACTAGTAAAAGAATAAAATATATTTTTTAAAAGTAATGAATTTATGTTTTATATGTTATAAATGTATATTTTATAACTGATAAACTTATCCTATATGATTTATGAATTTTGATAGATTAATTTCTAATCATAAAAATTTTAGATATTATTTTAATAATATAAATATTATAACAAAATTTTAATATCATAAAAAATTAAAAATATTAATTTATAATTAATTTAAATAAATAATAATATATATTATTAATTTATATAAATTTATAGAAAGTGAATTTTATTTGATGCATTAAATAATTTACCCAAAAAATATAAAATAATATTTCATAACTCTTTTAATTTTATCAAATTCAACATAAATAAGAAATCAAACTGATAATTCATAAAAATAAATAAATAAATAGGTAAAAAAATTCAATCATTAATATAATTTTTTCTTATAAAAATTAATATAAATTTAATTAGAACAATTAAACAAGTAAAAAATTTCGATTATTAATATAATTTAAATTGGAAAAATTACAAAAAAGAAAGAAAAAAAAAAGAAAAACTTAAAAAGGAAAAAAATAAAGAATATATAAAAAAAACAAAGAAAATTACTAGTTAGGATTCGAACCCTTCACCTTATATATACACTTATTATATTAACTAGACAAATTAGTTAACTATTTTGAAATTTTTATGACGCATATAATAATTAATGTTTTGGATCCAGATCCATAATACAACATAGATATAGATTCATGATATAACAATCCAGTTAATTGATGAGAAAATTTGAATAAGAAATTAAAATTCATATATTTATCAACATATATCATATTATTTATTTTTTTTATTTTTAAGATAAAAAGATTATATATTGTAAAACATAAGAAGTAATTAATTTATTAGGTGTTTAATTGTTAATTAATAATAATTTGAGATAAATGATATTTTATCATCTCTGAAAAAATTATTTCAAAAAAATAAAAGAACTGATAACAATTCACTCTTTAATTACTGGTTCATGAGAATTTTTCCTATAAATATTAAACGTAATTTTGATAATTTACAAGTAAATTTAGATTCTTAGAAGCCCATTAAATTTAAAGTTAGATTATTTTTAACAGTCTATATTATTTTTTTTTCTTATAAACTTATCTATATTTTTTTTTCTTATAAACTTATTAAAATTAACTTAAAAATAATGGACTCAGCAATTAATCTGATTAATATGTTTTTAGTATTGTCATTATTACCTGCATAAAATTTCATCATTGTATGTTTAGTTTTACTGTGTTAACTTTTCTTAAATAGTAAATGAGCTTTATATATATATATATATATATATATATATATATATATATATATATATAAAGGGACTATTGAATCAGTGATTTAGTGTGACACAGCTAGTGATTCAATAGTCTTATAATTTGAAATTTTTTTTTATTTTTCACTATAACTTGCTCTTATTTAGATAAATTACTATAATATATACTTTTATTTTCATTTCTGAAAATTTTTTTAAGTATTTTACATTTTCATTATAGAGAGTAAAAATTAGAAAATTTTCATTTTATTTTAATTCCTAAAATTTAATAATTTAATTATATTTAATTATTAAATTGATATATAATAAAATATTTAAACTTATTTATATATTTTGATGAAAATACAGAGACTAAAATTATTAAAACTTAATTTCTTTTTTTTTAGTCTATAGTATGATTCATGAATATAAAAATTTAAAAACACATGAAATATTTAATAAACTTATATATATATATATATATATATATATATATATATATATATATATATATATATATATATATATATATATATATATATATATATATATATATATATATATATATTTGTAAATTAAGATATCTAATTCGTTAATTTTTATTTTTGAGTGGAAGTTTATGTACTTCTAAATTTTTGAATATTTTATATTTATTTTATTATATAAAATTATAAATTATATATTTAATTAATTATATTGACCCATTGGTTCAATCTTTAACTCAATTATTAAATCACTAATCCGTTGATCTAATTTATAAACCGGATTGATGTCCAGTTGAGTTTAATAACTATAGTTTAGTAAAAGCAATATTGGTGAAAGGAATTTTATAACGGATGAAATTATTGAAATTAGCTGGGATATGGAATTGGGTAAAAAGAATACACTGACTTATATTTCATTGGATCTTTAAAATACGGGGTTTCGTTAACTAGTGATTGATTTAAAAAAAATGTCGATAAAATTATGTATGTTATAAATAAAATGGAGAAAAATATGAATAAAGAATATAGAGAAGAGAATAGTTTTTCTAGTTGTTCCATTCAATAGTATTAAACCCTTTATATAGAGTACAGAAGAGAAAGAAATAGGAAACTTTTCCAATCAGGAAAATACAAGAAATAGGAAGTTTTTCCAATAAGAAAAATACAATCAATACTAATATGGAAACTAGAATATTCATGTATATGGAAAGACATCAATCAAATCTTATAATATATCATAACACTCCCCCTTGATGTCTTTTACAAAGAATATGCTTCGTTAAAACCTTACTAAGGAAAAATCCTGTGGGAAAAAAAATCTTAGTAAAGGAAAAAGAGTACATTATTCTTGTAGGGATTTGCGCCATAACACTGCCTCGTTAAAAACCTTACTAGGAAAACCCAATGGGACAAAACCTAGGCTAAGGAAAAAAGAGTACAGTGCATTAAAATCTCTCCCTCATGAAAATATGATTTCTATCAAATATCTCTTAGCTGACGCATGCTAATTTTATTGACTAACTTTTCAAATGTGATTGTAAGGAGTGCCTTTGTAAACAAATCTGCCAAGTTGTCAAATCATATACTTAATGATGTTTAAGTAATATCCACATATAATAATTTATTTGTAGTACTCCCTTAGGATATTACTTGCGCTGTGAATATAACTCGTTAAAAACCTTATTAGAAAACCCAATGAGAAAAAACATATCTAAGGAAAAAAGTATATTTCATGTGCTATTTTTTCATTGCACAGATTGCTTCGTTAAAACCTTTGTCCAAGAAAACCCTGTGGGATAAAAACTTGACTAAGGAAAAAGAGTACAATCATATACTAATTCGCTCCCCCCTGATGATGATAGATTTTAACACGGCGTATACTAATTGATGAAACGATGCCGTTTAAATACCACATTAGGTAAAAACTTAATACATAAGTCTGTTAAATTGTCACTCAAGCGAATTTGGTGGATATCTCTTCTAGAGCTTATATATATACAAGAATTTGGGTGAAATTTATGTCTACTTCGTTACCCTTAATATAACCAGCTTTAATTTGTGCAATTCAAATTGCATTATTCTCAAAATACAATGGGAGTGTCTTTTAGTGAGGTACTTCAGGACCATAAAAATTTTTATAAAATTGCAGTACCACTATAGTGAATACATAGTCAGTCTAAAATCTACCATCATAGAAACTAAGCAAATAACCAATATTTGCATATAGACCAATTTCAAATATGAATTATAATATTAATAGTATATTGAAGATAACTTTTTACACCACTCTAATATCTCTTTGTAGGTGCAAAGCTATACCTAGCTAGAAATTTTTTTTTTCTTGCAAATGCAATATCAAGCCTGATGCAATTTGCAAGACACAAGAGTGCCATATAGCACTTATATATGGTACTTTAAGACCAAACAACTCTTTATTATCTTTTTTAGGTCTAAAAGGGTCTCTCTTCACTTCTAGTGAGCGGACCACCTATTAGTGTGGTTGAGAGAGAAGATTTATCCATGCAAAAATTGCTTAAATATCTTTTCCACATAAGCATATTGGTGTATTTAAATATCTTTTCCACATAAGCATACTGGTGTATTAGGACTCCTTAATAATCAGTCTGCAGGCCGATACAAAATTTCATTTCCTTTAAATTTTTCATTTCAAACTCACTTTTCAAACAGGTACATATTTATTTGAGTTTATTAGGAGTCACATTGATATTTAAATCAACTTATACTGCAATAATAACATATACCATTCTATGGTCTTTTATGAATACAAATGGACATAGTGTATTATTCACATATCTTTCTTTCAATAAGAATTTACTCAAAATAATCATACCACATGTCCATATTGCTTTAATCCATACATAGATTTTTGCAATTTGATGAAATATATGTCATATGTTTAATGTGTATTCATTTATAATATACTTAGTCCTTCTGGGACTCTTATTACTTTCATAAGGCGTACAATAAGCCTTTCATTAACTGCCATATTAATTAAGTATCGGAACATGATCATTTCCATAATAAGAGAATTATTTTTCTCATAATCAATGATAGAATAAGTCTAGCTCTACTTTAATTGCCTCATTCCATGATGATCAATCATGTTTATGCTAATATTCAGTTATACTTGTAGATTATGGATCCATATTTTCTCTTGTCACTGCAAAAGCTACTGTTGAGACAAATTCATCGTCGACGATAATTAAATTTCTATCAAATCTTTCTTATATCACAAAATAATTGAGATCTTATAGTTTTCATTTATATGATCATCAACTCCATAAGCCACATCTGGAGGATCTAATTGTTTCGTTGTCTCAGTCTGTGTCTCATAATTAGCTATAGCTTTTTGACTGAGATCTTCCTCTTTAGGAAGTTTCTTTTCAGGAGATTTTATGAGTGGCACTGCTTTTCTTTTCCGCGGATTTTTGTCTTTAGTTCCAATTTACTATCCACGCTTCTGGCATGTAGTGAGATTGATTGATTTTCTATTTGCAATTGGAATCACAACCCTTGCTAGGGTATTAGCAGCTGTAATATGAGACTTTGTCACTCTTTTAGCATCTATAAATGCATTTGGCAGTTAAGTTGCAATTTGTTGCAACTGTATTATTTTATGAACTTCTGATTCACTCTAACTTGTACATGGACCAAAATTATTTAAAGGGTTTTTCTTCTAATAAATTTCTCGACATTCTTTAGCACTGCAGGTGCTTTTTCTCCCCTAATGTCGAAAAATATGCCTCATCAAAACAAATTCATAGTCTCTTTTGTGGACCCATTATCACACATTGAGATAGATTTAATATATTCATGGCACAGAAAAAATTTATGGCTCATGTCCTTATACAAGTTTCAAGGGAGAGTATATATGATGTACATAATGGCATTCATGCCAAACTTTCAAGGTTTAATTATTGAACTATAAGTTCAATGCTTGAACTGCAGGTTCAACGCAATATATTGTGCATGTATACTAGGGATAAAACAGTAATTAAATAACTCATTATAATACACAACTTATAAAATCCTTGCAAATTACTCCTTCAAGGAGTTTACATAAAATCATCAATATTGAATTGAGTTGTGTCCTTTATATGGGCGGTTCCTCTTTTAAAATCTCATGATTTACCAAATGATTTATAGTAGTCACTTCAGGGAATACAGTTGTACTTATGGGCATTATTTGATGATTTCTCATTAGCAATTATTCTTTTATAATTCTCATTATATACCAAATGATTTATAGTATTCACTTTAGGGAATACAGTTGTACTAGTGGGCATTGTTTGATGATTTCTTATTAACAATTATTCTTTACAACCATTAGAAAAATAATATTTGTAAATTTTCACTTTTTATATTGCTACTACAGGAGCATGTAACTTTATTACAGCATAATTTCAGCTGTGAAGTAATTTTAAACATGATTAAATTATATTCTCAAATAGACTTCAAGTCTTGTAGGTGTAGGTTTAACCAATCATATTGAGTTTATGGTAGTACCACATATTTCAAGTGATTATATCTATCTTTAAAACTCTTCTAAAAAATATAAAAATTATTAATAGTAAGATATTCAACCTTTAAATCCTCACTTAAATGAGGTTTTAGTAGATAATAGCTTTTACTTTTGCTAGCATCTAAATGCATTTCATTATCAACAACTCATGTCAAAAATTATTTCCATTGAATTCAAGAGCATATAAAAATTATCAACCAAACTTTAATTCACTATACTTCACTTTATTTAAATAACTTAATTTGCATATATTTAAAATATATCTAAATAGATCAATCAAAAAATAAATTAATTTTAATTTTAATAAATATTAAATTCATAATTTATCATACCAAGGAAAGGTAAGCACTAATTATGCTTCTCTATACCAACATAAATCCAACAATGTATGCAATCCGTAAATAAATTCATCAATTCACAAATTAACAAAACCATGTTACTTATATAATTTATATTAATCTCATCTTACATTTAAATCTCTAATTGTTTTCACATCTAATACATATTGACATAAGTAAATTTAAAACATATATAACACACACAACTTTTTTGTAGGCTATTCAACTAACAAATATATATATATATGTATGAGACATGTATTGTCCATAAAATAAATTTTGAGTTAAGATGCTAAGACTGAAGGATATATAATAATATATACACTAGTAGAATCAATCTCAATTTAATCAATCAAGTAAACCTATTAATATGAACATAAGATCACCATTTTCCCATAAAGCAAGTTAATCAATCAATAAATAAATAATTTATGGTCGGATTTTATGCCAAAAAAAAATTATAAGCCATGACTTTAAAACTATGCATAAAATGTGTTATTATAATTGATAACCAACTAAAAGTTGCAATTTGGTTGGTAAATCAAATAGGCCATACCCATCATTCCAATACATATAAACAACAATGAAGCACCCAAAACAGAAAAATCAAAGCAAAAAGGTTTACCTTAATATTATGGGCATATGCAGGTATTTTATTGATATCCAATTTATTCAATGCCTGTAGCTTAAATCAAATTTATTAGTTATTCAGGAACATAAAATATCAATTTTTCAAATATGTCTATTTTATTTATTTGATTACTCGAAGGAGTGATACTAGTATAAATAATTCTTACTCATGATGTCGAGGCCCATCAATTAACATTGTCTAATATAAAATCATAATAAAATCAGTCTTTTAAAGACTTGTAGACAATGCATTTAGTTCTTCAGGAACATTTAATGATTCTTTAATGAATTTGTTTACTTTAATTAGTTTTTCAGGAACTATATAGAATATCAATTCTTCAGGAACTGTAGAGAATATCAGTTTTTCAAAAACTGTAGAGAATACCAATTCTTCAAGAACTATAGGGAATACCAGTTTTTCAGGAACTGTAATTATTATTAGTTCTTCAGGAACTCATAGCTTAGTTATTTATTTAATTAGTTCTTCAAGAATTATAAATAATACTAGTTCTTCAGGAACTAGAATTTAAAATATAATACTAATTCTCTAGAAACTTATAACTTAGTTATTTATTTAATTAGTTCTTTAGGAACTATAAATAATACTAGTTCTTCAGGAACTAGTATTTAAAATATAATGCTAGTTCTTCAGGAACTAGAATTTAATTGATTAATCATTAAATTGTATATCAAATCTTTATAAATCTAAAAAAAAAATGATTTGAAATAAATGATTGTAAGAGAGAAGAAAAAAAATGATTTCTTCAAATTAATTAGCCCAATATGTTCAAATGATTTCTTAAAAAAAATGATTTAGTTTTTTTTCTTAAAAAAAATATAAATATTAATAATAATAGTAATTAATTAGATAAAAATTGTTTACCATAAATCTTGAATTTTATTTCTTCAAATTTTTTGCCTTAGCTAGGTTGTAGCAAACCACAAGCTATCCAAAATTATGAATAATATTGTAGAATGATTCGTGCTGATAACGTGTTATAAATAAAATGGAGAAGAACATGAACAAAGAATATAGAGAAGAGAATAGTTTTTCTAGTTGTTCCATTCAATAGTATTAAGCCCTTTATATAGAGTACAGAAGAAAAAAAAATAAGAAACTTTTCCAATCAGGAAAATACAAGAAATAGGAAGTTTTTCCAATAAGGAAAATACAATTAATACTAATATGAAAACTATAATATTCATGTATATGGAAAGACATCAATCAAATCTTATAATATATCATAACAATGTAAACTTTTTTAAAAATAAATAAAACTCCCTCCGAAAAAAAAAAGAGCCCATTTGTTATAATATATTATAGGATTTAATTGAAATCTTTCCATATATATGAATATTCTAGTTTTCATATTAGTATTAATTGTATTTTCCTTATTAGAAAAGTTTCTTATTTATTTTTTTTCTGTACTCTATATAAATGGTTTAATACTATTGAATGAAAGAACTAGAAAAACTATTTTTTTCTCTATATTTTTTGTTCTTATTCTTCTCCATTATATTTATAACACGTTATCAGTACAAATCGTTCTACAAATTTGTTCATAATTTTGGATAGCTTGTGGTTTGTTACAACCCAGCTAAAGTGAAAAATTTAAAGAAATAAAATTCAAGATTTATGGTAAATAATTTTTGTCTAATTAATTACTATTATTATTAATATTTATGTATCAAATACATTTTTTTTAAGAAAAAAAAACTAAATCATTTTTTTTTAAGAAATCGTTGAAACATATTGGGCTAATTAATTTGAAAAAATCATTTTTTTCTCTCTTATAATCATTTGCCTCAAATCGTTTTTTTTTTTTTTAGATTTATAAAGATTTGATATTCTATTTAATGATTAATCAATTAAACTCTAATTACTGAAGAACTATCACTATATTTTAAATTCTAGTTCCTGAAGAACTAGTATTGAAATACCCTGAATTTTTAATTATTTTTCTAAAATCCTATTTTTTGTACGGAAATATATTATTCTATTATTTTATTTAATTAAGTGAATCTTAAAGTTATATTTTATTAAATTATATATATATATATATATATATATATATATATATATATATATATATATATATATATATATATACACCATTTGAATATGTATTATTAATAGTAATTTTATTACAATATTATATATGTATATTATTATGAAATATTATAATGGTTATTGGAGAAATTATATTTTGATATTTGAATATAAATATTATGTTCGATTAATCTAAATTATATTGCTATTGCTAATTATATATATATATATATATATATATATATATATATATATATATATATATATATATATATATATATATATATATATATATATATATATATATATATATATATATATATTACCAAAAGTTTGGGAATTTATTATAATTATTATTATTGTGAATAAGTTTATTAATTGTATTATTAGTATGTAAATTAGAAATTATTCTTATTATCATTATTATATACAACTATGGGTTATTATTATTATTATTATTATTATTATTATTATTATTATTATTATTATTATCATTAGTATTATTATTATTGTTAGTATTATTATTATTGATTTATATATATATATATATATATATATATATATGTGTGTGTGTGTGTGTGTGTGTGTGTGTATAAGTATATGTTAGTATAGTTGGATATAGAATAAAAGAGAAAAAAAAAAAAGGAAGAAAAGAAGAAGAAGGGAGCTGGCTGCCAGAAAGGAGAGAAGGAAAGAGAGAGAGTGGGCTGCAGTGCTAAGGGGACGCCGTCCGGCTGGTGGTGGGTTGCACCGCCACCACCAGTGGCTAGGCCACTGTCCGGCGACCTCAAGGTAGGCAGTAGATCGTTGATCTGCCGACAAATGGCAGAGTACTCGCGCGAAGAAGAATTTTGGTCGCCGAAACTTCAATTTGACTTTTCAGCCGATTCCGGCAATTTTGGTTTTGTTCAACTCCTGAGGAAGAGAGCTTTGATTTGGTACCAACCATGCCTCCGATCGACTACTGGAGAAAGAGATTGAAAAATGTAAAATCGAAACTTTTGAGGCATTTTTCGGCGACTTGCGGGCGAGTGACGGCGAGTGGAGGTGATTTCTGAGCTCCTGGCGTCGAGGTGAACCTGCTGGTGTGGAGATCACCCAAATCCGCCTCCAGAGCGTGGCAGGCCGACGGCGGAGCGTGGGGTAGTCCAGCAGCTCTGTTTCATCATTCCGACTCGACTATCGACATTCGTATGATCAGAATTTGTGAAGGTTAACCTGAAACTCTTATATCTCAGTTGTTAAATAAGTTATATTATGTTTAGCAGACTCTAGTTGGTAGTTGTTATAAGTTCGTCGAGTCTGTTGTTGAGTTTAATGTGGTTCTGTCGAGATTTCGATCAGAATTTCAATAGTCTTTAAGTTGTGTCTGGTTATATGAGGCGTTCTTTTCTGACAGTATCTTTTGTTGTGAGGTGTCGGTGTTCAGGCATCTTCCTGGTTCCAAAGGCTGCACTTTCGAAGGAAGCCAGTTGGACAAGTCGTCAGTTAGATGAGTGATGCTCTCTAATATGTTATCATGTTTTCATATGCATCTGCATTTACTGTA
Organism: Reutealis trisperma; assembly: GCA_947687605.1. Lineage (NCBI taxonomy): Eukaryota > Viridiplantae > Streptophyta > Magnoliopsida > Malpighiales > Euphorbiaceae > Reutealis > Reutealis trisperma. Next base: position 1,066,689 of record CANTUT010000529.1, on the reverse strand, counting down.
TGTATATATATATATATATATATATATATATATATATATATATATATATATATATATATATATATATATATATATATATATATATATATATATATATATATATATATATATATATATATGTATATTATGCACTATTATTACATAGATGCATGTGACATTTGACTGTGAGTGGTAAATCAATATTCTATGCTATACTGTGATTATGGTTGACGGATGGAGATTGGGATGATACAGTACCACCTAGGCATTTTGATATGAATATGGTTATAGTTACTGTTATGATTGTGATTTTGATGAGATTTAGAAGATGAGCTATGACTGGTGGATGCTGGCCGGACTTGCTCATCGCCAAGGCCGCTATCAGTCGGGTCAGGGCTGTATGATACAGACCAGTGCTGGTCGGGCCTATTGGATATAAGAGAAAGATTAGTGGATTCGGAAGGTTAGGGGATCGGCTCCCCATATTAAGTATTAGTGTGGTATTGTAGACTGTATCTCATCCTTGCTTGATGATGTGAATTGTCTGTCTTTATGACATAGTGCATAGCATGACCATTAGAATCTGTCGGTAAGACACCAGTTTAATATATCAGCTGGTATCATTCACTGAGTCGGATGCTCATTCCTGTTCATTTTGTTATTTTCAGGTCAAAGAATGAGCCTGTGAAGGAATTGTAAATTGAGTAAACTGTCAATTTTCTTTCGACAATAGTTTGTATTATTGAGTATTAAGAAATGTATGTAATATATGTATAATTGTAATTATAACTATAGAACTCCGCAATGTTACATCTTATACTTGTATATTGTTTAATATTCAGTTATGTATGTGATGATTTGAAATACTGTTGTTAAGCAGAATCCTCTTATATGATATTATATTTATGAGATAATTGAGATAAGCGAGTTAGTGGTCCAACGTGGTTTTGTTTTATATTGAGATTTAATTGAATCTGCTTAACTTGTATTGGCCTATAGCCCTTTTCAGTTTGGATTTCTGGTGTGTATTTCTGTGAGGCTTACTACGGGCACTGGTAGCCACATGTATTTTTCGTGTCCTAGTGCCAGTCACGTGCCCTCGGGTTCGGGGCATGACAAGTATTATTTATAGTTTCTGAAGAGTTAATTAAATAAATAACTAAACTATGAGTTTCTGAACAATGAATAATAATTATAGTTCCTGAAGAACTGGTATTCTCTACAGTTCCTGAAAAACTTGTATTCTTTACAATTCCTGAAGAACTAGTATTCTCTACAGTTCCTAAAAAACTGATATTCTCTATAGTTCTTGAAGAACTAATATTCAATATAGTTCCTAAAAAACTAATCAAAATAAACAAATATAAATTCATTAAAGAATTATTTAATGTTCCTGAAAAACTAAATGCATTGTCTACAAATTTTTAAAAAACTGATTTTATTATGATCCTATATTAGACAATGTCAACTGATAGCCCTCGACATCATAAGTAATTAATTATTTATCTTATGGGATTCTTATGCCGTGTTGTTGTGATAATACAATTTGTTGATATGAAATTGAGAGTAGCAAACCAATGTGGCATATTGCACATTAATTTTGATTTTAGTGAATATGAAATTAAGCCTAATAAGATTTGAATTAATTGGTATCACTCATTCGGGTATTAAAAATCTAATGTTGCTAAAGATTTTTCATTTGTCCGAAAACTATTTGACAGGTTTGGTAGTCTAATTAATCTTTGTAGGGTGAACTTCTTATTTGCTATATTTTATCTTCCTTTAACAATATTTAATAGGTTATAAATTACAGCGGATATTTGAAATATTTAGTTAGTTAATCTATTATATATATATACTCCTGATGATTTTATTTTAATAAATGAATAGTATTATATATATGACATATAAATAGAAAATTTGTATTTTTCTTTTGCATTTTTGTTGGATATAATTGAGATAATTGCTTATGAAAAATTTAGTTTATATATTATACAGTAAACTCTGCTTACACTAGGAATGTAGAATGGTTGTAGTGTACACTATGTATTTTGAAGATCTAAACTTATGTAATTTACTAATTGACAAATTAATACATTTGGAGTTCCAAAATCTCGTGAAATTGATAATTAGCTTAAGTTTACTCAATAGAGGCTTTTATTTATACTCATGATACTTATGTCATAAATTCCTTAGTAGAATTATAAATATGCCATGATAAATATTATATATATATATATATATATATATATATATATATATATATATATATATATATATATATATATATATATATATATATATATATATATATATATATATATATATATATATATATATATATATATATATATATATATATATATATATATATATATATATATTGGTTTCTTTGATTGGCAAATATAATTTGCTTGTGCCATTCCATATTATATATTTATTTTTAACTTGAATTCTAGTATTGAAATTGTTGTGCCTTATAATGACTAATTTGTCCTCAACTTACTTTGATGCAAATAGATTTTATAATAATTGCCTTATGAATACAAATTTCATATTGTTTATGTGGTTGGTTTCAATATGAAATTTGAAATAATTGAAAATTTATTACTTCATTATAAACATAAATTTATTGTAAATGGTTGGATTGATTTATAAATTATTAGAGTTTTTACATGAAATTAGTTCAAATTTCTTCATTTTTCTTAAAATCGATTGAGTTCTAGATTTTTAAGAAAATCAATTTCATATTTTTGTTTTATTTCCAACACAAAGACTTTGATCATATTTATACTATATATAAAAAGGGTTTAATGGATGAATATCTCACTATTTAAGATTTTTGTATTATCTAGAAGAACTTTAAAGATCGATATGATCACTTGAAAGATGTGGTACTACCACAAGCTCAATATAATTGGCTAAATCTATGCCTACAAGATTTGAAGTCTATTTTAGAATATAATTCAGTCATGTTTAAAATTACTTCATAGCTGAAATTATGCGGTAATAAAGTTACATGCTCTTGTAGTAACAATATAAAAAGTGAAAATTTATAAATATCGTTTGTCTTCTAGTGGTTGCAAAAAATAATTACTAATGAGAAATCATCAAACAATACCCACTAGTACAGCTGCATTCCCTGAAATGAATGCTATAAATCATTTGATAGATCATGAGAATTTTGAAAGAATAATTGCTAATGAGAAATTATCAAACAATGACCACTTGTACAACTACATTCCCTGAAGTGAATGCTATAAATTATTTGGTAGATCATGAGAACTCTGAAAGAGTAACAACTCATATTGAGAACAAAACTCAATATTGGTGATTTTATATAAACTCCTTGAAGGACTAATTTACAAGAATTTTATAAGTTGTGCATTATAATGAGTTATTTTATTATTATTTTATCTCCCATATACATGAACAATATATTACGTTGAACCTGCAGTTTAAGCATTGAACTTGCAGTTCAAGCATTGAACTTATAATTCAAAAATTAAACTTTAAAAGTTTGGCATGAATACCATTATGTATATCATACATACTTTCCTTTGAAACTTGTACAAAGACATGAACCGCAAATTTTTTGTGCCATGAATATATTAATATCACTATCTTAATGTGCGACAATGGGTCCACTAAAGATACTAAGAATTTATTTTGATGAGGCACAATTCTCGACATTAGGGAGAGAAAAGTACCTGCAGTGCTAAAAAATATTGAGAAATTTATTGGAAGGAAAACTTTTTAAATAATTTTGATCCACGTACAAGTTAGAGTGAATCAGAAGTTCACAAAATAACATAGTTGTAATAAATTACAACTTAACTGCCAAATGCATTTTTAGATCCTAAAAGAGTGGCAAAGTCTCATATTACAGTTACTAATACCCCAGTAAGAGTTGTGGTTTCAATTGCAAATAGAAAATCAATCAATCTTACTACACGCTAGAAGCGTAGATAGTAAATTAGAACTAAAAATAAAAATTTACAGAAAAGAAAAGTAGTGTCACTCATAAAATCTCCAGAAGAGAAATCTCCTGAAAAGAAAGATCTCAGTCAAAGAGCTATAGCTAATTATGAGATATAGACTAAGACAACGGAATAATTAGATCCTCCGGATATGGCTTCTAGAGTTAACGATCATATAAATAAAAACTATGAGATCTCAATTATTTTTGTGATATAAGAAAAAGAGTTGATAGAAATTTAATTATTGTCGATAATGAATTTGCCTCAACAGTAGTTCTTGCTATTTTAAGAGAAAATCTAAATCCAGAATCTATAAATATAACTGAATAGTTACATAAACATGATTAATCATCATGAAAAGAGGTAATTAAAGTAGAGCTACACTTGTTTTATTATTAACTATGAGAAAAAAAAATATTTTTCTTATTATGAAAATGATCATGTTTCGTTATTTAATTAATATGGCAGTTAAAGAAAGGTTTGATATATGCCTTATGAAAGTGATATTTATATGAGAGTCCCAGAAGGACCAGAGATATCAGAAATGAATATGCATTAAACAAGTGATATGTATTTCATCAAATTGCAAAAGTCCTTGTATGGATTAAAGTAATATGAAAATGTGGTGTAATTGTTTGAGTAAATTTTTATTGAAAGAAAGATATGTGAATAATACACTATATCCATTTGTATTTATAAAAGACTATAGAATGGTAGATGTTATTATTGTAGTATATATTGATGATTTAAATATCAGTGTGACTCCTAAAGAACTCAAAGAGGTATGTATCTATTTGAAAAGTGAGTTTGAAATGAAAAATTTAATGAAATTTTGTATCGGCATGCAGACCGATTATCAATGAGTCATAATACACCAGTCTACTTATGTGGAAAAGGTATTTAAACAACTTTGTATGGATAAATCTTTTTCCTTAAATATACCAGCAGTGGTCCTCTTACCTGAAGTGAAGAGATACCTTTTTAAATCTAAATAAGATAATAAAGAGCTATTTGGTCTTGAAGTACCATATATAAGTGTTATAGGGGCCCTCATGTATATTGCAAATTATATCAGGCCTGAAATTGTATTTGTAAAAAAAATACATAGCTAGATATAGTTTTGCACTTACTAAGAGATATTAGAGTACTGTAAAAAGTTATCTTCAATATACTATTAATATTATGATTCATATTTGAAATTGGTCTATATACGAATATTGGTTATTTACTTAGTCTCCATGATGATAGATCTTAGACTGGCTTTATATTCACTTATAGTGGTACTGCAATTTTATAAAGGTTTTTATAATCTTGAAGTACCTCACTAAAAGATATTTTCATTGTATTTTGAGAATAATGCAATTTGTATTGCACAAATTAAAGGTAGTTATATCAAGGGTAATGAAATAGACATAAACTTCACCTAAGTTCTTGTATATACATAAGCTCCATAAGAGATATCCACCAAATTCGTTTAAGTGACAACCTAACAGACTTATGTACTAAGTCTTTACCTAATGTGGTATTCAAATGGCATTGTTTTATCAGTTAGTATATGCTGTGTTAAAATCTGTTCTCATCAGGGGGAGCGAATTAGTATATAATTGCACTCTTTGTTTTAGTCAAGTTTTTGTCCCACAAGATTTTCTTAGACAAAAGTTTTAATGAGGCAATCTGTGCAATGACAAAATAGCATATGAAATGTACTTTTTTCCTTAGCTATGTTTTTTCCCACTGGATTTTCTAATAAGGTTTTTAATAAGGCATATTCATAGCGCAAGTAATATCCTAAGGGAGTACTATAAATAAATTATTATATGTGGATATTACTTAAATATCATTAAGTATATGGTTTAATAATTTAATATATTTATTTACAAAGGCAATTCCTACAACCACATTTGAAAAGTTAATTAACAAAATTGGCATGTACCAATTAAGAGATATTTGATAGAAATTATATTTTCATGAATGGAAGATTTTGGTACACTGTACTCTTTTTCCCTTAGCTTAGGTTTTGTCCCATTGGGTTTTCCTGGTAAGGTTTTTAACGAGACAGGTTATGGTGCAAATATCTACAAGAATAATGTACTATTTTTCCTTCACTAAGATTTTTTCTCACAATGTTTTTCCTTACTAAGGTTTTGACAAGACATATTTTTTATAAAAGATATCAAAGGGGAATGTTATAATATATTACAGAATTTGATTGATGTCTTTTCATATACATGAATATTTTAGTTTCCATATTAGTATTGATTGTATTTTTCTTATTAGAAAAGTTTTCTATTTCTTTTTCTTATATACTTTATATAAAAGGTTTAATACTATTAAATGGAAAAACTATTATCTTCTCTATATTTTTTATTCTTTTTCTTCTTCATTATATTTATAACACTGTTTAACTATTTTTAGATGTCCTAAATTATAATCCATTTTCTATATTTTTAAAGCAATTAATTAATTTATTTTCTAAAATACCCTTAATTAATTTGTATATTTATCAAAAAAATTCATTTTTCTAGATTCTTTATTTTTAAGAAATTAGTTACTACTACAACAGTTCATCTACTTCTAAAAACGAAGCTAATTTGGCCATTTTAATGGCCACTAATGTTTGAATATTAATTGCATAGCAACTATGGAAATTATATTTAACGCTTAATAATTTTTGAATTGCAACTTAATTATTGTAAAGTAACATTAAGGATAAAAAATAAAATTACTTATAAAATTAATTAACGTAACTATATTAACTATAATAATAAAAATAAAAATTTTGACATTATTTTAAAGGATAATAATTATAGTTGATTTCTGGTTTTCTTTTAAGTGTCGTAAGCTCATCCATAAATAATGTTTTAAATCCTCTTAAAGAGAAGGAATATTGCTTTTTAAGGCTATCTCTAATGTTAAGCTAAAATTTTAGATTTGGTATCAAAATCACATTAAAACAACTCTAACATCTTTGACCCCAAAAAAAAAAAAAAAAAAACCCCTCCAATATAACATCATTTCTTGCACTAAATATAGTGCAATGAACGGTGGGACTTCAATTTTGGCTTTTGCACTGTTTGGCTGCATTATATTTAGTGGAAAAATTATCCATCATTTTTTTTAAAGATTATTGTTTTAATAATTTTTGTTTTAAATTATTAGATGAAATATATAATAAATGCAAGATTTAAGCACTACATATATATTAATTTTTTAATTTTTAATTAGATTAAAATTTATCTATAATTTATTTTAAATATAAAATATTTTTTTATGTATTTTAACAATAAAATATTAAATATATGAGACAAAAATTAATTAAACAATTTCGTAAAACAACACATTGAAATATTAAAATTTCTTAATATTCAAATTAAAAATACATCATAGATTAAAAAATAGTGATGAACTTTTTTTTAAAAATACAACATAGAGGTTAAAAAACACTGATATAAAGTTTAAAAAATACAACCTAGAAATTAAAAAGAAAATAATATGCTTCTAAATGTGTGTGTTTGTTTTTTTTTTTTTTCAATTAGATGTAATTCTTTTTGTCTAATTTTTTAATGTGTTTTATATGTTAAATATGAAGTTTTATAGTATTTTATAACTTATAATGTCTAATTTTTATATAATAAATATAATATTTATAAAGTAATTAATTTTTAAATGTTGATTATAGAATTAAGTATTATTATTTTTAATATTAATTACTACTTAAAAAATAAATTGGAAACTAATTTAAATTGATAGAATTAACATAAAAGAATGAAAAAAAATATTTTAAGGAATATTATTTTTAGTGCAACATTTAATGAAGTTGGTTAAAGATAGAATAATAGTTAGCATTGAATATATACTATTTTAATGTGAAAATTACATTAAAATATACAATTTTAGGTCAAAGATATATATATATATATTTTTTTTTTAGCAGTGTAGAAAAATCGAATTTAAATTTATTATTTAAACTACATATATATTTATTATTATACTATGTTTTAATATCCGATTGAGATGCTTTAAGAAAAGATTAATGGAATTTGATTTTTAGATATATTTTGAATTTGAGATATATTATTACTAAAATTACCATTAGCGGAATACTTTTTTTTTTTTAAATAAAAATAAAAAACTCATCATCTTTGGTTAAGAAGTCAACATATGTGACCTTAAACGTTGAAGAAAAAAAACCTTAAACATTAGCGTTTCAACAAAATTTTTATATTCATCCAAAACTGATTTTAAATAGAGAAAAGTAAATTAATATTTTTTAAAATAAATTTAAAAAAAATAATTTATAAAAATAAAAATTAAAAAAATTTTAAAAATATTTTTTTAATTACTAATAATAATTTTAAAAACACATCTTATATTAAAAAATATAAAAATAAAATAAAATAAAAATCAAGACTATTTTCTTTTGGAAATTCATACCTAAATCCTAATTAATATGGTTATTGTTTTTTATTTTTTGATTATAAAAAGTATTACTAAATTTTGAAAATAAAAAATTATTATTTTTCTTGTCAACTGAATTCATGGTTCAAACTTCAAAATAAATATAGTACATGAAAAAAAAATTAATATAAAGAACTAAATTACTATTTATTTATTTTCTTGTTAAGGTGAGGATAATTGAACCTTATCTTCTCCGTCGCTTTCTTCTCGATAGGAGCAATAGTCATTCCAATAAACAAAATCAAAATCACGAAGTGGGGCCCCATTTTCGCTGTTTTTTTTTTTTTTTTTTTTAAATTTAATATTCAGCCCTCAGTTTTTCCATCGCTCTCTGATTGCTAAATTTCCTATTCTTTGCTCTTTTCTCTCTGTATAGTCTCTCTCTCTCTCCCCTTTTCTTAATTTTATTATTGATTTATTTTGGATCTCCTCTCGATTCTCTCACAAGCTATTCAATCTTTTCGGAGTCCTCACATCATTTATCTCTTTAATCTCCAATTCTTTCATTTTATTATTAGTCTTTTTCTTGTCTCCAAATTCACCTTATTGGATCTGGTTATATTTTGTTTGCTTTTCGAATTTGTCAACTTTCTTTTTTTCTAGTTAGATTTAATAATAATACTGTTCTTGGATTGAAATAAATCAATCAAGTGGTTTTGGGATGTTAAAGTTTCATCCTTTTTTGTTGTTTGAATTTGTATTGAATTTCTTTAATTTGACTCCAATTTGTCTTTGAAATACTTGTATTCTTCGTATATTATCTTCTGGGTTTCTTTTAAACTAATCCAATTTGATTAAAATCTGAAAAAGTTCAATTCTTTTTAGTGTTTTGAGTTTCTGGGAATCTCTCAAAAATGGTAACAGTCAATTTAGGAATGCTCCATTATGTGATTGACCATATTTATGGAGCATTTATGCACAGAACTAAAATAAGCCCACCATTTTTCTCTAGAGGATGGGGTGGCTCGAAGCTTGAGCTTTTGGAGAGACTGATCAAGCAGCTATTCCCTGAAGTGGAGGGCCAGAACTGGCCTCCAAGTTTGGTACAGCCCATTTGGAAAACAGTTTGGGAGGATAAAACTGCTTGTTTAAGAGAAGGGGTTTTTAGAACCCCTTGTGATGAGCAGCTCCTTAGTGCATTGCCTCCTGAAAGTCACACTGCAAGGGTTGCATTTCTTGTACCGAAATTGGTCCCTCCACAAAAGATGGCCTGTGTGGTTCATCTTGCAGGTAAGCGGGTATATCTTTAGCTTCTACTTGAATTCGGAATTGAAATATCACCTTAGGTTTATTATTATTATTATTATTTTTTTCAAAATGTACATTCTAGGTTGTCGATTTCATTGACAGAGAATTTGCATGGGATATCTGGTTTTTGGTGGTTTAAATTGATTGTAAACGTTGTGAATTGGTTTCTTGTCCCAAATTGGTAGGTTTCACTGTGGTTGTGAACTTGTGGATTGTGCTATAACTTTTCAATGGCCAATTTTATAGGTGCTGTGCAGTACAATGCTTGCTTCCATGCTTCACTGAGCTTAAATTTGACTGCTCATTGGCTAAAATCTGGTGTCTACCTTTGAAAATTATGTGTCATATAGGATCGTTTACTTTTTATACTATGTAGGAATTTGAATATGTGAGATTATTTCCAAGTCCAAGAGCTTGGTTAAATTAGATGCTTTGGGTTATGGATGTTTCATTCAAGGTGGAAACATGAGAGTTGGCCGAAATACTCTTTTGATCATGCAAGAGAAAAATTTAGAAGAAGAAATCTTTATAGACTGATGGGAAGCACGATTGGTGATGGTGTAGCGCATAGTGGAGTTAGAAATGAATTGAAGAATAAAAATATATTTGTAGTGGCATCTACGAAAATGGTGCATTTCAAAGCTTGAGTTGAAATATATTCATTTATGACTTGGAGATGGAGATTGTAAAGGTTCAAGCCATAAATAAATATGTTTAGTTACTTAGTATTGAAGAAATTAGGTATGAAAAAAGAATAAAATAATAAAAAAAGGAGAAAGAAGCCAAGTTGAACTTAGCTTCTTTGATGCAAGAATTGGACAATGAAGGAAAAAGCCAAATTAAATTTGGCTACTGCATGAACCAACTTTTGAAGTTTATATAATGCATTTCAAAGATTGAGTTGAAATATATTCATTTATGATTTGGAGATGGAGATTGTAATGGTCCAAGTCATTAATAGATATATTTGGTTGCTTAGCATTGAAGAGTTTACGTACAAAGAAAGAATAAAATAATTAAAAAAAAAAAAGGGGAAAGAAGTCAAGTTCAACTTGACTCATTTGGTGCATGAATTGGACAAGGAATGAGAAAGCTAAATTGAATTTCGCTACTGCATGAATTGACTTTGGAGCCTATATATAGCATATATAATGTTATTCATTTATATGCATTTCATAGATTGAGTTGAAATATATTCATTTATGGTTTAGAGATGGATATTATAAAGGTCCAAGCCCTAAATAAATATATTTGGTTACTTAGTATTGAATAGTTTAGGTATGAAAAAAGAATAAAATAATAAAAAAAAGGAAAAAGAAGTCAAGTTGAACTTGACTTCTTTGGTGCATGAATTGGACAAGGGAGGAGAAAGCCAAATTGACTTTGGTTACTGCATAAACCAACTTTTGGAGCATATATATATATATAGAGAGAGACATATATAATGTTATATAGAGTGTTGAAGAATGTTAATGAGAGTTGGATGGAGATAGCCAATATAATTGAGTGATGTTTCATGAAGAGCATGGATAGAATGCTTTTGTGATATTATTGTGAGAGTGTTGCACTTTTGGGTGTAATTGGGCTAAGGATAATTAAGTATTTAAGTGTTTTAATTCGTGGTTATACTCGTGAATTAATTAGTGAAATTATTTTTGTGGAATATGCTTACGTCGAACCATGTTAAATTTTAAGTTCTTGCTTATTTTAGAGTCTCTGCCATCATTATATGAAAGTTTAATAACCACAATGGTAGTTGGACAGAAGTTGGTGATGATGGAGGAAGTTACTGCTGCAATTTTAGATTATGAAAGATTGAAAGAACTGAAAAGTACAATGATGGTGAAACTTTTGTAATGAGTTCTAGTTGTGGTAGAAGTTATTCAAGTTTAGGCTAAGGAAAATAATAAATCAAGTTTAGGTTCGAGACCATGAGTAGACTATTCTGAAAAGGGTGTTATTATTGTCATGAGAATGGGCACATCCAACACCATTGTAAAAAGATGAAAGAAGATCTTAAAAAATTCAATCAATTTAAGAAGAGTCGAAACAAATTTGCAAATGTTGGTTCTGCAAATTTTGCAATTAACAATGATGTTATTTCTAAGCTTGATGTGCTTAATGTTGATACAGTTGATGAAAAGAAAACTACAATGAATCCATTATGTAATGAGTTTGTTGAATCCATCATTCACTCATTAAATAATGGATCGTTTGTAGTTTCATTTTTATCAATTGTATTGACAATAAGCACATCAGGCTCAAAAAAATCATTTCTAATTGCAAAATAAAATTGCCTCGCGCAATAAATAAAATAGATAGAAACTCAAAGTTTAACGTGGTTCGATGTAAGCCTACTCCACAAGAGTACAACCACTAATAAAACACTAACACTTAGTTGCCCTTAGCCCAATTACACCTAAAAATGTAACACTCATAATAATATCACAAATGCACTCTATCTAAGCACTTTGTGAAAAACACCACTCTTCAACTCTCACCAACACATCACTAACTCTCTAACATCCTAAATAACATTACATATGCTATATATATAGGCTCCAAAAGTCGGTTTATACTATAGCCAAATTCAATTTGGCTTTCTTCTTCCTTGTCCAATTCATACAACAAAAAAGTCAAGTTCAACTTGACTTTTTTCTTATATTTTATTCTTTCTTCATACCTAAACTCTTTAATGCTAAGTAACTAAATATATTTATTTATGGCTTGGACCTTACCAATCTCCACCTCCAAACCATAAATGAATATATTTCAACTCAATCTTTAAAATGCACCTTTTTCGTAAATGCCATCACAGATATATTTTTCTTTTTCAATTCATTTCTAACTCTATGATGTGCTACACCATCAAGAATTGTACTTCCCATCAATCTATAAAGATTTCTTTTTTTCTAAGTTTTTTGTCTTTCATGATCACGAGAGCATTTCGGCTAACTCCATGACTCCTCCTTGAATGGAATATCCATAACCCAAAGCATCTAATTTACTCAAGGAAATTAAATTTTTCTTAAACTTGAGAATATATCTCACATCATCAAATGTTCTCATGCTGCCATCATGCAGTTTGATTTTCACTTGACCAATACCATCAACTTTTCATCATTGGCTAACTTGACAAATTCATCATTTCAATCTTCAAAGTTATTAAACCGCTCTTTTTTTTAAGCAAATATGACAAGGGCAAGAGTAATCCATCATCCACTCATCACATAATGGATCATTTGCAGTTTTCTTTTCATCTATTATATTAGCAATAAGCACATCAGGCTTAGCGCTCAGAAATACTATAATCTTTAATTGCAAAATTTGCAGAATCAACATTTATGGATTTGCCTTGTCTCTTTGTGAATTGATTGAATTTTTCAAGATCTTCTTTCATCCTTTTACAATGGTACTGGATGTGTCCCTTCTTATGACAGTAATAATACTCTTTGTTGGAATAATCTACTCGTGGACTCGAGTCTGAGTTTGATCTATTATTTTCTTTATTTTTTCCCCTTGAATAACTTTTACCACAACTAGAACTCATCAGAAAGCTTCACCATCATTGATGCTTTTCAGCTCCTTTAATCTTTCATACTCTAAAATTACAGCAGTGACTTCCTTCACCATCACCAACTTCTTTCCAACTTATTGTTGTTGCTAAACTATCATATGATGACGGCAGAGAGGCCAAAAGAATGATTGACTCATCTCCAATTCTTACATCCAGACTAGCCAATTGATTGATTAACTTTTTGAAAGTATTAAGATGATCTCAAACACTAACACCTTTATTTATCTTCAATCCATGTAATTCTTTCTTCAAATATAATTGTGAGTGATTAGACATATATAGCTTCTCCAATTTCTTTCATAAACTAGTTGGATAGGTCTCGTTTAACACGTCATACTTCATATTGGAGGCTAACATTGATCGAATTGTATTTATAGCCTTTTGTTGTAAATTTTCCTATTCTTCATCTTCTAACGTTACAAGCTACTTCTCATTCAAAATTTTAATTAATCCTTGGTGCACAAAGATATCTTTCACAGTACTTTGCTACAAGCTAAAATCGTGGGAATGACATCCACAAACTAGTTGGAGAGGTCTCGTTTAACACATCACTTCACATTGGGGGTTAACGTCAATTGAATTGTATCTACAGTCTTTTGTTGTAAATCTTCCCATTCTTCATCATCTAATTTCACAAGCTATTTCTCATTCAATCTTTAATTAATCCTGGCCTTACAAGGATATCTTTCACAGTACTCTGCCATAAGTTAACATTATTTTTCCCATCAAATAGCTCCACCTTGAACTTTAATTTTGTTGTTCCCACAATTTTTAACATTTCGAGCCAGAAGCTCAAATACCACTTGTTATAAAATTACTTCACACAATAAATAAAATAAACAGAAACTCAAAGTTTTAGCACAAGCTTGCTCTGCAAAAATGATTTCATTAATTAATTATAGAGTACAAGCATTAATTAAACACTAAACGCTTAATTCCTTAAGCTGAATTGCACCAAAAAATGTAACACTCTCACAACAATATTACAAATACACTCTATCAATGCACTTTGTGGAAAACACCACTCAACTATATTGGCTTTCTCTTCAACTCTCACCAACATACCACTGACTCTCTAAGATGCTAAATAACATTACATATGCTTTATATATATGCTCCAAAAGTCGGTTCATGCAGTAGCCAAATTCAATTTGGCTTTCTCTTTCCTTGTCCAATTAATGCACCAAAGAAGCCAAGTTCAACTTGACTTTTTTCTCTTTTTTTTATTATTTTATTTTTTCTTTATACCTAAGCTCTTCAATGCTAAGTAACAAAATATATTTATTTATGGCTTAGACCTTAACAGTTATTCCTATTTTAAATATTTTATTAGATGCTTCTTTTCTACAAAGGAATTTCACTCGTGCAGGAACCAATTGAAAGGCACTTTCTTCTATCCTGTATAAACCAATTGTGTAGTGACTTTGGACTGTTGGATTGGGCATTCAGTTGAAACATTTGCTTGATGCGGATGCTGCTATATGCTTTCCCACATGGCTCAAGCAATTCTATAATTAAGGAATGCTTCATGCCTCCAATTGCACCATTTTGCTTGAGTTGTTTCCTTTTTCCTTGCAGAATGATTTTTACATTTGTGCAATAGGTTTTGTTTCATTTCATTCTAAAATATGTCATCTCTGCAAAATTTTATGTTTATTTTGGAGAAAGTGCGATGTTTACATAGCATGGGTGATCAATTTGATAGTTATCAGGCACTGGGGTAATTTGATGGTTATCTAGCTAGCAGGGAGTACATATTTTAGCTACATTTTTTTTTCAGGCACTGGGGACCATACATTTGAACGTAGATTGCGTCTTGGTGCGCCATTGTTGAAGGAGAACATTGCAACCATGGTGCTGGAGAGGTTAGAATCAATCTTATGCTATTAGCTATTTAGTTACTTCTGGAATATGCAAGGTCTCTTTAAATTTTTGCATAAGCTATAAGCATTTGATTCAACTTAAAAATGCAATTGCAGCCCTTTTTATGGACACAGACGCCCCGTGGTGCAGCGTGGTGCAAAACTCTTGTGTGTTAGTGACTTGCTTTTATTAGGTAGAGTAACCATTGAGGAGGCACGTGGTCTTTTATATTGGCTTGACTCTGAGGCAGGGTTTGGCAAGATGGGCGTTTGTGGACTTAGCATGGGTAAAAACATTTTAATTTCACAATGCTCAAAACTCTAGTAACTTTTCCTGCACCAACCACTGGTCATCTAAACAATTTAATTGATTTAATTGCTGAAAACCAATATAATATTTCAGAGTCCCAATAGATACTAAACGGTGTATTATATCTCACCTTATGTTGGTCCATATCTATTTTAAAAATTGATCTTATTGAATTTAGGGGGAGTACATGCTGCGATGGTTGGATCTCTGCACCCCTCACCTGTTGCAATCTTTCCTTTTCTCTCCCCACATTCTGCTGTTGTGGCATTCTGTGATGGGATATTAAGGTATGCAACTGCATGGGAGGCACTGAGGGAGGATCTTGCAGTGCAAAATGCTGCAACAACTCTCGAGGAGGTGCGAGAACGGATGCGAAATGTATTGTCTCTCACAGATGTCACCCGATTTCCAATTCCCAAAAATCCCAATGCCGTAATATTTGTTGCTGCAACTGTAAGTAACATATTTTAATACACCATGTGTTGTTATTTAAAAAAGATTGACAAGATTTTCTAGTTAGTATTTCACTATTTTTTTTTTTGTGATAAGCTTATTAATTGATGCTATCAGATTGATATTTCTGTGTAGAATTGTGATGCAGTTAAGGAAAAAGAAGATAAAATTTAGGAATTATTTTTGTTTAATTTTTAAATTAGGAATTTTATTTAGTTTTCCTAAGTAAGTTTATTTTAGATTTCTTTAAATTTGGAATTTTATTTAGTTTTCCTAGTTCAATTTATTTTAGTTTTCTTTTCCATCTTTATTTAGGATTCTTTATAAGTCTTTTATTTTGGTTAGGATTACTTCTTTTCAGTTTAGGATTAGGATTCTATCCTAAGTAGTATAAGTAGGGCTGTTATCATACAATAATATCATTCTTATTATTATTTCAATTCAGAATTTTAATAGAGGTTTTCTTTAAACCCTAAATATCTTTTTCCAACCACAATCACTATCTAATCTAGCCCTAATTGCCCTAAACCTTTCTCCTGCATCAAGTGGTATCAGAGCTTGAAACCTGGAATTTTTTTTCAAACCTGAAATCCTTTTTCAAACCTGAAAATTTTCAATGGTTGGCCGAGTTAGAGGACAAGGTAAAGGCAATCAGCCCCAACAACCAGAGTTGGCGGAGATGCGAAGAATGATTGAGGATTTGACCCAGGCTATACAAGCCTTGTAGCGTCAGGAACCTGTGGAAGCCCGAATGGAGAATCTGGAAGGTGACTACAAACAACTCGAGATCTAGAAAATCTTGAGGTTGAAGAAGAAATTGAGGACAACCCTTTTCATGAAGCTGGACCCGCAAACCACGCGGCACGAGGTGGATTGGAAGATATGATTATTTGGAGAATTATTTCGAAGAATTAGAACCAATTTTTGATGAATATAACGAGGAGATAGAGGAAGGTGAAGAGTTAGAACCAGTTTTTCATGACTATAATGAGGAGATAGAGCAACTTAATGTTCATCCAGCATATGGTGAGTCCTTGGTGGTGCAAAGAGTGATGACAACCTCAATCAATGAGGAAGAGGGTTTTACAAACAGCAAAACCAACAAAATCAATGAGTACTTATCTGCTGAAATACATGAAACTGAAAGTAGTGGAAAGAGTTTCATACATGTTTTAATTAGCCAACCATCAAGAAGTGGCCAGATTAGGGAATCACTTCAATATTCCACTGAAATTCAGCAGCTATTCAAAGAATTCAAGGAGTTGGTTAATGATGATTTACCAAACAATTTACCACTTCTATGGGATATTGAACATGCCATTGATTTTGTGTTTCAATTGTTGATTCTTCAGCACTACAAAACTCGAGGACGAGTTTTTTCCAAGAAGGGGAGAATGATGCAGTTAAGGAAAAAGAAGATAAAATTTAGGAATTATTTTTGTTTAATTTTTAAATTAGGAATTTTATTTAGTATTCATAAGTAATTTTATTTTAGATTTCTTTAAATTAGGAATTTTTTTTGGTTTTTCTAGTTCAATTTATTTTAGATTTTTTTCCTATATTTAGGTTTCTTCTTAATTAAGTATTTTAATTAGTATTAGTTTTCTTTTTAGTCTAGGGTAAGGATTTATCCTAATTAGTATAAATAAAGCTGTTATCATACAATATTGTATCATTCTTATTATTATTTCAATTCAGAATTTTAATAGAGGTTTTCTTTAAACCCTAAATATCTTGTTCCAACCACAATCACTATCTAATCTTAGCCCTAATTGTTGAGATCTAATTGCCCCTAATTGCCCTAAACCTTTCTCCTGTACCAAATTGATTATTCTTTATGCAATCGTACAATAATTTCTCTATCATTTTATCAGTCAAATGTATTATAGTGTGCTTAGTTGGACCAATCTTCGTTTATCTGCCTACTTTATCAACTTGTCAATTTATTATTTAAATAGGTTGTCTTGTTATCTGCTCATTCTCTCTTTCTCTCTCTCTCTCTCTCACACACACACACACAGATAAGCAAAGAAAAGTTATCTTGCCTGTGTTTTTGGCACTCACGTTGTTTAATTCAACTTGTCAATCTATTAACAGTAGTATTTTGGGCAGCCAGACTGGTTTAATAAGTACTTCACAAGATGATCTGTTATTAGAGCATGTTTGGTATTGAGGTTGAACTTGTTTTTTCAACGAAGCACAATTTTAGATGCTGATGGAAAAAAGTAGTTTGAGAGTGTTATTTAGCTATTTTGAAGCTTTAATCAACATATTTTCAAAACATATTTTACTAACCTTTAATCAACATTTTCAATATATATATATATATATATATATATCGCTGCTCAAACGACAATATCAAACAAACATTTTGTCTTCATGAGCTGTTTAAAGTCTCTTTCCTTTCTGACATATGTGCAGTGTCCATATCGCATTCATTTTATTGATACAGTTATAATTAATTGCTTATAAATGCATAATTGCCGCATTAATCTCAGAATTGATCTTATTCAACTATGATTTTGTGTTTTAGGATGATGGTTATATACCAAAACATTCTGTTTTGGAGCTTCAAAAGGCTTGGCCAGGGTCCGAGGTGAGATGGGTCACTGGGGGCCACGTTTCATCCTTCCTTCTGCACAATGGTGAGTTTCGTAAGGCAATTGTTGATGGGCTTAGCAGATTAGAGTGGAAGGAGTCTCAATTGTAGCAGATTTCACATATGAAGAAGACTGCAATTATTTTCTTTTGTAATCTTCTTCAGCCATAATTCTTGATAAACTTTGTAAAATGTACTGCAGCTGATGTCTAACACCACTCAAAAGGGGGAAAAATGGTGGTCCTGTGAATGAATACTTGCTTCCCGTGTAATCTTGAAAGGAACTTTTATTTTTTATTTTTATTCTTTTGAATGGAAACTGTACTGCATTTATGGAGTACATGTTATTATATCAGAAATAACAATAATTACTGATGGAAATTCTATTTTCTTTTGATTTAGAGATTTTGGGTTTATGAAAGGTTGCAGACTTGCCATTAAGCTATAGTTGCCGGATCAAGGTAACAATGGACGTAGTACGTGTGCGTGTGTGAGTAAGAAAGAGAGAGGACTTGAACACATGATGAACATGTTTGGTTTTATCGTCTGCGAATTTTGGGAAATCTTTGCCTGATACGTGCATTCATTAATTACGATTCCAAAATGGCGCTTATCTGACCAACATTGGCATCTTCGGATACGTGGTCTGGTGAACAGATGCTGATAATGCTGGCTTGTGTAGTTTACGCGAGGATAGTACTTCAGAACTGGAAGGATGGAATTGTTCATTGATTAATAGTGTACACACTATATTAATAGTAGACTCGCACTATATGGCCTTTTTTTTTCTTTTTATTTTTTTGACAATAAGGGAAGGGGCGAACTTAGAAATTTATCAAGTTGAAATATGTAACACGAATGATTGTGGCAACAAGAAATGAAATATTAAAATTTCAGAGATCTCTCTCTTCTTTCTCTTTCTAATATTTTCTTTCTAATCTTTTTCTCTGAAAAATCTCTACCCTTTCTTAGGGTTTATGGAGGGGGCTCCCTCCGATGGCTCTGGCCACGGAAAGAGGACCCCAAAATTACTCTTTTTGTTGTAAATACTGCCAAGCCTCAAGCCATTGTATGTTTTGTCTTTCTCCCTGGGTTTAGTAATTTTTAGTATTGGTTCTTTGTTTTGGCCTCATGACAGTAATCTTGCCTTGTCTCATTCCAGCGGTGTCCAACCTTCTCATTTCTTCCATTTTTTTTATTGATCTGCACAGAAAAGGTAGAAGGTGGGAGGGGGAAGAAAATGCTAGTACCCGTTTTGGAGACCTTGGGTTTGGCGCTTGGACTTCAGATCTACAGCAACTGAGGAACTCCATTACCTTTGACACAGGCACAATTTTCTCCTGGCTATGGCCCAAAATGTGGAAGGTTTTTGTGCCCTATCAAGGACTCTGTGCTCACAGATATGATTTTATTGGGTGGGCAAGCTTCGAGTTTTCAATGCATTGGCTCTTGAATATGTCCAGCGGTTGTTCTTCTTATCTTTCCGGTGGATTCTTTTGTCTCACAGCCACAAGTGGCAGAGGAGGATTTGGAAGAGACAACAAAAGCTTTTGGGATGGGGAGATTTGATTAGAGGCACGATTATAATTTTAATTTAGTTGTAGGCCACTAGGCATGTTTTCAATAGGTTTTATCTCTGTTCTTGTTATTTTGGACTTCAAGCCCATGTTCAAAAATCCCTTAATGGGTACTTCTGATGTGTATATACTGGCCAACCCTTCTGAATTAGTAATTATTGGACTGGTCTGGATTTTGAGTCTATTTATATTTAATAAAAGCACCAATTTCTTCTTATGGAAAAATAAAATAAAATTGTAGCAACGATATTTCTGTTTGGCATTGTGTTTGGTAAAAGCGCTTTTCAACAAAAAAATTTATATTTTTTTAAAAACTGCTTTTTAAACTTGGTTTTAAGCAGAAGCAGATAAATTGATACTTTTTCCAAAAATAGGTTTGAAAAAACAGTTTATAAAAAAATAATAAAAATCAGTCAATAAAATCAAAAAAATTTTAAAAGCGCTTTTTTAACCCCAAACAACAATCCCAAACACACCCATATATTGGACAAGTATAGCTTAATGATTTGGTTGTTAGTTTACATATTTACAGTGTAAAAAATAGAGAAAATTACGTGGTCTACCCTTTTTTAATTTTTTATTATAATCATACGCTACGTTTTGGCTTTTTATTTTATTGCTTTTTTATTTTTTAGTTTTTACGCTCTTCTTATTAGGGCATTTATATTTTTAAGCTTTCCCTATTTGAACTCGCACTGGAGCTCTGATTTGCGTTTCTCCGTATTTCTTCTTTGCATTTCAAAATCGGGAAATCGTGGGTTACTGAACACGGTTGTAATTTTGAATTTGTAAATTCTAGTTTTGCGGTTTTAATCATTTTGTTATATTATGGTTTTAACTCGACATTCTTCTTCTCCTAAATTGCGCTCTAATTCTCAAATTATTAGAGATTTGTGTGTTATTCGTTCTTCTCCAAACAAGGATTTGTTTGGTAGTGAGAAGAATAAAATGGGTAAGAAAAGGGATTCTAGGTATACGAAAAAGGGTATTGAAAGTTTGAAAAATAATGTTGATGATTTTGAGGGAAAGAAAATTGATGTTGGTGATTCTTCTTCAAAGAAGGGTTTTGAGAGTGTTAAGTCTCCAAAGAAGAAGAGAGGATATGTTTCTGGTGTTTATGAAGGAGATGAAAAGATTACTCCAAAGAAGAGGAGAGCATTTGTTTCTAGTGTTTCTGAAGGAGATGAAAAGGCTAGTCCAAAAAAGAGGAGAGGGTCTGTTCTTGGTATTTCTGAAGAAGATGAAAAGACCAGTCCAAAGAAGAGGAGATGGTCTGTTTCTAGTGTTTATAAAGGAGATGAAAAGGATGCTGGTGTTGGGAAGCGAGCGAAGGCTTTAATTGGT
Organism: Reutealis trisperma; assembly: GCA_947687605.1. Classification (NCBI taxonomy): domain Eukaryota; kingdom Viridiplantae; phylum Streptophyta; class Magnoliopsida; order Malpighiales; family Euphorbiaceae; genus Reutealis; species Reutealis trisperma. Next base: position 1,045,302 of record CANTUT010000529.1, on the reverse strand, counting down.
GAACCTTCTAAAAAGAAGTCTGATGTTAGTATTATTCTTTTTATAGTGTTTGTTTTTGTTTTTGTTTATTTTTATTTTGAGTTGATTTTGTTTGTATTTTATTCATTGGAGGCGATGTTTTTATATGTGGGGTTGTTTTTGTATTATTATTGATTTAATTATGAGTTGACTTAATTATCAATTTTAATAGTAGTTGATTATATGTTGTTGGTTTTGTGTTTTGAAAGATTAATATATTGTTATTGGTAGTTTATTTTTATTATATTTTTAGTAGTTAATAATTGTACTTTATTTATAATATTTTTTAAGTTATAGTTTGTATTCAATGTTGTTTTATTTGTGGTTTAATATGCTTATTTTTAAGTTTATTTTATAGTGAATTTTGTTCTGTTTTGTTATTAACTATATTTTGAACTTTAATTGTACTTATTTACTTATTGTTGGGGTAATGTGATTTGAATAGATAATAATTGGTGGTTTAATTTTGTTATAATTTTAGTTGCTAATGTTTTTATTTTGTTTGTGAATAGAGAATAATTGTATTTATAAGTTGTATTTGTTTTTTGGTTTATTGTGTGGTTTATTATGCTTTTATTTTAATTTTATTTTGTAATGATTTTTGTTCTGTTATTATATTTTGTTGTATATATGATTATAGACGAGTTGATTTCGATTTGATTTTTAGTTAATTTTTATGTTTTAGTTATATATTTTGTGTTTTTATGGGTTGATTATTGTTATATGGTAAGTTGATTTTTTTAATTCATAGTGTTTGATTAAATTTATAGATGTTCTATGTATTCTTATTAATTTTGTTTTTTGTTAATTGTTTATTTAGTTGTGGCAGTATAATGTTCATTCAGATGAGTATTTTTTTGGGAAGATAATAGTTCATTTTTTATATGAGAAGATCAACGTGATTAAAGAACCCTTTCCGAATCTCAGCTGAAGTTATTTGGAAAAACTTGTTTTGGGTATTTTCTTGATATACTTCCTTTTAAGATACAGGCACAACTTATTCATGCATTGCTGCTGAGGGAAGTTATTCAACAAAAAAATAATGAGTTGTGGATTATTGTTAATGGAGTTAGGTTGAGATTTGGTTTGGATGAGTTTGCTCTTGTTAGTGGTTTAAATTGTCAGGGTGGGAATAATAAGTTGAATTATTCACATGGTAAGAATGAATTGTTAGAGAAGTATTTTATAGGAGTTCAGAAGGTAAATAAGCAGTCCTTGGAGGAGTGTTTTTTGTCAAAAAGGTGGATTGATAATGATGAAGATGCTGTTAAAATTGCTGTTCTATATTTTATTCATTTGTTTTTGTTGAGTTCTCCAAATATTAGAGCAATTGAAATGGAGTATTTTGATATTGTTGATAGTGGTGAATATAATGATTATGCTTGGGGTAAAGATGTATTTGATTTTACAATTGATTCTCTTAAGAGATAAGTTGCTGGTAAGCAGAAGAAATACAAGGATTCCAAGGATGAGGGGAAACGACATAGTTTGTATTATAGATTGATTGGTTTTCCCCTTGCTTTTCAGACATGGTTTTATGAGTGTTGTCCTTATGTCTTGGGAAAATTACGTGTTTCAAGCAATTCTACTATTCCTCGGATTTTGAATTGGAGTTCTAGTAAGTGCCCTGATTTTAAAGCTATTGAGAAAACTTTGTTTAGTGTTTCAAGTTCAAAGGTAATTTTTTTTAAATTTTTTTAATGTTTATATTTATATTTATATTATTTGTTTTTTTATTTGTTGTTTTATTTTTGTAGTTAAAGTTGAGGAATATTAGTCCTTCTTCTGAAGAGAGATTGAAGCTGAATTTAGATGGATTTTTTCGTAATGGAAAAGGGAAGGGGGTTGAGGAAGATAAAGAAAAAGAAGATGATGATTTTGCTGAAATTTTTTATAGGTACCATAAATCTGATGAAGGTGACAATTCAAAAAAGGATAAAATAAGAGATGTTAAGGATGATTATTCTTTAAATGAAATGAGGGACAAGTTGAATAAGGTTATTTCTAGCCAAAACAAGATAGCTGATGATTTTTCTGCTTTGAAAAACAAGATAGTTGATGATTTTTCTGCTTTGAAGAACTACTTAGTAGGACAATTTGCTTCTGTGTTTAATGAACTTAAAGAAATCAAGACTAAAATTGCTGCTGATTATGGCAGAGTTGGTTCTGAATATAAATCAAAAGTAAGTATATAAGTATTAATTATTAATAAATAATTTTATATAGAAGGAATATGATTAGAGTTTAATGATGATATACTTATAATATACTCAAAGTATACCAAAATTAATATTAGAGTGTATCGAAATTATACATAATGATTTCTTTTTGTTTGTTTTCATAGAGTAATGAAACTCAGAATCAGAAAAATAATGAGAATGAAGAAGAAGATAAAGATGAAGATAATGATAAGGTGTTTTTTTTTTTTTTTTTTTATATTTGTATTATTTTATTTATATATTTTAGTTTTTATATAATAAATGTAGTATGTTTGTTTTATATAGTTGTTTTATTTTGGTTATTATTTTTTTTATTTGTTCTATATATCTTATTAGAATGATGAGGATGAAAAAAATTTAAGTAAAAAGGATGGACATAGTGGTGATGATGAGGGATTTGGTGATGTTGGTAATGAGGATGGTGATGAAGGGGATGATGATGATGGTAATGATGGTAGAGAAAGTAGAAGAACTAAGCACGAACATATAGATTATAAGGTTTATTATTTTATTTTATTTTTTTTAATATTTTTGTTTTTGGCATAGTTATATGTTAAGATAGATTTTTAAATGGTTGCGATTATGCTTTACAGAATGAGAAATTTAAAAGTCATGATGTTGGAGATGTTGTTAGTTCATCTTTCCTTGATGATATTGATCCAGTTTTGTTGGATGCAACTATCAATTCTGCATTAAAGAGTATTAGTAAAATTAAAGGCGTACAAGTTTGTGTTTATATGTTTTGATTTTGGGTATATTTTACATTTATTTTAAGTATAATGCTAGTTGATTTTGATTTTATTCTGAGTTGATTTTAATTATGTTTAGTCCTTTTGATTTTGTATAGAGTATATCATAATTTATTTTTTATTTTTTGTTGTTTATCAATAAGAATCACGGAGTGATTGCACAGATATTGTTCCTTTTTCTGGTGCTATTGAAGATGTTAAAAAGAGGGTGATTAAACCTGGGTTGTTTTGCAAATCCACTTTTTTGAATAAATTTAGTTCTTCTGGAAGTAGTGGTGCAGTCGTGCAACATAAACAAAAGGATGTTGTGAGGTGTAGACTGTCACCATTTGATGATAACTTTGGATCTACCCTTGAGTTTAACAAATAGTGCATATTTGATAGTTGGATTGAGAAAGGATTGAAGATGAGAAACAAGTAATATTTATTTTTTATTATTTGTTTAAATTTTTATTTATTTATTTTTAATTTTATGATTGTGTTTTTTTTTTTTTGATATTTTTAAGGAAGAAAATGTATTCGAAATCGGATGATATTATTTCACCACTTTTAAAGCTTGGTGTTGCTGAAATTGATCGAAAAATGTGGTTCTATATTTTGTATAGTTGTGGTCATTGCCTAACTGGAACTGTAAGTTGTTTATATGTTAGAGTTTTAGTTTGTAGTTTTTTAATTATTTTTAGTAGTTGTAGATATTTTTTTATATTATCCATATATATTTTAAAGTTTTATGTTATATTAATTTTTTTATAATATTTTTGCAGCATATGGATGTTATATTTTATTATTTGAGGAAAAAAGGGAAATACTCTAACAACAGTACTGTTAGGTTTACTACAACTGACATTTTGTTTGACCATTGAATTAAACTTTTATATAAAGTTTATTTGGATAGGAAGAAAGATTTGTCAGTTGTTAGTTTTGATAGTATTGTTGTTGAGTATATTCTTAGGTATTTTATGCTTTGCAACTTTGCTTGGGCTGATGTTGATCATGTATTATTCCCAATACATGTTTCATTACAAAAACATTGGATTCTTTATCGTTTGAGTTTCAAAGAGAGGTGATTGTTTGTGTATAACTCATTAAGGTATGCAAGAAGTGATTCTATAGCAAGAGAGGAAGTTGAAGCATACAGTATTCTTTTGCCACTTTTCTTATATATGCTTGACTTTTTTGTTGGTTGAAAGGATATTGATTTTTTTGCTGGAGTATATGCAGAAAAGAGTTTAAGTGATCCATTTGATATAAAAATCGTTGAGAATTTGCCACAACAAAATGATAGGTAATTTTATGTTATTCATTTTGTTACATTGTTATTTATGCTTTTAAATTTTGTAGTTTTTAACTTATTATTATTTTTTTGTAGTGATTGTGGTATTTTTGTTTGTTTATTTGCCGAGTATTTTATTTGTGGGAAGGAAATATCAGTGGATGGTTTCAATATTGAGGAACATCGATGGAGACTTGCAGTTCTGTTATTCAATTATGCAAATTCAAAACAAGAAGAAGGTTTTGATAGTGATTCTGAAGGATGTGGCAGGCTCAATGGGAATGATAGGACAAAGAATAAACAGAGAATAGAAAGTTGATTTTTTATTTTATAATGTTTTTATTTTGTTGATGTAATTTTGATTATGAACAAGTAGCTGTTGTGGTTTGATTATTAGATATAGTAGTGGTATTGTTTAATTTGATACTAAGTTGGTTATAAGTGTTAAAGATGTGTATATGTATATATATGTATATATGTATATGTATATATATGTATATATATATATACATATACATATATACATATATATACATATACATATATATACACACACACACACACACACACACACACACACACACATATATATATATATATGTGGAATATATAACCAGAATATTATGAGTATATTTTTAGTATATTCTGTGTATATTTTTCAATAAATTTTGATGTTACTGAATGCTTTTAAATTTGTTTATGAACATGTTATAATTAAGATTAGATACATTTTTATGCACTTAATGACATGCATTTGTCTATTCTAATATATAATTGAATTTTTATTATGTGAGTATATGTTAAGTATATTATGAGTTTTTTACAAGTATATTTTGAGAATAATGGATATTAATAATTTTATCTTTTGATAAAAATAAAATAAAATAAAATATAAAAAATTGGCGAATTTGAATAAGTATTATTAATTGTATTTAATGCATAATTTTCTTTTTAAAAAAAATTGAAATAATATTTCAACTATTGATTTACTCTTGTTGTTGGTTGATTTCTACATATCTTCCTATTGTGTCCTGGTTGTCTGCATCTCCCACATTTGATTGTAATTTTATTTTCCTATGTAGACTTCAATCTCCTTTTTTTAGGTCTTCCTGATTTCACTTTCCCTTGTGGCGGTAGCACTTTTATGTCTTTGACTTCCATGTGCTTTCATTTCCTATTGGGTATATAGTGGATTCGTATGTGGCAAGTAACATATTTTTGGTGTAGAATTCTGAACAATAATCATAAGGATTTTGGTTCATATCCTTCAGTATAGCCATTGCATGAGGACATGGCAATTCATCCATTTGAAACCGATTGCATGTACACGTTTTTTCTTTTAAGTTGACGACATGTGATTTTTCATTTTCAAATACTTGGAACAGTTCATCATTTGTTGGTTTCACCTAAAAAACAGAGTTGAAGATGAGTAAGTAGAATTGGTTAATATTCTAATATATGGAATATATATATATAGAATATACCTAAAATATACTCAAAATATACTCAAAATAAAATCAAAACTGATAATTTTATCTATTTACCTTTAATTTAAGAGATTGAATGAAGTTTTCATTCAGCATTTGTTCTCCTCTTGTCAACAACTTTGTGAATGTTGATTTGGCAATGTTTCTGTTTGTGCATGTCCACTCTTGTACTAGAGACCGTAGATACTCTAACAATGGTGTGATTGGTAGCTCCCGTGCTGCTCTATTAGATACATTTAGTAACTCAGCTATATTTGATGTCATGGTTGAGTATCTGTTGTTTTTTGAGTAAAGTCTAGACCATTTGTGGTATCCTATGTTTATAAGATACAGTTTGATCATTTTGTCAATTTTGTCTAGCTCTATCATATGGTTATCAAATTGTTGTTTTGTATATGATCTAGCAGCACTAAAGAATGAGTTTTTTATTTTCTCTGAGTTTTTCTTGAATTTTGTTTTTAAGTTGTTTAACAAGTGATACATGCACACTCCATGGGTTGCTTCAGGATATCTTGTTGCAAGCTTTTTCTATGATCTCATGCCTATCAGATATTATGCAAATGTTTTCTCTTGTGCCAAGTGTTTGTCTTAAATTACTGAAAAACCACTCCCATGATGCATCATTTTCAGAATCTATTATTGAGAATGCAAGTGGGAATATCTTACCTCCTGCATCTTGTGTGCTTGCTGAGAGCAGTGTGCCTCCATATGTTGCTTTCAAAAAAGTATCATATACAACTATAACTGGTCTACAATACTTCCATCCTTGTATTGATGCTTGTATAGCCATAAACATATAAAGGAAGTAGCTGTCCTCATCTGTCCTTAATTCAATATAAGATCCGGGGTTTGTTTGCTTCAACATATACAAGTAACTTGCTACTTTTGCGTAGGACTCATCTGGTCTGCCTCTAATCAACTCCAAGGCCTTTTCCTTTGATCTCCATGCCTTTGCATAATTTAAAGAAATACCATAGTCTTGTTCATGTCTCTTACAATATTTGCTGGGGTATATATTGTTTTGATGTTGAGGTACTTAGACTTGATGCAGTCGCCAACCAAAGTTGTTGTTGCTTGCCTTTGATCACTCAATCTGATTTCCAAAGGACAGGTGTGATTGCTGTTGTATTTTCTGACTTTGAACATACTTGTATTGCCTTTTCTCAATGCTCTGAAAAGCCATCTACAATTGTCATCCAAGCAATTCACGTAGTATTGCTTTTGACAAGATTTAGTTATTTTGTATTGAAAGTGGTTGTTGATTGCAAGGAAACTCATTGCAGATTTCAATGTCTCTTTATCTTTGTAAACCTGCCCAACAACAACTTCAGTATGTCTTGGGTTGTTTATTATTGATGGATCTTCAAGTTTGTTGTGTGCTTCTTATAGGATTATTGAGCTGTTTTCTTCGATAGTGGCCTTGCTTATTAGATTTGCATAGTCAATGTAATATGAAATTACATCTTCTGCAGAAGCGTTTGTTGAGATGTATTCTAAAATTGATGCTGAACACTCATTCCTTGCAAGTTGTTAATTTGTTGAAGTTGATGTGAAGTAGTTGATTTGTGGTTGTATTTTTGTAGTAGTTATGCACAAAGGGTACTTGGTGAAGTCAGAATCTGTCCTCTTCAACTCTAGATAGAATAAGAGATTTGCATTGCCATCTATTTTTAATGCTGGATAACCATTCTTGACTTAATATCGGATTTCAATTGTTGTCACTTCAAGTTTGATTTGTAGTTGTTTTGAAAGTATTTCCAGCAGTTTCTCAAAGCTGCTATCTTTGGGTATGAGTATACCTGTCACTTCAAAGTCAATGTATCTGATATTTTCTTCCCAATGTCTATTATAATGAATAAAAACTGGTATTGTGTCCATACCTGAAATTAAAAAGTTTGAATATTAAAATTCGAATAGGCATAATGGTGTAAAAGTTAAAGTATTATATAGTTATGATTTACTTGTGATATACTTGAAATATACTTGTGATAATTGTGTGTGTAATTTACATGAGAAAGTTAAGCTAGATTGTATGATATACCTAAAATATACTAATGATAAACCTGAAATATACTGTTTACTGCTAATGCTGAAAATTAATTTTGTATTTTTTTAAAATATAAATGTATAAATGTAATATATACTTGATTCATCTTTGTTTTATTTATGTATTTATGAAATAATGAATATTCAAATATTTGTAAGCTTATTTGTTAAAAAAATTCAATGTAATCACAAGTTAATCAAAATAATGTAAAATATAAATCTGTGATATACTTATATATATCCCAGATATCCTAATACCTGGGTTTTGCTTTTAAATATATTGGATTTTCAAGTTTTTTTGCACAATATAGAAACATAAAGTAATTTTCATAAAATAGAAATTTGGAAATCACAAAATAATTAAATTATATATTCAATTTGAATATTATCAGACAGATCATTGGTAAAAAATGACAAATAGATGTATGAAATTCGTAGTAACTCAAAAAAAAATAAATGTTGAATATGGTTTTGACAGTTTAGTTTGATGAATTTTGTAGATCTAGAAATAGATTTTCAATTTTTAATATAATAATAGTTAGAACAAGATGAAATAGAATATGTAGATCTTCGAAATACCTAAATGATATTTGTAAAACTGCTTTAGCTGAACAAGTTAGTAGAATATGCAGATCTGTGATATTTGAAGAACTTCTTTGCTTGGATTTACTGTTTACAACAATACCCAATGTATTTTGCAGTTTATTCTTCAATAGTTTTGGATTTTGAAGCAGATTTTATAAGCATAAGGGTTTGACTTTGATTTTTATATTGATGTGATTTGGAACATAATAAAGTAATAATTTTAATGAGAAAGCCATAAAAATTAGTTTTTAAAAGTGAGGGTAGAAAAGTTAAGGGAGTGTCTTTTTTAGGTGTTTGTGTAGAAATCCCTAAAAAATTTTCGGAAAAAAGAAAGACTATTGGTGGTAACATCATTTGCATTTTCAATCTCTTGTTTGTACAGCAATGATGGACTGACACCCATGATTAAGTGTGCATATTTTCTCAAGTATAACTTTCATTATAACAGCTAAGTGTTGGTTTCTAATAAAGGTTGGATTGGCTATTTGGCTTGGTAACACAATCATTACAGGTTGTTATGAGTGAAAGCCTCAGGCTTTCAAGTTACTAAGTTATTGACAGCTCTATTGGGTTAAAAGAATAAAGATGAGACTAAGGGGAGTAAGACAAGTGCCTGCAAAACACCAAGAGAGAGATGCTCAAATAGTGGCTATTCTCTAACGTAATCAATCACATAAATAGATTCCAATAGGGAAAGTTCGTTTTTTAATATAATAGCTAATGGGATGGCCAGTTGGTTAATTGCCTAAATTAGTAATTTTCATGAATTACTGAGAAAAATTCTAAGCTACTCAATGTGACTATGTTTTTATATAACAATTTAAATTAATATTTTAAAATTTTATTACAAATATATCTATTATTTTATTTAATGTAAAGACATTAATATATACACAACATGTAACTAAATTTTATGTATTCATGGTGCAAGGGAGTGTCAATATCCACTCATAATAATTAGATTTGTGAAAATTACTGCTACCTAAGTAAATCACTTTTTATTCATGGTTCGGCCGCTTTCCTGCCCTGCACTACCTTGCCCACTATAAGCATTAAGACTTTATTAATTCTTCACAACTGTAATATTTTGAATTTTGTATTTTGAGTTGTATTCTAGCCTTACCTATAATCAATATTAGTTAGAGATTTTATAGGCCTAAAAAATAAAAATTAGTTTGATATACAATCTGTATAAAGATTAGACATCTAATGAGAATCAATTATCTTCTCTTCTTAACTCATCTCCAATTTCTCTTCAACCTCACATGGTATCAAAGCTACCTTAGTTTCTGATTATCGTTTTTTTTTCCCTTCTCAATGGCAAATGAAAACATCAATGGTTTTCTAAACATCAATACTTCCTCTACCTTAATCACCATCAATACAACTGTTCATACTTCAATTAAACTGACCAGTAGCAACTATCCCTCATGGAAATTACAGTTTCAAACTCTTCTCATTGGTTATGATATTCTTGGCTTCATAGATGGAGCAAAACCATGCCCTGCAGAAACAACCACAACCAACAACACCTCCACTCCGAATCCAGCTTATTCTTCTGGGATTCAACAAGATCAATTGATTCTCAATGCTATAGTAGGCTCCTTCTCACCAACTATAGTACCATGCATAGCCAATGCCAAAACCTCTCAACAAGCTTGGGGCATATTAGCCTCCACTTATGCGAAACCATCTAGGGGACGCATAAAGTAGATCAAACAACACATCAAAAGTCTAACTAAAGGATCTATGTCTACTATAGATTATCTTCACACTATTAAATCTAAAATTGATGAACTTGTAATATTGGGATCTCCATTAGACATTGAAGATGTTACTGATATTATTTTTGTAGGTTTAGGTGATGATTACAAAGAACTTGCAAGAGCCATCCAAGCACGTGAATCACCAGTTTCCTTTGAAGAACTCCATGAAAAATTACTCACCTTTGAAATCACCAACACAAAGCATGAACCATCCCACTTCCTTACAACAGCAAATGTAGCCACCAAACCAGTCCATCGCAACACCTTAAATAATAGGAATCACACCAACAACTCTCCAATCCACTTTAACAGTTGACCTAACACCACTAGAAATAACTGTATCCCTCATCTTTATCAAGGGTACTACCAATTTTGTGGAGTTCAAGGTCATACTGCCAGATGGTGTCTTTCTTTCAAGATGGTTCCCATTCAGTCAGATAATTCTTCCTCATCACATGGTTTTAAACAATTAAATTCATGGCAGCCTCAAGCAAATACAACAGTTTCAACACAAAACAAACAACAAAACTAGCTCCTTGATAGTGGTGCAAGCCATCATATTACAGCTGACCTGCAAAATCTGTCATTGCATTCTCCATATGAAGGGTTTGATGATATAGTGATTGGTGATGGCACTGACTTACCCATAAGTCATACTGGTTCTACTTCTTTACCAACTTCAAACTCTGTTTTTCAATTAGACAATGTTTTATATGTTCCATCGATAAAGAAAAATCTAATTTCCATATCAAAATTTTGCACATCTAACTAGGTTTCTGTTGAATTTTTTCCTCAAATCTTTTAGGTGAAGGACCTATACACTAGGAATGTTCTTCATTAAGGATCGTCAAAGGATGGAGTGTATGAATGGCCTAGTAGTCCATCAAACACCTCATCTATCATAGCCTTTGCAACAAATAAAGCCTCCTCCTCATGTTGGCATCAACGATTAAGACACCCAACTTTTCCTATACTTCAGCGTGTTATTCGTGTCAATAATTTAAAGTCAAGTGTTTTAGAAGATGTAGTTTGCAATTCTTGTTTTTGCAATAAAGCTCATAGACTTCCATTTGCTCAATAAACTCTTTCTAGTTCTCAACCTCCTGAAATTGTTTTTTCTGATGGGTGGAGTTCACCTGTATTGTTAGTTGAAAATTTCAAATATTATGTTGTGTCTGTTGATCATCATACTAAATATATGTGGTTCTATCTCTTGAAAGCTAAATCTGAAGTCAAAGATGTTTTTATTCGATTCAAAGCAATAGTTGAAAATTACTTTGGTCACAAAATAAAAACTTTATATAGTAACAATGGAGGTGAATTTATTCCTTTAGCTTCATTTTTAGCCAGTAATAGAATTTCGCATCATACCACACCACAATATACCCCACAACATAATGGCATTTTTGAATGACATGACAGACACATTGTTGAAACTGGACTTACTCTTCTAACTCAAGCCTCACTACCACTAAAATTTTGGTCATATGCTTTTTCCACTGTAATTTACCTAATAAATCGGATGCCTACCAAAATTTTGAATCTTGTTTCTCCATATGAATGTACTTTTGGCAACAAACCAAACCATTCAAAACTTCGTGTTTTTGGGTGTTTGTGTTATCCTTTGACTCGTCCATACAATTCTCATAAGTTAGAGCCTAGGTCTTTGCCCTGTGTTTTCTTAGGATATTCTTTGACTCAGAGTGCATATTTATGTTATCATGTTCCTACATCTAAAGTTTATGTTTCATGTCATGTTAAATTTGTGGAAACAGTTTATCCCTTTTAGGTGTCCAATCCTAATCCAATAGAAGACAATTTTGTTGCCACCACTCTTTGGAATCCACCTATGATACAACTTTTACAGTTGGCTGTAAACATTCCATCCTTACAACGATGTGTTGAAGTTCTAGTACATTCGTCTCCTTCACCAGCCCAATCCTCCATCGAACTGCCAACTACATCAAGACATGATCAAACCTCCCATCCACCTCAAAAACCATAGCCACGCCCTCCCTCTCACACCATGACCACTTGTTCCAAAAACAATATTCAAAAACCTGTTCACAAATTGAACCTCACAGCTCAGCTCACCAAAACTTTTGAAGCAAAACCAACATAGGTAAGATAGGTTATTTCTTATCCTAGATGGCGAAAAGCTATAAGTGATGAATTTGATGCACTTGTTAATAACAGTACATGGGAACTTATTCCTCCATCCCCACATCAAAATATAATTGGGACTAAATGGATTTTTAGAAGTAAGTGAAATTATGAAGGTTCAATTGGCAGGCTCAAGGAAAGGTTAGTGGCAAAGGGTTTCAACCAATGCCCTGGGATTGATTTCCATGATACTTTTAGTCCAGTAGTTAAACCCACAACCATTCAGGTTGTTTTTAGCTTAGCAGTAACAAATGGTTAGTCCCTTCAACAATTGGATGTTAATAATGCTTTTTTGCAGGGCACTTTACATGAGGATGTTTACATGTCACAACCAGCTAGATTTGTTGACAAAAATTTGCCTAATTATGTTTGCAAACTCAAGAAAGCCATATATGGATTGAAGCAGGCACCGAGGGCCTAGTATCACGAATTGCACAATTTTTTAGTTGCTGATGGTTTTCTTAACTCTCAGTCAAATTCTTCCTTATTCATCTATCATCAAGGTGATGTTATTTTATACTTGTTGGTATATGTTGACGATCTAGTTCTTACTAGATCAAATCAAGCAGTCATTAATTCCTTTGTCAATCGACTCTCCAAATGCTTTGCTCTTAAAGATTTGGGATTGCTTTCATACTTTCTTAGTGTTGAAGTCATAACAAATGCCTATGGAGTTGTGTTATCTCAACAACGATATGCTCTTGATCTATTAGCACACGCCAACATATTAGAATCCAGGTCTGTTTATACTCCACTGCCACCATTGTTTTCTATCACTCAACATTCAGGTTCTCCATTAAAAGATCTGAAAGAATATCAAATGGTTATTGGTAGCCTTCAATACTTGCTAATTACTAGACCTAAGATGGCATATGCAATTAATAAATTGTCTTAATATATGCAACAATCAACAACAGAACACTAGTCCCTTGTCAAGCGACTGTTGAGATATCTTCATGGTACAACAAGCTATGGTATTCAACTTCATAATCAATCACTATTAGCCTTGCATGCCTATTCAGATGCAGATTGGGGTGGTAATAAGGATGATTGATCTTCTACAACAGCCTATATTGTCTATCTCGGCAAAAATCCTATCTCTTGGTGTTCCAAGAAGCAAAAGGCAATAGCAAGATCATCCACAAAGGCAGAATATTGGGTTGTCACTATCACGCTATCTCGAGATGTGATGGTCCTAGGGTATGGGTAACCATAAGGGCACTAATAACCCGTAGAACCCATACCTATAACGAAACTCAATACGATATTAGTAGCAATTACATTGCCCAAGATTACAACTTGCATAATGGATACACTTCCAAATACTATTCTCGTTATTCAGTCTCATTCTCATAGGCAATCTTAGTTTCCCATTCAATTTACACATTAATATATTGCTTATCAAATACCTTTGATCACATCAATTACAATTATACTATCTTACACACATGGAGCATCTAAAGGGTTCTAAACATATTAACAAATACAAATAATTATAAATGGTCAAATTATTACTTTAACTTTGTAATCTTCAAGGGAGAAATGATTTCTTGAGGAATCGATTTGCCAATATCCACTAGACTCTTGAAAATACTCAATTTTTACCTGTAAAAACTGGTGAGTGGAGGTAAGTTTCGAGAAAGCTAAGTAAGCAAAGAATACAATCAATCTTTAGAAAATTTAAAATATAATTCACTAATCATTTATTTATAATTCATGAAATCTAAAATTTTGTATTAATTTATTTACTTTGTGCTATTCCCATTATTTAAGAAAATTATACAAGTAAATCTTCATTTTCAACTAACTGCACATTTTTGAAATCCTTTGAATTGTAGCACTTTGATTATTTCAATAGATCATATGAGATGCATTTTGGGAATATTCAGAGGTACTTTACTTTTGGTAGTAAATAGATTATAGTATATAAATTTCACATTTGAATTCGAACAGTAACCCATAATTCTTATTTTCATTAAAATGTAATAATCTTTGGTAAAGGTAGAACATGCTTAAGTAGTTTTCAATGCTAGTGGTATATAAATAAGTGTTTAAATTCATAAGATTCTAGAGATTTCAAATTTTACTATATATGTTCACATTTTGAAATTTCATGTTCTTCAGAAGTTAGATAAACTCATACAGTATAAATTTAATATCTTTGAAAATACATACATCTTAGAGTCTTCACTATTTAATTTCAATGCATAACACTTGAGGCATATGACTTCTTTCTTTATTAAATTATCTCATGCTTTGGTAAGATTTGAACAGTATAATCCTTCTCCACACATAGAGTATATAAATGAACATTTAGAACCTTATGGTTTTTAAAACCTTAATTTTTCATTTTATATAAATATATTTTGGAACCTCATATTCTTAGAAATTAAGCAATTTCATGCAACATATGTTTAGTTTAAACTTATAAATACAAACATTGAATGTTAGAATGTGGCCTAATATTGGACTACCCATTAAGTCTAAATAATAATTAAATAACTAATTAGTCTTGACCGTTCATTTGGTTATGTAATTGACGTACCAAATTAAGTTGTAACCATTATAAATTGGTCATCTTTCTGCCTATTAGGGTTTACATATACACATATACATTAACATAAGGGTTATTCTATCAATTAAGCTGTCATAAACAAAAGGGTCAAGGGAGAGATATCAGTTTATTTTTAAGATTTACATCATGTCAATCGCATTAAATTTTTCAGATATGTGTTTTAATTTTAATTGTGAGAATTATATGTTCAAGATCTTTAATCAATTAATTATTAGAATTAATTAATTGTTTTCCATAAAATTTTTCATGTGGTATCAGAGCTTTGATTTTTGAACACATAATTTTTCTGTTCATGTTCATGAAATTTTTATTTTCTCTGCCTTTAAGTTGTTTTGGCTGAATTATTGTTAATTCATATTGAATTCAAATTGCAAATTCTTCATGGCACGGAAATTATTTGTGGACATCAAAATCGCAATTTGTTTGGCCATATATATATATATATATATATATATATATATATATATATATATATATATGTAAAATCGAAACTTGATATGTTGATTAAATCATCAAAATCGGTGAGTTTCAATTTTCAATAGCATTAAAATAATGATGCGAAGTTTGAAATTCAATGTTTCGGTGGCCCGTCAATTTGTTTCAATGACATCCTAGTTGAAACAATTTTGTGTCCTAACTAAAATTGTTTCAGTGAAATTGTTTTTGTAATGTTAGATACATATATAAATGGTTATATTTCTTTATTTTTTGAAATACAGTCATATTTTGTGTTTAGGCTCTTCCTGTATTTATATATATAATGGCATGTTATTATATGTATATATAAAGAATAATGAAATTTTATTTGATTGCATTTACATATGAAGTTTCTGCATTACTATTTTATATAAATGTATATTATTAAAATAAAGTTTTAATTTTTTTATGAATTTTGTGAATATTGTTTGTTAGTCACCAAAGTGACAAAACTATGATGATAATATGTATAGATAAATTAATTACCCATAATATTTAATGAAATGCCTATGGATAAATAAAGTTAATGAAAAATTGATGTTTAATATTTCATAGCCTTCTAATTCACCTAAAAGTGAGTTTAATTATTGTATGAAAGATTAAACATAATAAGGGTAAATTAATATTTTGGCAAATATATTTGTACATCCATGACAAATATGCATTTGATTTGACATATTTATTTACCTATAATTAATTATCATTGTCATTTTAAATTATGATAATGTATTATAGTATCCACCCAAATGGGAACTATAATATATTTAATGTTTATTTATTTTGAATCCATAATGAATTTGTTATAATGTGAGCATTTTATGCATAATTTTGCAGCTATTTCTCTTCATTTGCAAGATTCATCTGTTACCATTGTCAATGGTTTGAATTTCTCTGAATAGAGTGAACAAGTCAATTTCCATTTAGGTGTTTTGGATTTTGACTTGGCACTATTAGAGGATCAACCTCCTGCTCTTACGGATGAAAGCAGTGAGGAAGAGAAATTATACCATAAGGCATGGGATTGATCTAATAGATTAAGCCTTATGTTCATGCGAATGACTATTACTAACAATATTAAGACAACTATTCCACAAATTGAAAGTGCAAGACAATACTTGAAATTTGTGGAAGAAAGATTTCGTTCTTCAGATAAGTCACTTGATAGTACCCTTATAGCAGAACTCACGACCATGAAGTATGCTAGACCACATTATTGAGATGACTAATATTACAGCAAGATTAAAGACATTGGGAATGACAGTGGATGACTCATTTATGGTACAGTTCATTTTGAACTCTCTACCTCTTGAGTATGGACATTTTCAAATTAACTATAACACTATGAAGGAAAAGTGTGATGTTAATAAATTGTCCAGTAAGCTTACTCAAGAGGAAGTAAGATTGAAGAAACAAAGGAGTCACACTGTCAACCTATTGTATCAAGAAGCTGGTAAAGGACTGAAACCAAAAGCCAACAAGTTTAAGAAAAGGAAGTCGCCTACTAATGCTTCACAGGCGGATCAAAAGGAACAAAAGGCAGACAAATGCAAGTTCTGTAAGAAAGTTAGACACTGGCAAAAAGATTGCCAAAAACGTAAAGCTTGGTTCCAAAAGAAAGGTAAATATTATGTTTCGAATCAAACTTATATGAAGTTCCTTTGAATTCTTGGTGGCTTGATACTGGTGCTACAACTCATGTTTCTAACATTATGTAGGGATTTCTTATGATCCGAACCATAAATCCAAATAACAATTTTTTCTTTATGGGAAACTGTATGAAGGCTCCAATTGAAGGCATAGGGACTTATTGATTAATTTTGAGTTCTGGTTATCAACTAGATCTTTTAGAAACTCTTTATGTACCTTCAATCTCTAGGAATCTGGTTTATATTTCAAAACTTGATGTTATTGGTTTTAAAGGAGATTTTGGACATGGTTGTTTCACTTTATTTAAGAACACTTTGTATACTGGTTCTGCTGTTCTTATTGATGGTTTATATAAATTGAAACTTAACGATAAATTTGTTGAATTCTTACTTGTTGTTCATGGTAATGTTGGAATTAAACATAGTGTTGTGAATGAAAATTCTACTTATTTGTGGCATAAACATTTAGGTCATATATCCAAAGAAAGGTTAGAAAGATTAGTAAAGAATGAGATTCTTCCATATCTAGATTTTACTAATCCAAGTGTATGTGTGGATTGCATAAAGGGAAAGCAAACCAGACATAATAAGAAAGGAGTCACAAGAAGCACTCAGCTTCTTGAAATCATACACACTGATATTTATGGACCTTTTGATTTTCTATTTCATCACATTTATTGATGATTTTTCATATTATGGTTATGTTTATTTGCTTAAAGAAAAATCTCAAGCATTAGATGCCTTTGAGGTATATATAACTGAGGTTGAAAGGCAATTAGATAAAAAGGTGAAAATCATAACATCTTATAGAGGTGGTGAATATTATGGGAAAAATGATGAGTTAGGACAATGTCCAGGTCCATTTGCAAAATTCCTTGAAAAACATGGCATATGTGCACAGTATACTATGCTAGGCACACCTCAATAAAACGATGTGGCAAAAAGGCGAAATATGAAATTAATGGATATGGTTAGGAGTATGATGAGTAACTCCTCACTACCTAAATCTTTGTGGATGTATGCCCTTAAAACTGCAATGTATTTGTTGAACATGGTCCTTAGTAAGGCAGTTCCAAAAACTCCTTTTGAACTGCGGACTAGAAAGAGACATAGCTTAAGACATTTGCATGTTTGGGGTTATCCAGCAGAGTCAAGAATCTATAATCCACATGAAAAAATATTAGATTCTCGAACGATTAGTGGTTACTTTATTGGTTACCCATAGAAATCTAAAGGATTTAGGTTTTACTGTCTAAGCCATAGTCCTAGAATTGTGGAAACTGGAAATGCTAGATTCATTGAAAATGGTGAAGTTAGTAGGAGTGATGAATGACAAAATATGGATATTAAGGAAGTAATGTTAGATGTTCCTTTAACCATAAAGACTTCTTCATCCATAAATATTCCAAATATTGTTCCAGTAATTAATGAGGATTAAAATAATATTTAAAAATATTTGAATGAAGGAACAAACACTGATCCAAATATTGTTCCGATAATTAATGAAAATATTGAACAATATTGAATGAAGAAACTCACTTGCAATAAACTAACTCACAGCCAATTGTTGCATATGAATCACAAGAAATGCCTTTGAGGAGATCTCAAAGAGAAAGAAAGTCAGTCATTTCAGATGATTATGTGGTTTATCTACAAGAGTCTGATGTTGATATTGGAATCAATAAAGATCCAGTTTCTTACTCATAAGCTATAAAATGTACTGAGTTTGAAAAATGGATTGATGCCTTGAAAAAAGAGTTGAAATCCTAGAAGATAACAAAGTTTGGGATCTTGTGGAATTGCCAGAAGGTTTTAAACGAGTTGGGTGTAAATGGGTTTTTAAAACCAAATGCGACTCAAATGGCAATATCGAACGATATAAGGCCAGACTTGTTGCCAAGGGTTATACTAAGAAAGGAGGCATCAATTATAAGGAAACTTTTTCACCTGTCTCGAAGAAAGACTCATTAAAATTAGAATGGCATTAGTGGCTCAATATGATTTAGAGTTACACCAAATGGATGTGAAAACAACATTTCTTAATAGAGATATTGAAAAGGAAGTGTTTATGGACCAACTTGAAGGTTTCTCAATAAAAGGTCAATTAGTGTGTAAACTTAAAAAGACAATATATGGGCTTAAACAAGCTTCCCGACAATGGTATCTCAAGTTTAATGATACCATAACATCTTTCAGTTTTGAAGAAAATATTGTTGATCGATGTATATACCGAAAGATTAGTGGAAGTAAGTTTATTTTTTGGTCCTATATGTTCATGATATTTTACTTGCTGCTAATGATTTGGGTATATTGTATGAGACTAAAGATTTTCTCTCTAAGAATTTTGAAATGAAAGATATGGAATAGGCATCCTATGTGATAAAAATTGAAATTTTTCGTGATAGATCACAAGGATTGTTAGAACTGTGTCAAAAAGCTTATATCGAAAGAATTTTAGAGAGATTTAACATGAACAAATGTTTAGCAGGAACTGTTCCTATCCAAAAAAGAGACAAATTTAGTCTCATGCAATGTCCAAATAATGATGTAGAACGAAAGGAAATGGAGTCAATTCCTTATGCTTCAGTTGTGGGCAATATAATGTGTCTGCAAACTTGTACGAGACTGGATATTAGTTTCACGATCGGAATGTTGGGCCGATATCAAAGCAATCCAGGAATTGCCCATTGGAAAGCTGCAAAGAAAGTTTTGAGGTACTTGCAAGGAATAAAAAATTATATGCTCATGTATACAAGGTCTGATCATTTAGAGGTGATTAGATACTTGGATTTAGATTTTGCTGGATGTCTTGATAGTAGAAAATCCACATTTAGTTATCTTTTGTTTTAGCAAATAGAGCAATATCATGGAAAAGTGCTAAACAATCTACCATTGCTTCATCCACTATGGAAACAGAGTTTGTGGCATGTTTTGAAATCACAGTTCATGCTTTATGGTTGCAGAATTTTATTTTAAGACTTGGGGTTGTCGACACCCTTACTAGGCCGCTGAAAATTTACTATGATAATTTCGCTGCAGTGTTTTTCTCCAAAAACAACAAATATTCAAAAGGTGCCAAACATATAGAATTAAAGTATTTTGCGGTTAAGGAGGAAGTTCAGAAACAAAGAGTGTCTATTGAACATATTGCTACTTATATGATGATTGCAGATCTGTTAAATAAGGGTTTACGGCCAAAGACATTTTAGGAACATGTACATAGAATGGGTCTTGGTTGTAACCTTGAATGATAGAAATGTTGACATTAGCACTCTAAGGTCAATTATGTGTTTCTGATACTGTATTAATGATTTCTTGTTACATAATGGTGTACACATTCATATTTTAATATTTTAACAGGAATGTCTTTAAGATATAATGATGGACCATGATGAAAGTTATTTATATCATTATTTATGGACTTAGTATGGTGGGTAATAAATGTTGGAGTATATGGAAGGAAGTATGTTGCATAAATAATGTACAACCGCCATAACTCGAATTTATTATTTCATCATATTAAGTCACTTATGTTGAATTTACAGGATTAATTTTTTGTGCACTTAAAGTTATGCTATTTAATTTTATGATTATCTTATGATTAGGCCAAGTGAGAGAATGTTGGAATGTGGCCTAATATTAAGCTACCCATAAAGCCCAAATAATAATTAAATAGCTAATTAATCTTGACTGTTCATTTAGTTATGTGATGGATATACCAAATTAAGTTGTAACCATTATAAATTGGTCCTCTCTCTACCCATTAGGGTTTACATATTGTGAGGCTTCGCCCTAACACCTGGTCTGATCTGCTAAAGGGAATAAAAAATGCCCATTTGGGAGAAATTTTACGATTGGAACCCCTTATGAGTTCAAAAAATTGTATTTCATAAGTTGTAATTTGCAAAAGGATTCACCACTTTAATTTTGTTTATTTTAATTGAAAAAATTAAAGAAAAACCTAATTTAATTGACTCCAAAATTATAAAATTTATCCCAAGGAAAAATACTACTCCTCGAATGATTAAAGAGGGCTCGGTGACTAGGTTTTAGTTAAAACAATATAAAAATTTAGTTTGGCTTAAATGTAAGATAGCTTTTGTAAAAAGAAGTTTTTATGTATGTGTGTATGAATAGATATAATATGATGTGTGAAACAAATATTATTTGTGCAATGCATGGTAAATATGAGACAATGACAATTACAAGATGCAAAAAATAAATAAAAACTACTTAAAACTATTACAAGTAAAAATATCAAAATTAGGGGATCTTTTCTCTAGCCCTTATGGGTTCTAGAAAAAGCACACATTCTCTAAATATAATCTAAACAACTAAAGTAAGAAAAAAGAATAATAAAACAATTGTAATAAGAATAATTAAAATTTTGACTTTTATTTTAGAAAAGCAATTTCTATCCTAAATTATGTGAAGAAGGTGATAGAGAGAAGAAGTTGTTAATTTTAGAGGAGTGGAATGCCTTAGAGACGGCAAGCATGCGTATCACTTTGAATAGGAATCAAACCTCACGCAGTTCTCCCTTTTTGCGAAGGAGGGATTTTTAAGTCATTGCCTAGGTTATCATATTTTAATTGATTTTAAAGGGCTTAGGGGATTTGTTAATTAGGTCAGATTTTAATTAGTGAAAATTAGATCTTTTCAGATTTAGATCTTGAAATTGAAATTGAAAAGGAAAAGGAAAGAACTTTTACCATTAGCTTTCGGTGGTGAGGAACGTAGAGAATGAGCTTAGCAACGGATCTATATTCCACTTTGAATTAGGAATAGTATAAGAACTCCTTTTGGAAGAAGAACTCTTGAATAGCGCGAACTCTTCTTGGAAGGACTTAGGTTATGCCTTTGCTTGATTACCATGAATTTCCTTTGAAAGAAATAACTTGAATTGCACCTTTTCTTAACTAGGAAATTTAGAGATAGGGTTTGAGGTGATTAGGAGGCTTATGAATAGGGTTTGAGGTGATTATGAAGCTTAATAAATAAGGTTTAAGGTGATGGAAGAAGTTTTGGAATGAGGTTTTAGAGATTTGGAGGTTTAGGAAGAGGGTTTTGATGATTGGAAAGCTTAGAAATAGGGTTTAGAAAGCTTTGGGGAGAGTATAGAAGCATGTAATTGTGTGTGGAAGTTATTAGGAGGTGTAATGTATTTATAGGGGAAGTTTGGGGGCTCAAAACTATGAATTTTTGGTGTGGGAACCATGAAAAACGCATTTTGGTAATTTGTCCTAAGCTACGGTAACTGCAGAGACTTTGTGGCAACCGCAGAGCCTTTGCGGCAACCAAATTGGTTGCCGCAAGGATGCCTGCGACAATTGCCGTAGTGGCTGCAGTTATCGCAGCCCGCAGCTAGTTTGTGGGTTGCCGTACCTCATTTTTCAGCCTATTTTATCCGTTCTTGATCCGATTTGGGTTCAGTTTGATTCTATAGGTTCATGATGGAGTGTTGGTTGTCTGAAAGTGAAAGATTTAGAAAATTTATTTTTCAACGGGGCGCTACCCCTTTAACCCTTGCCCACTAATCGGCTAGTGGGACGGCTATATGCGTAGCGCACTAATCTAAACAAGTGTTAAGCTGCAGTCGGATCTTAAGGGTGCAAATTTGAGGGTTCACACATAAACACACATACATTAACATAAGGATTATTCTATCAATTAGGCCATCGTAAACAATAGGGTCAAGGGAGAGAAATCAGTTTATTTTTAAGATTTGCATCATATCAATCGCATTAAATTTTTTAGGTATGTGTTTTAATTTCAATTGTGAGAATTATATATTCAAGATCCTTAATCAATTAATTATTAGGACCAATTAATTATTTCCCATAAAGTATTTCATTGAAATCTATTTATTACATACATATAATTCTTTAAAAATTTCTTAATTCATTATAAAAAAATTAAAATAGTAATTCAATATACAAATTTGCAAAATTCGAATTTGATAAGAGTATTTAAAATCTTTTAATTTTAGACGGATACTCATATAAGTAATTGTCTCATTGTATCAATACACGTATTTCTTGAAAACATTTTACACTTAATAGGTTATAAAATCAATAACATAAAGTTTCTAATATATTTTATATCTCAAGGTAAAATATATAAATATATTTAAATCTTGCAATTCTCGTAATAATTAAAATACAACTTTATAAAACTATATAACTATATAATTTCCGAATATTCAAGTAAAATCCATATACATACATGTAAAAAAAGGAAATTTCTGGACTTCAAGAAATCTATAAATAATTAACTTTAATATCAATGGTTTACTTATTAAACGATAAACTATGACCAAATAATTTTTATTATATAATGATAAATATCATTTAGATATTTAAAATAGAATTATATAAAATTACTATTGATATTCATATAAGAAACATATATTAATTTTATGGAAATCATACATATTTATAATTCAAACACTTTTATCAGATAAACATGTCATTAAATAAATTATAATATTATTGATGCTTTACATATTTAAAAAAGACATTAAAAAATTAAAAGGAAACATTTTATACGCATATGTATACTTTTTAATTCAAGAGAAACAATATTCAAACTTATAATCATTTCCATTGGAATAGATCTTCTATGGTTGTAGTGTCAATTGGTTATTCCATCTTTAGATCACATTTGGCAAATAGGGTGATAACATTCTTGGATCTTATAATCAACGTGGTTGGGTATCAATGAACAAGAATTTCAATATGTTTAGGTTACAATATCATTAAGGTCAATAGAGATCATTCATTTAATTGGGGTAGCGGCTCTTTTGAGCATACCTGAAGCAGAGGCTCTTGATATGAGTATGCTCTCATATAGTTAGGGTAGAGGCTATTTATAGCATACTCGAAGCATTAAGCTCCCTTAAATTTGGGGTAAAGGCACTTTGGCATACCCGAGATAGAGGTTCTTTTTAGAACGTGCTCCCATATCACTGTATACAATCTGATTCCTGTGTGCACACAGTCTGATGTCTTACCCACATCAAATGGGGATCTCTGTGTTAAGGATAATCCTTGATAAAAAGGAAATTTGGAATTTCAATAATTTCTAAGGTTCAAATGGGTTACTTGGATTCAAGGTTCACATATATTTTCTGAAAGACTTTTCAGGTGCTAGTAGAAAAGAGTTATTCTAGGTAACACTTAAAACATATATATAATCCTTTTGGTAGTTTAGGGCTCACACTTTAACAATAATTATGTTGCTAATAATTATACATGTAATTCCTCTTTAAAAAGGATATTAACTATTACTTTAATCTTACATATAGTTTCCCATATTTCAACTTACTTATTTAACCATAAGAACTTTTATATAGTTACAATTTAGATAAAAATACACATACATAAGCAGGATGCTTATATATAACATTAATCATTTTCGATAGCTTTTCTAATTATTCTCAAGAAGCATTTGGAATTTTTCTTAATTAATACTTTGGGAATATATATACATTTCCTTAACATTTTATGGCAGTACCTTGGGTATCATATTTATTGGAATATCAATTAAATTTATAATTTTTGGAAATCATTAAAAATCAATTATGATATACATTAACATTTAACAATTATTACTTATCAATAAATAATGGAATTTGATATTATCATAAATATGCCTCGTAATTCCACAATAACAATATTTCATTAAGTTTGAATATTTTGAACTTAAACATAACATTACGTACTCTTTACTCACCTGGGTTGTAGATCATTATCCAGCTAAACATCCATTTCTCGTTGTTATCCTCCGAATTTTCCTTTGAAATTCTCCAAAGAATGCAATATCATCGATTAAATATTATTATACCATTTCTTTATTATCTATCTTTAAACTTTACATTATCTACCGAAAATTCGGCAGCATCACCTCTAACTAAGATTAACTCACAATTACTATAAATTCAATTTATCAACAATAACACAATTAATTGGTCTAACCTGGACCTTCAATACAATAATCCCATCCATCGATTCCATCCTTCATTATCCAACTAATATTCACCCCATTCAATTCAATCAATACCAATCTCAACATCTCATTTCAATCTTTTAACTAATCACCAATAATACTCATTATTCATACAAATAACAATTATTTCAATTTAATTATCTAATTTAACTAATTAATTGCAATAAACTATTTACTTGAATTCTCACAAATAAATTCATAATTCACTATCTATATACAATTAGGAGTCGAGATTTATACCATATAACTCAGTTTAATAAGTCGGAGCTACAGTTTGAAATTGTCAGTTTCAAGGTCGCCAAAAAATTCAACGATGACCGAATAATGATCCGAGGGTACCAATAGTTAGCGTATGACATGAGGAGTCCAAATATACCTTTCACGTTTGGTAATTCATTGGAAAATGGTCCAAAATGGCGTGGCAGCCATTGATATCGCCGGATTTTGGTCAAAATAAAAGTTATCTAAAATTAATAAATGATATACTAAATTAAACCTGGAATTATGAGGAATTCATCATACCAATTTTTTTGGAAAAAGAGATCAAAAAATGGTCGGAAAATAGCCTAGAAATTGTAGTCAGCAATCTTTTGGACGGCACGTGTGCCGCCATCTGGTGGTTGCTGGTGACAGGCTTCTACTAGTTGACTGGGCGGCGGGCGCTCTCCCCTTTGGTGTGGCGCGTGTCAGTTGGTGGTAGCCGACCGGAAGGCAGCTCTCTCTCTCTCTCTCTATCTCTATGCTCTGTCGTGCTTCTCTATCTATCTATTATGTATTTCTTTTCTTCTTCTACTTGAGTGGGCTATCCAGGTTTTAAAATCCTTTTTTTTTCATACACACACACTAATAATAATAATAATAATAATAATAATAATAATAATAATAATAATAATATTTAGTTACATAAAATTTTGAAACAATAATTTTAACTAAACTATTAGTTTCACAAAATTCCCAATATTATTCAATAATTATAATATAAATCATAGTATTCAATCTCAAATATTAATTACATAAATTTCTATATTTTACAATAAAGTTTTAACTTCTTTAATTTAAACTTTCTCATTTAGATAAATAATAAGTTTAAAATCCAATACTTCACTTGATAAAATATTCTCTTAAAATATTAGTATAACAATATAATAATTTAATATCATTTCAAGTATCAATATAAAATGTAATAAATAAATTATTTCAAATATCAATGTTAAATTTGAAATAATTCTCTATTATTTTAAATACGCATTTAACAATATTAATAAATCATATATATAATATCAAATATCAATTAAATTTGAAATAATTCTCTATTATTTTAAATACGCATTTAACAATATTAATAAATCATATATATAATATCAAATATCAATATAAATTTAGTTTATCAATATCAATATAATAATATAAATAAATATCAATATCAATATCAATATCGATATTCAAATATAATTTCATGAATATCTATAACTTTAAATGTCAATTTAAATATAACAATAAGGAAAATATTTTCATATAAAATTACTACTGTAAAATATTTAAATTCAAATCATTTGAAGTTTGAAAATATTTATTTAATAATATACGAGGTCATCCTCTATAATAAATTCGATTTACATAATACTTACGTCTCGATCGTCGAGATCTTTATAAATCAAATTTTATTTATCAATTGCTTAACAATTTATCTTATAAAAATACGAAAAATTTACACATAAACGTAAAACATTTGAACTTAATTCACATATTCATAATTAAATTGGACACGTATTACGATATTAATTGGATATCTTCACATGTACTTCTGTGCATACGTCTGATATTGGGTTGAAATATTACAATCACATCCACTGCTGCTGAAGTAACTTGGGTCTGTCATCTTCTTAAAGAACTTCATGTTCAATTACCTCAGAAAACCAGTTATTTATTGTGGCAATGTTGGTGCAACTCAGCTTAGTGCCAATCCTATTTTCCATTCTTGAATGAAGCACCTTGCTATTGATTTTTATTTTATGCGAGATATGGTTCAGCAAGGTGTACTGCGAGTTGCTCATGTTAGCAGTCAAGATCAATTAGCCGATGCATTAACTAAGTCCATAACAGGCAGCAAGTTTCAAACTCAAAGGGACAAGATTGGTGTCTGCAACAGACCACCATCTTGAGGGGGGATGTAAGCAGCAAGACTTTGTTAATTCTTCACAACTGTAATATTTTGAATTTTGTATTTTGAGTTATATTCTAGCCTTAATTACTTGTAAACAATATTAGTTAGAGATTTTATAGGCCTAGAAAATCACAATTAGTTTGATATACAATCTGTATAAAGATTAGACATCTAATGAGGATCAATTATCTTCTCTTCTCAACTCATCTCCAATTTCTCTTCAACCTCATGCCTACTTGCAGCTTGGAAGAGGAGCACCACACAAGCACCGGTTATGGAAATAACTTGTGTAATCAAAACTCTGCAACTTACCACCTACCGGAATCTGCCCGCAAAGCCTGTTATAACTCACATTCAGTAATTGAAGATTTAACTGAGTCATCTGCTCCGGAATGCTACCATAAATCTTGTTATGATTGATATCAAAATTGGTCAGACCAGTCGGAAAAACAACTTTGGACAAATTGAACTCCAATAAATTTCTTGAAAGATCAACCATTTGGGTACTTTTATTTAGCGCCAACAGAAATGAAGCATCACCTTGAACCTTGTTGAGAGAGAAATCAAGGATATTGAAATCCAATGTGCCTAAGGATTTGGGAATTGTCCTAGAAAGTTGACTGTGAGACAAACACAGAGATGGTATTTTGCCTTGAAAATACCCAAATGATCCTGGGATTGAGCCAGCAAGTTTATTTCTATCCAAATGAAGTGCACCAAGATTTGGTAATGAAGAAAGTGAACTTGGAATTGTTCCAGAAAGACTGTTAAAAGAAAGATCCAAGAATGTTAAATTCTTGAGTTGACCAAGAAATCTAGGAACTGAACTAGTGAGATTTAACCAATTAAGTCTGAGAAATTTGAGATTTGTGAGTTTAGAAATTGTGGGTTGTACTGGGCCTGTAAGATTGGTTAATTTATGGAAATCAAGAGTCTCGAGAAAGGGTACGTCACCAACTGAAGCAAGGATTTGGCCAGGAAGGTCGCCGGCGAAAATGTTGAGAGAAATTATACGGTGGATTTTTGAGTCACATTCAACCTGGTACTAATCAGAGCAACAATCAGTGTCGGATTTCCATGAAGCAATAAGATAAGGATTGCCAAAGTCTTTTTTGATTTGGAGGACTTTCTTGTAATGGTGGTTGCAAAGTTCTGTACAGAGGGAAAGGGAAACTAAAGTGGAAATTAGGAGGGAAATGAAAGGACTTACATATTTTGAGTGGAATTGGAAATCAAAGAAATTTTTTTTTTCTTTCAATTGTTTTGGCTGGTTGTGTGAGCAATATTAATTATTATCGTTATTTATAGAGGAATGGGATTGCTGTGTTTGTTTGTTATGAACAAGATGATGTATTATATGACGAAACAGGATAAAGAGAGGGTAAATAGCTATATTGGTACCAAATATTTGGATTATGTTTCCCATTGGATGGGTTTGAGTTTGGAAAATGTTTAATTTTTCAAACGCTTAGTTTGTCCGGCTTGCAATTTTCTTCATTACTTATGGCTTGTAGCTTTACCCACAAATAAGTATATTTTCAATTGGTATCAAATCTTCAATTTTTTTTTTCTTTTTGATATAAAAATTTCAATTTCTCTTATAGCTAATGTTATCCATTGGGATTCCATCTAATTTTTGCTGATGTGGATGTCAGCATGACATTTAGCTTCTACATCACTCACTAGGGTAAATAACCCTGTTGGTGCCAAACCTTTAGGCTATATTTCTAATTGGTACCAATGCTTTAAACTTTTTTCTTTTTGGTACCAGAATTTCAATTTTCCTATAAGCAATAGTACTTGTTGAGATTTCGTTTAATTTTTAGTGACGTAGATAGTAGAGCACCACATCAACATTACATTAAGTCTCCAAGTCACTCGTGAAGAGGACTGAATAGATGTAGAGTATCCTGACAAATTTGGGGAAAGCACACCTTGAAGAGTTGACATCTGAGATTGAAGATGATGTCAATAGTTAGCGAAGAAGGTTCATGGCAAACTAGAAGGAGGGATAAATGATCTATGCTCTACTTTCAGTGGGAACCAGTGGAGATTGAGGTGAAGACTCATCTCTAATTGTCCGACTCATTATATGGGCTCACTAAGTGCTCTGAATCGGCCACAAGAATCCCAAAATTCCTTCTTTGATCATGTAATATAAGCAATGAGCGGTTTTGGAGTTCTTACAAAAGGGTGTTTGCCGATAATCAGATGAATGCCACAAACCTTGTCAATAGGGTAGTCAAATTCAAAATGAGCTACATAAACAAATTAACTGAGATGGACGCGATTGGAGAGAATGAGATCAGTATCGCATTCAGAGAGAAAACATAGGTGGAGTTGACAAAATCGGAGAGCTAGATGTAGAAGCGGTGATTAGGCAGAAGATCAAATTCGACTAGAGTAAGGACAATGCCAATTACCTAGAGAAGGGCAAAGCAATTGTCACCAGTGACACATTGGTGGATTCATAGACTACAAGAGCTTCAGGAGAATACTTGAAGCAAGAGAAGCCATGCTGTGTGTCTCTATGCATGTGAGAATGAGAGAGTGGAAAAGAGAATGAATCAATTCCCTCATCTCTGCCTATAATGCAACTCTTAAAAAACCAATAAACATGTCTAGTAGGGCTCACATAACGAGTTGGATAATTAAAGGTAAGTCACAAGTGACGTGGAGGCTTAATGTAATGTTGACGTGGAGCTCCGCCATCCACGTCACAAAAATTTGAACTGAATTTCAATGGGTACGAATGTTTGTGGGAGAAATTGAAATTTTAATACCAAAAAGAAAAAAATTAAAGCATTGGCACCAATTGAAAATATAGTCCAAAGGTTTAGTACCAACAACACTATTTGCACTATGACGTAGATGCTGAGTGTCATGCTAATATAAAGCTCCGACGTTCACGTCAACAAAAATTAAATGGAATCCCAATAGATACCAGTGTTTGTAAGAGAAATTCAAATTTTGATATTAAAATGAAAAAAAAAATAAAGATTTGATCCTAATTGGAATTATTGAGAAAAATTCTAAGCTACTTGATATGACTATGTTTTTATATACTAAATTAATTATATTTTAAAATTTTATTACGAATATGTTTATTATTTTATTTAGTGTAAAGACATTAATATATACATAAAATATAAGTAAATTTTATGTGTTGATGGTGCAAGGGAGTGTCAATATCCACTCACAGTAATTAGATTTGTGAAAATTAATTAATTTTTAATTAGTTTATATTGTAAAACAAAGTAAAGATGCTACAATTAAAAAAAAAAATTGCTACAATAGATTTAGATTTTTTAACAAATCCGTTATACATATATATATATATATATATATATATATATATATATATATATATATATATATATATATATATATATATACAATAATAAACACTTAAACTAAAAAGAACAAATTAATTTACAAGAGAACATTTCTTTAATTAACAAGAAAATGCAACCCTTTTTTTTTTTTTGTTACATTAATACATCTTTATTTAATTGGTAAAAAAAATATACAACAATCCAAACAAGATATATATATATATATATATATATATATATATATATATATATATATTTATATATATATATATATATATATACACACAAATAACATATTCATATACCGGCAAATGCTTCTCCGGCTGCTTTCCTCCCCTACCCTGCCTACTTGCAGCTTGGAAGAGGAGCACCACACAAGCACCGGTTATGGAAATAATTTGTGTAATCAAAACTCTGCAACTTACCACCCGCCGGAATCTGCCCGCAAAGCCTGTTATAACTTACATTCAGTAATTGAAGATTTAACTGAGTCATCTGCTTCGGAATGGTACCATAAATCTTGTTATGATTGATATCAAAATTTGTCAGACCAGTCGGAAAAACAACTTTGGACAAATTAAACTCCAATAAATTTCTTGAAAGATCAATCATTTGCGTACTTTTATTTAGCCCCAACAGAAATGAAGCATCACCTTCAAGCTTGTTGCGAGAGAAATCAAGAGCATCGAAATCCAATTTGCCTAAAGATTTGGGAATTGACCCAGAAAGTTGATTGTGAGACAAATACAGAGATGGTATTTTGCCTTGAAAATACCCAAATGATTCTGGGATTGAGCCAGTAAGTTTATTTCTATCCAAATGAAGTGCATCAAGATTTGGTAATGAAGAAAGTGAACTTGGAATTGTACCAGAAAGACTGTTAAAAGAAAGATCCAAGAATGTTAAATTCTTGAGTTGGCCAAGAAATTCAGGGACTGAACCAGTGAGATTTAACCAATTAAGTCTGAGAAATTTGAGATTTGTGAGTTTAGAAATTGTGGGTTGTATTGGGCCTGTAAGATTGGTTAATTTATGGAAATCAAGAGTCTCGAGAAAGGGCAAGTCACCAACTGAAGCAGGGATTTGACCAGGAAGGTCGCCGGCAAAAATGTTGAGAGAAATTATGCGGTGGGTTTTTGAGTCACATTCAACTTGGTACCAATCGGAGCAACAATCGGTGTCGGATTTCCATGAGGCAATAAGGTAAGGATTGCCAAAGTCTTTTTTGATTTGGAGAAGGACTTTCTTGTCATGGGGATTGCAGAGCTCTGCAGAGAGGGAAAGGGAAAGTAAAGTGGAAACTAGGAGGGAAGTGAAAAGGATTTTCATATTTTGCTTGGAATTGGAAATCAAAGAAATTGTTTTCTTTTAATTGTTTTGGTTGTTTGTGTGAGAAATATTTAATTCTTACGGTTATTTATAGAGGAATGGGATTGCCATGTTTGTTTGTTATGAAGAAGATGATGTATTATATGACCAAGCTCACAATTTGTTTGAAAAAGATTTGAGGAAAGTCGAAGCATTCAAAGAGCAAAAGATTCAAAGTTAAAGAAAATTTTAATTAGACAATATAGTTTAGTTTAGCAACAATAGTTTTTTTGCAAATTGATCATGCATTTTTTTTTCTTGGTTTTTATAATAAATAATAAATGTTATAAATTACAAACATAAAATTTCTCTTTTTTCATGTTTCAACAAATGGTACTATGCACACCAAGACCTAATGGTAAGTACATGTACGGCCTGAAAAATAGACTCAAGTTTGATTTCACCGCTCACGTTAAAAAAAAAAAAAATAATGATCTATTTTTCGACTAAAATAATATTCAAGTTTGAATTCTTTTTCTTTATACTTACGATGAAAAGTTCTGTTACTGTAGTTCAATAAAATAAATAAATTACTATAAGATTTGCCAAAATTTATTTTTCAAAAATAAATTATAAATTCAACATATTCTAGGCAAATTCTTTACATATTATAAGATTTAGTGTTTTTTATGTATATTGTACTACTAGCGTACGCGATTCATGCATTGAGAGAGAGTTATTTGATGGTGTTAGAGGTTTGAAGACTGCTTGCCAAAAGTGGAAACTTTAGGCAGCAATTAAAGATAATGCTATAAAAAGAACATATATGAGCTTATGATTACATTAAAAATATTGACGTTAAAGACAACTTGGAACGGTCAAAATTGAAGGGCTTCAATACAATCTATGAGCTGGATGTTAAATTCTAGAGGGTTTGAATCATTGAAAAAGAATTTCAGTCTTTAATTTGTCTTTACGGAAATCCTCTTCATATGCTCCTCCACCGAACATAAATTCACCAAGTGATACTGATTCCTCACTAACATTACTATGGTCTGTAAAATGACATTGTCAAAATCTTACTAATATTACTATGGTTTATGAATCATACCTTTTATGCTTAAAGAAAGAAGGATTGGAATTATCCATGCCGGTAAGGATTTAATATTCTCTTGCATTAAATATGAGAAAACTTTTGCTTATACCAAATCTTATCTCTCATATATCAAAATCAATAAATGATGAAATATTTTAGTCAATAACTCTTTTGTCCATTTTTTAATTCAATAAAAAGATACCGATATCTCTTTTCATGCAATTTTATCCCATTAAATTGATATATAAATATGATATAGACAAGATTTATTATAAATATAATCTCAATTTGTATAAGATAAATGATCCCAATTTTTACATTGCATTAACTAAATCAAAACTAATCTTTTTGAGTTAATGTTGATTCATTGAATTCAGACTCAAAAGCATATGAGATCCAAAAAAAAAAGCTTATAATAAATTTTATTTTTAATGAAATTTTTTTAATTTAGTTATTTATAGAACGAAGAAGGTAATTGTCTTAATATTTTTTTATATTATATCATCAATATATGTAGAGAGAGAGAGAGAGAGAGTTATAATTTTAAAAAGTAATTATGATAAACAAAATAATAACAAGTATCGAAATTAATTTGACATGATTTGACAAAAAAAAAGTTAGTATAAAATGTTAGGACAAATAGCATTGTATTTTTTCTTGGTATATTTGTTAGGACAAACAGCATTGTATTTTTTCTTGGTATATTTGGTTTCAACTGATATTTAAACTCCAAATCTCACATTCATAAAAATGATTTTAAGTAGGAACTGTCCCAACGCAGCATTGGCAAAACCTGATCTTAATAGGTAAAACTCGCCTTGTTTATAATGGGGTAGGGTGGGTATTGATAAACCTGCAGTATAGGCGCATTTATATATATTATTTTAATATAATAAATATATATTATATTTTTAAAATTCATTTTCTACATATATTTATTTATATTATAATTAATATATTCAAGTAAAATATACATAATGATGCCCTGCCTCTAAATCTGCCCTATCTTGCTATAAGACAAATAGGATATAGATATGTAAAATCCATCTTATACCTAACATGTGGACATCCCTAATTTCAAGGGAATTTTACAAAAAAGCCTAAAAAAAGGAGGTCCTTTATAAATACATGCTCAATACAAAATCCTTATTTTTTTTTTTTTTTATATGCTTTGCTATCTTTTTATTACTTTTACATGCTCCTTTTTACACAAACAAAAAACTCTACAAAATCTAATCCCAAAATCAGGAGCTTTTGAAGATTGAAATAAAAAAAAAATTGGGTAAAACTCTAGATAGTAAATCCAAACCAAAAATCTAAAAAAAAATCGCTAGATCTATATTTTTTGAAGATCCATTACGCTCAATTGACAAAAAAACACAATCCTTCAATTGTTTGACATGTAATTCAAATTTCAAAGATATATTTCAAAAAAATTTTGTCTTCTTTTATAGAAACCTTCAAATTGAAGACATTATGTGATTTTTTTTATAAACTTGAAAGCTTTACAAATTAAAATTTGATTACTATACTCAAAACTGTAGAAAACTAAAAAACAAAAAAAAAGTAATATTTTGCAACAAACCCATGAATTAGTATATCTAGAGTATATATAAGTATATCATAGGTATACATTTTGCTACATTTGATTAACTTGTGTTTATATTTTGTTTATTCGATATATATTTTTGAAAATTTCTCTCTTTTCATCGTAAGTTTCAACTAATGATAATATGCACATCTAGGCCTAGTGGTAATTGCATATATGATATGAGTAATAGACGTAAGTTCAATTTTCCCGCTCCTGCTCAAAATAAATAAATAAAGATGATATATTTTTCAACTAAAATTATATTCAAGTTTGAGTTCTTTTTCTTTATACTTACAATGAAAATTTCTATTTCTGCAATTCAATAAAATAAATAAATTACAATAAGATTCGCCAAAATTTATTTTTCAAAAATAAATTATAAATTCAACATATCCTAGGCAAATTCTTTAATTACATATTATAAAATTTCGTATTTTTATGTATATTGTACTACTAGCGTACGCGATTCATGCATTGAGAGACAGTTATTTGATGGTGTTAGAGGTTTGAAGATTGCTTGCCAAAAGTGGAAACTTTAGGCAGCAATTAGGGATAATGCTATAAAAAGAACATATATGAGCTTATGATTACATTAAAAATACTGATGTTAAAGACAACTTGGAATGATCCAAATTGAAGGGCTTCAATACAATCTATAAGCTGGATGTTAAATTCTAGAGGATTTTGAATCATTGAAAAAGAATTTCAGCCTTTAATTTGTCTTTATGGAAATCTTCTTCATATGCTCCTCCACTGCACATAACTTCACCAATTGATACTGATCCCTCACTAACATTACTATGGTCTATAAAATGACATTGTCAAAATCTTACTAATATTACTATGGTCTATGAATCATACCTTTTATGCTTAAAGAAAGAAGGATTGGAGTTATCCATGTCCGTAAGGATTTAACATTCTCTCGCATTAAATATGAGAAAATTTTTGCTTACACTCAATCTTATCTCTCATACATCAAAATCAATAAATGATGAACATTTTAGTCAATTTTTTTGTCTATTTTTTAACTCACTAAAAAAGATATCGATATCTCTTTTCATACAATTTTATCTCATTAAATTGATATATGGATATGATGTAGATAAAAATTATTCTAAATATAATCTTGATTTGCTTAAGATAAACGAGCCCCAATTTTTATATCACATTAAATAAATCAAAACTTATCTTTTTGTGTTAATGTTGATTCATCGAATTTAGACGCAAAAGCATATGAAACCCTAAAAAACTTATAGAAAATTTTATTTTTAATGAAATTTTTTAATTTAATTATTTATAGAATGAATTATGTAATTGTCTTAATATTTGTTTATATTATGTCGTCTATATATGTAGAAAGAGAGACAGAGTTATAATTTTAAAAAAGTAATTATAATAAACAAAATAATAACAACAAGTATCAAAATTAATTTGGTATAGTTTGTCAAAACAAAAAAAAGTATAAAATGTTAGGACAAATAGCATTGTATTTTTTCTTGGTATACTTGGTTTCAACTGAGGCTTAAACTCCAAATCTCCCATTCTTAAAAATGATTTCAAGTAGGAACCATCCCAATGGACACCCGCAAAATATGATCTTAATGGGTAAAATCCACCCTGTTTGTAATGGGGCAAGGTGGGTATTGATAAATCCGCCCTATATGCCCATTTATATATATTGTTTTAATATAATCAATATATATTATATTTTTAAAATTCATTTTCTACATATATTTATTTAAATTATAATTAATATATTCAGGTAATATATATATATATATATATATATATATATATATATATATATATATATATATATATATATATATATATAGTTCTTGCAAAATAAATGATTATTTGCAATCTCCCTTGCCCTGCCTCTAAATCTGCCCTACCTGGCTATAAGATGGATAAGATATAGATATGTAAAATCCATCTTATACCTAACATGTGGACATCCCTAATTTCAAGGGAATTTTACTAAAATGCCTAAAAAAAGGAGGTCCTTTATAAATACATGCTCAATACAAAATCCTTATTTTTATATGCTCTGCTACCTTTTTATTACTTTTACATGCTTTTTTTTACACAAACAAAAAACTCTACAAAATCTAATCCAAAAATCAGGAGCTTAGGAAGATTGAAATCAAAAAACTTCTAGGTAAAAGTCTAGACAATAAATCCAAACCGAAAATCTAAAAAAAAATCATTAAATCTACATTTTTTGAAGATTCATTCTGATCATTTGACAAAAAACACAATTTTTCAATTGTTTGATAGGTAATTCAAATTTCAGAGATATATTTTGATAAAATTTTGTCTTTTTTATAGAAACCTTCAAACCAAAGTCATTATGTGATTTTTTTTTTTTTTTTTTTTTACAAATTTGAAAGCTTTACAAGATTAAAAT
Source organism: Reutealis trisperma (assembly GCA_947687605.1). Taxonomy (NCBI): domain Eukaryota; kingdom Viridiplantae; phylum Streptophyta; class Magnoliopsida; order Malpighiales; family Euphorbiaceae; genus Reutealis; species Reutealis trisperma. The sequence continues at coordinate 1,008,387 of CANTUT010000529.1, read as the reverse complement.
TCGATTACTATACCGAAAACTACAGAAAACTAAAAAAAAAATAGCGATATTTTGTAGCAAACCCAAAAATTAGTATATCTAGAGTATATATAAGCACATCATAGTTATATATTTTGCTACATTTGATTAACTTGTGTTTATATTATGTCTATTTGATATATATTTTGAAAATTTTTTTGATATTAAGTATCACATGAATACAAATATATAACACATCAAGTATATATTAGATAGAAAACAATAAATTCTAAAAAAAATTAGCAAAATATTTTCAATATTCAACAATAAATAGTATATTTTAAGTATATCACTAGTATATTTCAAATATATGATAATATCATTCTCAATTAATTATGCCTATTCAAATATTTTAAAATCTTTTTGTTTTCAATACATATATGAAGATAATACCTATTTTTATTCATCATAATAGACACTATGAAAAAAACATAAGATATATTGACTTTGATGTAACAGGTATACTCATACTCAAAGATAGCAGCTTCATGAACTTGTTAGAAATGTTGTCAAAGCAACTCCAAATCAAAATTGAAGAGGCAACAATAGACATTAGGTATCAAGTAAAAAATGGTTGTCCATCATTAAAAATAGATGACAATGCAAATTCTATCTAGAGTTGAACAAATTCTATCTAGAGTTGAAGAAGACAAAATACGACTTCACCAAATACCCTTTGTGCACAACTACAACAAAGATGCAACCACAAATCTACTATTTCACATCAAGTTTAAGGGGAAAAATTTATAACTTATAAGGAATAAAGGTTCGACAATAGTTTCTGAACACCTCTCAACAAATGCTAATGTAGAAGAAATAATTTCATATTACATTGACTATGCAAATCTGATAACCAAGACCATTTTTGAAAAAAAGAACTCAAGAATCTAAGAAAAAGCACAAAGTGAACATGAAGATTCATCAGTCATAAGCAATCCAAGACATACTGAAGTTGTTGTTGGGCAAGTTTAAAAAGACAAAGAGACATTGAAATATGTCATGAGTTTTTATGTATTTAACAACCACTTCTAATTCTAGATAACCAAATCTTGCCAATACTACTTGAATTGCTTGGATGAGAATTGCAAGTAGTTTCAAGGGCATCAAAGAATGGAAAAACAAGAATGTTCAAAATCAAAAAGTTTAACAACAATCACTTATGTCCTTTGGAAATCAGATTAAGTGATCAAAGGCAAGCAACAACAAGTTTAGTGGAAGATTGCATTAAGTCTAAGTATCTCAACATCAAAACAATATACATCCCAACAAACATTATAAGAGACATAAAAGAAAACTATAACATATCTTTAAATTAGGCAAAAGCATCAAGGTCAAAGGAAAAAAGCTTTGGAATTGATTAAAGGCAAACCATTTGAGTCCTATGGAAAGGTAGCAAGTTATTTGTATATGTTAAGGCAAATAACCCTGGATCATTTACTCAATTAAACACAAATCAGGGTTGCACCTTCCTTTATATGTTTATGGCTCTTCAACCATCAATACAAGGATGAAAATATTATAGACTAGTTATAGTTGTGGATGACACTTTCTTGAAAGTAGCATATAGAGGCACATTACTCTGTGCAAGCACACAAGATGCAGGAAGTTGGTTCTTCAATAATTTAAGATAAATATTTGGTACAAGACAAAGCATATGCATAATAAGCATAAGAGTATAGAAAAAGCTTGCAAGAAGGTATTTCCTGAGACAATACACAGAGTGTTCATGTATCACTTGTTAAATAACTTGAAAGCAATATTTAAGAAAAAATTTAGAAAAGATAAAAAAAAATCACTCTTTGGAGTTGCTAGATTATACACAAAAGAACAATTTGATAATCACATGAAAGAACTAGACAAAGTTGATAATAGGATCAAACTGTATTTTAGCAACATCGGGTACCACAAATGGTCTAGACTTTACTCAAAAACCAATAGATACTCAACTATGACATTAAATATAGATGAATCACTAAATGCATCTATTAGAGAAGCTCAAGAGATACCAATTATACTATTGTTAGAGTATTTATGGGCTCTAGTACAAGAGTGGACTTGTACAAATAGAAACATTATCAAATGAACTTTCACAAAGTTAGCAACAAGGGCAGAAGAAATGGTGAATGAAAATTTTATTTAATTGTGAACCTTTAATTTTACACCCTTCAGTATGCATTTGAAACTTAGAACCCTTCAGTATGCGTTTAAACCTTAGAAGCACCTAGACTTGGTGAACAGACCTCCGAAAGTCGAAATTGCCAAAAACCACTAAAATGGGAAAATAAAAAAATGGAGACCTTGAAAATAAAAACTATCCCTTTGATCTTTAAATTACTCTCAAATTATCCGAGACTAAATAATAAACACAATACAATTGGAATAATGAAAAATGGACGCGAAATGAGCAAGAACGAGCGAAAACGGGCCTGTTGCAGCAGAGAGCTGTCCAACAAAGCTGGAAAGGCCTTTGTAGCACCACAAAGCCCTGTGTGGCAACTCTTGCGAATTTCACTGTTTTGTGAGATCCCACATCGAAACTTCAGTATTTTCCTCCTCTAATCTTTTCTCTATACATAGAGGATCTCTCCACACTTCAAACCATCAACTTTGGGAGCTTGAAAGCCTTTACATCAAGCAAACCACTCTAGTTTTAAAGTTTTTCTTTTCTTTCACTTTGCATTTGCTCTTTGCTTTGCAAAGGAAGTTGGGGTTGGTTCTCCTTGATTCCTACCCGACAAGTAAAAGGATTTCTGCCCACCTGTTTGAGGCAAGTCTATTACCCAAGGCTCATGTCTGCCATCCGAGGCTAACTGCCACCTACCATTCTAGGCAAGCCACTATGCCATCTGAGGTTAGCTATCACCCGCTATTAGAGGCAAGCCGCCGCATTATCCAAGACTAGTCGTCGCCTGCAGTCTGAGGTGAGTTTCTTTCCTTTTTCTTTATTTTATTTATTGTTTTCCTCCTTAAGATTTGTGTTTAAAGGCTTCTTGCCTAATTCTCAATTCGCTAAGGTAGTTAATTAGAATTTGACTCAATTAACTCCACTTAGTAATCAATTGGTTAAATCAATCTACTCAACCCTCTTTTAATCAATCAATCAAAATATGATAAAATGGCTAGGCTAAACTAACCCCTTAACAAGAAAGGACAACTGCATGGGTTCTGATTCTCATTCAAAGGGATACACAAACATGCTTGATTCAATCATCAAATCTAATTAAAACTAACCAAGTCTCTCTCCTATTACCTTCTTTACTTACTTTTATTTTATTTTCTTTTTTGCTTTGTTATTAGGCTTAGTTTGGAAAATATGTGACTTCCATAGATCCCATAAGGGCTATAGAAGGTATCCCCTAAGTTTGAGATTTTTTTATTGTGATGTTAACTTTCTTTTGAACTTTACTTGTGTATTTACTTTATTGTTGAATGAATGAGTTGAATGATCATACATATTATAAATTTTTCATGGATCTTAGATTATTCATAAAATATATTTTAAGTCATTCTTATATTAATTGGCCAACCTTATTTTGTTAAAGTAAACCAAAAACTTAGTCCTTAAATCCTTTTTGGTTCCAAGGCTAGTAATCTTTTTTTCCTTTGTGTAATAATTGGAGTCAAATGGATTTTTTTTTATATTTTTCCAAATAAAAATAAATTAAAGGATGACTCTAAGAAATAATTTTCAAATCTATCAAAGATAAGCTCAAGGGTTTCTCCTTGAGTTCTTTCTAAAATGAGCATTTCGATTCCATTTAGCTGATTGGACTGGTGCTTAGGGAGGCCTCATAGTTGGTGACTCCACTGGGAAAAATTCTTTTAAAAGAAATAAGCGGACTACTAATTAGTTTAAAAAGAGTTTGGCCTTTTAATATGATTATGACTTTGCATGCATCACTTGCATATGCTTTTTGCCATTCAACCTAATTTTAGGAAATAATAGATAGTGCGTAGCATCGATTGGGCAACTCTCATTGGGTCTATTCACTGATAGTGAAATCATCCACCCCGCAATGAATCCTTTGATCCTTTCAAAGGTGTAACAAGCATGCATGTACTATTATACCCATGCGAGACTCCTCGACTCACATGTGGTTAGGTATATTGCTATTCTAGTGTGATGAGTACCCAAACGGAGCCACCCTCACCCTTTCATATAATGAACCTAGATCTTGACTTTAGGTTGTATGTACCATAATTAAAACCTTACATCTTTGCATTCTTATGAAATGTTTTCCCTGTGCATATCATGCATCCATATTGTATTACAAAACATGCATTCATTTCAAGTCTAGGTCAAGCCTCAAACCGAAGAAGGGTTAAACATTCTTGCCTCTATTCAAACACCTCCCCTATAAATACTCTCACCTATACCCCATTACCCTATCTAATAACTCTTAGACCATCACCCTAACTCTTTGACCTAAACACCATTATCCCTTTACTCTTAACTGAAGCACTTTCACCCTTAAAGCTTAGACACTCTCACCTCCATCTGAACACCTTCACTCTTAAACCTTAAACGTACCCACTTCTATCCCAATCACCTTTGCCTCTATAAACCTTAAATCATCACCCTAACTTTATCTTAAACACCTCACCCTAGCCTTTTCTTAAACACCATCACTTTAATCACATACCTTAAATATCTCACCCTAACCTTATCTTAAACACCAAATACTCAAACCTCACACCTCAAATGCAAACCTAAACCACCTTTAACCTTTGGAACTGAAGGCATAAACCTATAACCTTAAAATCCATATCCAACCCCAAAAATCCTGCTACCTGACCATAAGCCTACACCATAGCCCCTATCATTAAAAAAAAAAAAATCTAGACACCTTAGATTCTCCATTCGAAAACTATTGTCTTGATCCTACACCTTGTTCAAAATCAAATCCACTATCCTTAAGCCCAACACCTTTGGCCCATTATCTTCAAAACTAGCCTGCTACCCTTAAACCAACACCTTTGGCCCAATCCAATACCTTTGGTCCAGTCCATTATTCTAAGTCAAAAATATTTGCTCCATCATACCTTAAGCCTAAAAAATGGTTGGCCTATGACACAATAGGGAAGCCTTTATGATATGCATGTTTATACCTTTATCACCTTTTCTGTTCCATACCTATCACTTTCCTTGTTGCTTTGATTTGAAGGTACCAATGGCCAACCCACTTGATATGACTTCTTTAACTACATATACGACCACACTCCTTAAGAAGTAAGAAGTGCATTCCAAGCTATCCTAGCTACTCAACAAGCCTAATTTAAGGAACAAAGACAACTCATCATTGAAGAAGTTTGGGCTATGATTAACCAACCCATCGTTAACCAAACTAACTTAAACCCAACCTTGAACCAGACTAATCCTAGCCCAAATTTGAGCCAAACTAACCCATATCTAAACCAAGGTGGGAAAGTTTTCTCTTATCTATATATTAAATTGCTCATAGAGAAACTTGAAACTATGGAGAAAACCATTAAATCCCTAAGCACAATAATAGCCCAATTGATGTGGATAGTCTAACTTGATTCCCTAATGCCAAGCTTCCTCTTAAATTCAAAATGCATGAACTGGAGAGATTTGATGGAACCACATGCCCTAAGACACATTTGAAGATATATGTAGGGGCAATGAAACTTTTGGGACTTAGTGATGAAATCCTTGCTTAATTGTTCTAACAATCACTAACCAGTACTACTAGCAGATGGTTTTTTTCACTAGACAAGAGCCAGAAAAGGATGTGGAATGATATCTATCATGCCTTTGTCAAGCAATATCATTACAATGGTGAAATGGATGTCACTGGGTGTGACTTGAAAACTACCAAGTAGCTTCCAAAAGAGTCATTCTCCATGTTCCTTACAAGGTGGAGGGCCAAAACTGCTCAAATGATAAACAGACCAACACAACAAGAATAAGTGGGCATCCTTGTCAAAAACCTACTTCTGACCTAATGAGTCCACATGTTAACCCAATACTTACCCACTTTCAAAGTTTTGGTTGCAACTGCATTAAAGGTTAAAGATTGCATTCAAAGTGCATCATTTCAACTTGAATTCCCCACCACCAATCCGAATAGTGATGAAGAACTCAAACTCAATTCAAACCCACTTTACCTCAACCCTAAAAGGCATGATATGGAAGAGTTCAAGTTCAGCTAATCTGACTTATCTAAAATTGAATTCTAAGTTTAAGTTTGAGTCTAGGTCCAAATCTCAAAGTCTGAGTATGTGTTTGATTCTGTTATCTTATTTTCTTTTTCTTGTATTTTTTTTCGTTGATCATGTCTATCTCTTTTTGTTATCTTATAATAAAATTTTCCATTATAATAGAACATCCATTTTTTTTTAATTATTTGTGCACTTGTTTTTCTTGTTTTAAACATGGATGAGCTTTGAAAAAAAAAAAGAAAAAACAAAGAAAGGAAAAAAAAAAGAGAAAAACAAAGAAAGGAAAAAAAAAAAAGAGAAAGAGGAAAAGAGAAATGAACAGTCGATTAAATTTGCCACAAATAGCACATGTTAGAATTGAGGTGCCATCAATAATCGTTTTGCCAACTCTTGACCAAAAAAGGTCAAGAAATAGACCTTTCATTGATTGGATTTCTTAATCTTCAATCCTAAGCCTTCAATCTTGATTTTCTTAGATTCAATCTCTCTCTAAGACTTTTGTTTTTTGTTCTCTTCTTGCTCTCCTTTTTTTCTTCTTTTCATATTCTATTTATAGCGCCATCCGCCTCCTTGTCCAATTAGGTTTAGAAAATCGACCTTTGAAAGAAAGAAAAAAAATGAATTAGGAATTAAACTCCAGTCACACCCGAGACACTAAGCAGCACTCTGTAGTCGTTGCAACCGCCACAAGTGGTGCACCCGCGACATCCTACAGCTTCCAATTTCAAAGCTTTTCTTGATCACCCTAGTTCTGTACTAACCTCCTTTTATTCCTCCATCTTACTTTATTTCCTTTTGGCTCTTTTAACCCTGCAAAATCTTAAAAACCTTTCTCAAATCAATACACAAAATATGAATAAAATTAAATCAAAATACACCCTAAACACATGCACTTTCTAAGGAAAAATCATCTTCTCACATTAATTCTATGTGCTCACATCAATCACCAACACCCAAATTCTTCTTAGAAGAAGAACAACGAGGAATAGATAAATCCCTAATAATTTAAGAATTAGACCGAAGTTGAGGAGAAAAAGGAAGACAAATATAAACCATAATATAAAACATGATAAAAAAAAAAAGAAAAAATGGAAGTTACAAAATAAAAAAAAAATTGCTTGTATGTGACACATAAGATCCCGAATAACTAAAAATTTCAAGAATAATAGATGGAAAAAAAAAAAAAAAAAGGAAAGAAGGAGACAATCCGGAGGCGTAAGTTTTCAAAATACCAAAAATACCAAATAGAAAGAGCACAAAATACATTTAGGTCAAACCTTGTAAAAGAAAAGGTAAAAAAAAAATAAACACAAAAATATAAAAAGCACATAAAAAAAAAAGAAATAAATAGCAGAAAAGTAGAAATTCAGAATGGGTGGTATAAGAGTAAATAAAATAAAAAAAAATAGATAGAGGGTGTAATCTTCCCTAATTTCAATGCCACTAAAAATAAAAGTTATTGATAAATAGCGTTTTTAACTTAAAACACTTTTTGGGCCTACATTCAAAGTAAAAATAAGGAGGGCTAAATTCAAAGTAAAAATAAGAGATTTTTACATAAATAGTCTAAAAATTTAAAAAAATAACTTTTTTATCTCTTGATTTTTTATTTTGCAAAACTGTCCTAAATTTCTCTCTTAATTTACAAATTTAGCCTCTCTTCTTTTTACCTATCAAAGTCTAATTTTTTTCTCTTTGCTATCATATATTGGTTTCATTTCTAATTAAAATTAAAAAATTAATTTAATCATATTAAATTTTATTTATGAAAATTCAAAATGAATTAATTATTAACCTTTTTTTAGATTGAAAACTATATAATTTATCTAAATTTAAATATTAGATTTTTTCATAAATTTGTACAATATCATTTGTTATGTATAAAAATTAAATTTATATTTATAAAATTAAATACTTTTGAAATTATATTTTACTTAAGATTTTAAAAACTTCTCAATAAGTAAATAAAAAGTCATAGCAAACTATACACATTAAATAAAAAAAAGTATACTTTTCGCAAATAACAGCAAACAATATATATTATTATAAAATTCATATTCTTTTAGTATATAATCAGTATCTAATAATATTTATATATGGTTTAAATTTACAAAAATAGTTCATAAATCAAAGCAAACAATTTATAGTATATGTTATAAATTAGAAACACTAATCTCTTATATTAAAAAAAAAAAAGAACAAATAACAGCAAACAGTATATGTTACTATAAAATTCAATATTTTTTTAGTATATGATCAGTATATAATAATATTTATGCATAGCTTAAATTTACAAAAATAGCACATCAATCAAAGAAAATAATTTATAGCATTTATTATAAATTAGAAACACTAATCTCTTATATTAAAAAGAAACAAATAAAAGTAAACAGTATATATTACTATAAAATTTAGCATTTTTTTAGTATATAATCAATATCTAATACCATTTATATATGACTTAAATTTACAAAAATAGCTCATCAATTAAAGCAAACAATTTATGGCAAATGGTATAAATTAGAAACACTAATCTCTTAAAAAAAAATAAACAAATCATAGTAAATATTATATATTACTATAAAATTTAGTATTTTTTCATATATAATAAGTATCAGATAATGTTTATATATGTCATTAATTTAAAAAAATTAGTTTTTTCAATCAAAACACCATCAATGGATTTGTATTTGTGTAATATGGAAACATATACCCATTCGCTAGTATACATCTCATATATGTTCAAAACAATGAAACACAAAAAATAATAATGATAATAATAATTCTTCAAATAATATCAATATACAAAATTCAAAAACTGTTCTAATAATTACAAAGCTTTCTTTCATTTCTCCCCATTCACATTCTTCTTTTTCTTCTTCTTCTTCCCCTTCATATTCTTCTTCATCAGGCTGCTAGGAACCCAGACTCACTTTTCAACATTTAAGCATTTTTTTTTCTTATGATAGACTCTGCTTACTTACTAATAATTAAAATACAATAAAATTTAAATCAATTTTCAACACCATCCCATTCATCAAAATGAACACAACATAAAAGATAGCGAAAACAACCCATATTCTAACAGAACCACTAATTTTGGAGAGAACAAAAATTTAATGCTTGCAATAGCTACCAAAACCTAAAAATTTCATTAGAAAATGAAATTATTAATTATTAATAAAAAATTAATAGATTTATAAATAAAACTATAATAAATTATGGGTTTGTTTTATATTATTGACCATAAAATATACAGAATATGCAAAATTTGATGTTAAAAAGTTTACACCATAAAAATCAAATGCTATTGAGTTTATAAGTTGTATAATAACAAACTGATGAATAAATAATAAAAAAAAATCAGATTAAGTTATTAATATTTCAAAGAAAATAGATAAATAATTAATTTAATATTAATGAGAAATATTTACTGAAATTATTAGTAAAAGAAATATATATATATATATATATATATATATATATATATATATATATATATATATATATATATATATATATATATATATATATATATATACTAGAATTATTAAATATATAATATCAAATATATGTAGTAAAAGAAATTTTTTTTAAAGGACTCCTGTATAATTGGATCTCAATATACACTATTTATTCATTTTATTTGAAATGAAATTTAATGGTTAATATTATATTAGTATTTGATATAGTAAAGAAAATTATTAAAATACAAAAATCATATAAAAAGTTAATCCAACATTAAATAATAATTAAGCAGATATTACATGAATCATATAGGAATTTTTAATAAAAAGTAAAAGTTAAAAAAAAAAAATCAGTCTAAAAATATAAAAAAATAAAAGTAGTGACATAATTGTAAAAAAAAAAAAAAGGAACAGATACAAAGGGTAATTTTCTCTAAAAATAAAGGAATTTGATTGAGCTTAAAAAATAGTGTAGCCCTCATTCGTGGGCCTTTATTCAAACTCCAGGCTATTCAATTTTCAATGCCCAAGGTCGGTTTGGCAAATACCTAAATTTTAGGTACGTACGTCATTTTCAAGGTAAGCAGAGAGAACACTACTTCCTTGATAATTTTCCAGCCTTCTAATTTCTATAGCATGATTAGTTAATATTCTATAACTAGGAACATGCCAAATTCCCCTTAAACCTATACAGTGGCTTCTATAGAATATTTTTAATATAATATTTTTTTAACATGTGAATATATATATATACTCTTTCTCTAAATCCTTTAAAGAAAAAGTCTTCCTTTTCAACAAGATTTGCTAGGTAATATCATATTTGATCTATGCTTTGTTTTTCTCAAGTTTTATATACAAGTTGTAGCCTTGCCGCAGGTGTAAAGTTCTTAGAAACTTATAGGTTTTAAGCTTATGCCCTTGCTGGGAATTTTTGGATTTTGCACCGTTATTCTATTTTTAATGAAAGTTATCTTTGTTCAAAAAACAAATATTCCATAAAAGATGAGCTATTTAAATTTCGATGGCTCTTGATTCTTTAAAAAATTTTAATATAAAAAAATTAATATACGATGAAATATTACATAGAAACTTAAAGTATTTGTAATAAAAGTTAAATTATTTATAGAAAATAAAAAATATGGCATGGGTAGGGTATAAGTAAGGTAGTATAATACTTTTACTTGTTCCCAAAGAAATATATGTCTACGTATACTCATACCCATATCCATTTGAGTAATAAATTTCAAATATATCCTTATGGTTAACCTTTGGGTAACCCATTACCTAAATAATTATTGAATTATTTTTAAATGTGTGTAAACTTAAACACAAATATAAACTTACTATATATAAATACATATTATATTCGTAGAGATCATATACTAAAAAATAAAAAAATTGAAATAAAAAAAATACTAAAGAAAAAGTTAAATAATTTAGAAGTTTTTCAATTACCCAAATGCAATATATTAGCTATATCATAATTAATAAGTTCAATTACATAACTCTTAATATTGTACATCTAACTTGAGAGAAAAATATTGAAAATATTTAAATTTGAAACCATATGTCACAAGTCAATGAAAGCTTACATTGAAATATGTTAAAAAGATTGAAGACATACAATAAAATCACATGGTATCACATCGTAAGTTTACTAATTTTTCAATAAGAAAACTAGTAAATTTTTCTTAAATCATATATTTTTCTTTTAAAAGTTGCAAGATATTCATTCACTCTCAAATAGTGAAGTTTAGTATATTTTGCACAAAGAAACATTTTTTTTTTTATTAATCCTTATTTATTTATATATTTGTACTTATTTTAAAAAATCCTAATGTATCATATACTATAATATCATAAATTAAATCAGTCAATTCTAGTATAAATATTATTTTTGTTTAATTGTGCATTTGTATATTTCTATATATAAGACACGGGTATAGATGGGTTTGAGTATGGGCAAAATATATAATTCGGGTAGAGTATGAATAAGATACTATACTATCCATACACTACCCAAATCCAATATTATTTTTTTGGATATAAATTTACACATACCCATTATTTTATCAACTCGAATATTACCAGCTTTAACTAGATAGAATTCGGTGGATACCTATAGATATGCCATCCAATAGCAAATAATTTATTAGAACAAAAAATTCTTTAATGTGGTTAAAAATGGTTGGCATAATAAAGCTTTTGAAAAAAATATATGTTATATAAGTTAACACGCTTTTATAAAATAGTCATAGTTTTATGAAGGAGTATGTATCCTCTAAGCTGTATGTTTATATGTCTTATTTATAAAAAAAAAATTATTTTCGACATAACAAACATATCTTAATTAAATAAAAATAAATAAACACATTTAGGAAGTGGCTTTCTAAAATCTTTGGAAAATGTCCAAATAAAAGGAATGGATTTTACACAAATTCATGCATTTTGCTCATTTCTTCTTTCAAAATTCCTAATGCTGACAATTTTTTATTTGTTATTATTTTTTTATTTTTTATATTGGTAGAAAGTGATATTCTCTAGTTACTTAAAGCTGAAGCACCAAGACCACTCTGCTATGTCAATATGGGATAAAGCTGCTACTTCTTTTATTGAACCATTTTCCAACAAATAAAGAAATAACTAAAATATAATCATGCAAAGCATAACATGATCAGAACATAATAATCATAAAATATGTAATTAATCATTTTTTCTTTTATGATAAAGTAATCATGATGTTCTAATTACAAGAATCAAGGTATCAAGTCCAGAAAAAAAGCCACCAACAACTGCATCATTCTGCTATAATTATAGTTGAAGGTTCAATCATTTTGATCTTTACAGTGCTAATGATTTACATATGCATTGCTTCCTTGTATATAAAGTCCTATCATATATATATATAATTTGGTTTTGACAGATGTTTGAAATCATAACCTCACAGTACTGAAAACTACTCTAATACTACTAAAATAAATTCCTTTGTTTTTCTTTTATTTTTTTTAATTTGCACAATTCTAAAGCAGAAGATGCTCCTTCCTTCTGTAAAGGGACATTTGTTGGTCCAAAAATGATTATTTTGTTAGTGCCTTAGCTAAATTTGCTTATCATCTACAAAGAATTTTGTACACTTAATTATTGATTCTATGGCCACTAAGCTAACTTTTGACCAGGCATTAATGAACTGAGTTTTTCCAAACAAGAATTGAGCCAAATTTTACTTTATATGAAGAAAAGTATGAAATTAAAATTAAAGGAGAATAAAGATGGAGAATATTATTAGACAAAGCATCTTTATAAGTAAGGCCTCACTCTTAAGCTTTCTCCACTGCTTTTTCTTTTTCTTGAAGTCTTCACATTGACTTTGCTGTTGAAACCAGAAAGAAGATAACTGTTAGCAGAATTGCTGTGCCTCAGTTGTCTAATACAGACAAGTGATCAAAGGAAATTACAATTACAAGTATTATTATTATTATTATTTAATTTTGACAATTAAAATAAATAAAGCAAAGAATCTATGTAATAAGGAAAAAAAGTGCACCATTGGTGTCTGAACTTTTTAAAAATTTTTATTTTGGTGTATGGACTATTTTTTTAGTCTGATTAGTTGTTGAATTATAAAAAATCATTTCATTTTAGTGTATTTGCTCATTTTGCAATTATCATTTTTGGAGATTGGAAATCAAACAAAAACACTGAAATAAAATAATTTTTTATAGTTCAGCAACATATTGGATAAAAAAATAATCCAGACACTAAAATAGTAAAAAATATAGACACCAACGGCCCACTTTTTCTAAGTGATAAGATATAACAAAGTCACCTTGTTTAAAAAATCTTTAAAAAAAAAAAAAAAAAAAAGGCTATTTTTGTCCTCTCAAGTAAGGTATCAAATACACTTTTGCTAAAATGGCTAATTATGGACCATTCCATTTTGCATTTATGCTTTTAAACAAAGCACACACACCCCTTGCATTGCCCTTACTACAACTTGCAGTAATGTAGGAGTTTGTACCTTTGCATAATCCCAATCACAACCTTGATCATTCTTTCTATCATCTTTTTTCTTGCACAATGAAGATTCCTTTGCTATTCAAATCAAACAAAAAGGTAATGTGAAGCTGGTTGCAGAGTTGGCAGATGCTCTTTCAAGACAGCAAACATGATTTGAGCTTGTTTTTTAGAGGTAGTCTTATAAACCAGAATTCAGCACTGCAACTAAACCTCAAAGACTTTCAAATGCCTTGAAAATCACAAAAAGTATTTTGGAAGAAATTCATTCACTACTTGCAACTTTCTTTCGTTAAGTGACAACTGGTGCAATTTACCTTACGAATAAATAAAGGAGTAAAGAGATGAAGATAATCAACTAGTCTTCTTTGCAAGAATTCTTTTCCAACATCAAGGTAGGAAACTTTAGAAAATAATAGAACTACAGCTAAATATCTTCTTCTATCAATAGTGAATATTAATATTTCTGTTTCCATTTCAGGTACTGAAACGACAAGAGCAGTGAAGGATACTTCAGTTTCTGTAATTCTCATAGCTAAAATTACAATTGCTTGCTTTTGTGCAAGAACATTCACAACATAGTAATTAAATTTTTTCTGCGATAAAAAGTGCTTCCAAGTTTGCTGCAATGAATCCATTAGATGCTCCTGGCCGCCAAGAAGACTTCAAGCTGAAGGATACAAGGCCTCAGCTTGGAGAACGATGGCCACATGGAGTATCGCGTGGAGGAGGAGGGTGGATTAGCAGCGATAGAGCTACAAGCACCTATGATTTAGTTGAACAGATGTTTTATCTATATGTTCGAGTTGTGAAGGCGAAAGATCTTCCCACTAACCCTGTAACTGGAAGCTTGGATCCGTACGTAGAAGTGAAACTTGGCAATTACAGAGGAAAAACACGGCATTTTGAGAAGAAAACTAATCCTGAATGGAAAGAAGTTTTTGCATTTTCAAAAGACAAGATTCAATCTTCAGTTCTTGAAGTGTTTGTCAGAGACAGAGAGATGGTGGGAAGGGATGATTATATAGGGAAAGTGGTGTTTGATATGCATGAAGTGCCTACAAGAGTTCCACCAGATAGTCCTTTGGCACCTCAATGGTATAGATTAGAGGATCCACACAGGGATAATAAGGTGAAAGGAGAAGTAATGCTTGCTGTTTGGATGGGAACACAAGCTGATGAAGCTTTTCCTGAGGCCTGGAATTCAGATGCTGCATCAGTGCAAGGAGAAGGTGTTTACAACGTCAGATCAAAAGTTTATGTATCACCAAAACTTTGGTATCTTAGAGTTAATGTGATTGAAGCTCAGGACATGGAGCCACAAGACAAAAGCCAATTGCCTCAGGTTTTTGTCAAGGCTCAAGTTGGAAACCAAGTACTTAAAACTAAGCTATGCCCGATTCGCACAAGCAACCCAACATGGAATGAAGATTTGATCTTTGTAGCAGCTGAGCCTTTTGAAGAACAGTTGTATCTTACTGTAGAAAATAAGGTGACTTCTGCGAAAGATGAAATTATGGGGAGATTAATTTTGCCCCTTCACATCTTTGAAAGGCGATTAGATCACCGGCCTGTTCACTCTAAATGGTTCAACCTCGAAAAATTTGGGTTTGGTGCTTTGGAAGGAGACAAGAGGCATGAGCTCAAGTTTTCAAGCAGAGTTCATCTTAGAGTCTGTCTTGAAGGTGCTTACCATGTACTTGATGAATCAACAATGTACATAAGCGATCAGCGGCCAACAGCTAGGCAACTCTGGAAGAATCCTATTGGCATTCTTGAAGTGGGTATCCTAAGTGCACAAGGGCTTCTTCCAATGAAGAAAAATGATGGTAGAGGAACTACTGATGCTTATTGTGTTGCCAAGTACGGATTGAAATGGGTTCGAACCAGAACAATTCTGGAGAGCTTCAATCCAAAGTGGAATGAGCAATATACTTGGGAGGTCTATGATCCTTGCACAGTGATCACACTAGGAGTTTTTGACAACTGCCATTTAGGTGCAAATGAAAAATCAGCTGCTGGTGGCGGAGCTAAGGCTGACTCAAGAATTGGAAAGGTGAGAATTCGACTATCCACACTTGAAACAGATAGAATTTACACTCACTCTTACCCTCTTCTTGTTCTACAACCATCTGGACTGAAAAAGATGGGAGAACTCCAGTTAGCAGTTCGGTTCACCTGCCTATCACTGGCAAATATGATTTACCTCTACAGTCACCCATTACTACCAAAAATGCATTATCTGCATCCGTTTACTGTCAATCAGCTTGACAGTTTGAGATATCAAGCAATGAATATTGTAGCAGTAAGGCTCGGTCGAGCAGAGCCACCACTAAGGAAAGAGGTTGTGGAGTATATGCTTGATGTGGATTCTCACATGTGGAGCATGAGAAGAAGCAAGGCTAACTTCTTTCGGATTGTGTCATTATTTTCTGGTGTAATTTCAATGAGCAAATGGCTAGGTGAAGTATGTCAATGGAAGAACCCAGTAACTACAGTTCTAGTTCATGTTCTGTTTTTTATATTGATCTGCTACCCAGAACTTATTCTACCAACTATTTTCCTGTATATGTTCCTGATCGGAATATGGAATTACCGGTACCGACCAAGGCATCCTCCACACATGGATACTAAACTTTCATGTGCAGAAGTAGTTCACCCAGATGAACTAGATGAGGAGTTTGACACTTTCCCTACATCAAAGCAGCAAGACGTTGCACGAATGAGGTATGACCGGCTTCGGAGTGTTGCAGGAAGGATTCAAACAGTAGTAGGAGATATGGCGACACAAGGGGAAAGATTTCAGGCTCTGCTAAGCTGGAGAGACACAAGGGCAACAAGTCTCTTTGTAATTTTCTGTTTTATTGCAGCTGTTGTGCTCTACATAACACCTTTTAAGATAATTGTATTGGTAACAGGCTTATTTTGGCTTAGGCACCCTAGATTTCGAAGCAAGCTACCATCAGCTCCCAGCAATTTCTTTAGGAGATTGCCATCTCGAGCTGATAGTTTGCTTTGAAATGTAGAAACAGAGAGCTTCTTTTGTGCTTTGTTTTCGACTTCACTAATGTTTCTTTGAACTGTTTTCAATAAACCATCATTTCCCAACCTCTGTTTTGTTTCTTTCTCTCAAGTTCCTAATCACTGTTTTTCTTCCAGCACATGTCTATCAGATAAACAAAGACATCTAGGAGGGCTTTTCCATTTCTTTTCTTCCCGGAGTTAAAATACCATGTGATGAAAAAAGAGAGAAATAGTAGTTTTCCAAGCTTTGAAAAGGGATAGTAGTTTAAAAATCAAATGCCTATCAATAATCCAGAGATTTAAATCTCCACATCTCTTTCCCCTTGAAAAATTCCAATGTACTTAAGCAAAAGAGAATTTCCAATTTACCTAAATTGAGTCATTTTTCCTTCAATTGCCTATTCGATATAATCTTGATTTCTCTTGATCTTTAATTACGAAGTTCTTTTTTTTTTTTTTTTTTTTAATGATCTATGATCCATCCCTTCAAAGCCCTATTGATATCACGAATGATATACAAAACCTCTTACAAGGAAATTTGGCAAGGGCCAAAACAGCTTTAGACTTGGCATATAATTGGACGAGGCAATCCACCACTATAATATGCCTGGTGAAGGAGGCTTCGACAAGGCAAGAACAAGGCTTTAACTAATTTCAATTCATTTTTCACCATTTTTATATTTGAACTGTCATTCTCCCTTTTGACATGGTAAACCCTCCTCCCAAATAAGCCAAGTATAATGTCATTCTGCACGCTACCACATATTACATTTAAAGAAATCATAATATATATAATTTCATTCAATGAGAAAGTAAACAATGACTACAAAGAAAGTTCATGAAATAGAGACTGATTCTATTGGGGCTAGGTCAACAATGGACAATGAAAATAGGGTAATGCTCATTGTGTAACAGACTCCTTAAAAACAAAATTTGGGATAACTGATCATACAACCATTAAATCAAAACTGAAAACAGCTCATAATAAAGAAACTGTGATAACAACTAAAAATTTCCTCTAAAACACAAGCTCATGAGGTTTCATGCCTGACTTCAGAGAGAATCTTGCACCCAAGTAGCTCTTCAAGTCTGGGACTCCTTCAACAGAGTTCATCAGAGAAGCATCGACAGCCTTCTGGTCTTCCTTCTTCTCGAATGGGAGTTCCTTCTCTTGCTACAGTTGGTTGAGAAATAAACATAATTAGAATACACTCACCCAAACAAGAATAATTCAGTGTAAAAACCTCAAAAAAAGGTGGGAGACAAAGTTCCTCAATGTAAAATTATTTTGGGCCAACGTACATATCTCTCATGTATGATTGAATAGATTAAATATGTTGTGAACCCAACATAAAATAGCTATTCAGCTTTCAATTGTGGACCACATAATCAGAAAGTTGAAAATAAAAAAGTTCCGCACATGAGAATACATTGCAGACAGTTCACATGCAATTAAACCACTGAGAAAAAAAAATTTCCATTTAGATGACTTTTTGTGTTTTTTACATGGCATTCTTGGTGATAGCTATGGTCTTCTTGTGATAAAGCTAGACTTTTGTTGGTGTACATGCAACCACAAGAAACTGTTGACCAAAGAAAACTAAAGATGCAAACAAGAGAAAAAACTAACCTCTTTCTCGGCCTCAAAGAATTCACCCTCCCCCTTCTTTCTCTTCCTTTCCACTTCCTTTGCAAAGTATTTATCATCGAACTTGTCAACATTAACCCCAGAGATGTCAACTTTGGTGGAGGTGGCAATAACATAGGATTGATTCACGCGTCTTAGAGGCACACCATTTATCTTGAATGGACCTGACATGGCGTGACAAAGCAACGTCAAAGAAAGAACAGTGTCTAAAAAACATGGAAAAGGAAACAAAGACAAATATGCTCAAAATGATAAAATTGCATTAATCAAAAAGATGGGAATAAAATAGTCATAAGGGGGAAAAAGAAGAGAAGAAGGGAAGAGGAAGGAGGGAATATGCAACACAGAGGCACGCAGATTTACAAATGATCATTTTTTAATCAATAAAAGCATTCAAACAACCTTAAGAACAGGGCATTAGGAAGGACACCAACAGATGTAAATTCCAAAATTGATGAAAACATGCATTTCTTTAAGGCATTATGGAATTTTAAGGTTGAAAAGAAACATTCTTTCAGTCCCTTCTATCATGATGATTAGATCAAATGGTTAAAAGCATCTATTTCAAGTTCAAATGTAAGCATTAAACTGATGCTCTCGCCTCTCAGTATTTTTTCAATCCTTTGCTTATATCATATATTAGAAGGGTGTTCGAAATTTCGAATATCACAACCTTCGTCAAGAAGCAATTTCACATGATCACTGAACCCGTTACTAAAATTTAAACAAAGTTGCTAAATTTCAATTTAAATCAACAAATTCACTTTAATCTTGATTTCATTTCAATAAAATTACTATTACACAAAAAAAAAATGAAAAACTAAAAAAGGGGACTCACCAGTGACCAAAAGCAGACCAGAAGAAAGCTGCTTCAAGAAAACAACTCTCTTTCCCATGAACCTCCCCGCCAACAAAATCAAAACCGTCCCCGGTGTTATACTCTCCCTAAAACACAAAACAAAAATTGATATTGAAAACACACGAACAATGAAAAAAGAAATTCAAAAAAATTTCATTTGATAAGTAAGAACCTTAGCTTGGTGGGTTTGGGGTTGCGTTTATTGACAAGCCGCTTCTTCACATCATCAGCCGGGTAAAACTTGGGAAGCTTCTCGGATGGCTTCTCATCAGCTGGTTTAGGATCATGGCGAGGGAAAACGCCACCGTTTTTGGCCTTGACTGCCCAGAGACCGCGCTTGTGGTACATCTGCGATGTAGAGTACTTGCCGACGCCGCGAATCAGATCTGGGTTACGGCTCACCCTCGACTTCTTCGCTTTCAAAGCCATTTTCCGGTTTAAGCTGCAGCAGCTATGCCAAAGTAGGAGGAAAGGAATTTGCCAGACCCCTACAAAATGCTGATATAGTTTATTGGGTGAATCCGCCAATCCGAATTCGGGTTCGGCTTCGGATCGGGTTGAGATTTATGTTCATATTAACATTTTAGATTTTTAATATAACAAGCCTTTTTTTTCTTTTAAACATTTCGCATAATTACCAAAAATCAAATTTGGGCAGGCCTTATTATTATATGATATTTAAGATAATTTAACCTAAATGATGTGTAGGTTTTTTTTTTGCCAAATAAATGATGTGTAGTTTGAAAAAACAAATCTAGGGTTTTAGATTCTATAATTTATTAAAATACAATCCTCCATATCCATCATTTACACATAAAAATCTAATTTTTATAATAAATAAAAAGCTAAGAATGTTGGATTATTTTTCCTTTTATAATTTTTTTTTTTTTTAATAAAAAAGAGATAATGGAAGTTAAATCTATTATTCAGAGTATAAATATACTTATCATTAAATTATATTTTAAAATGTTTTTCCTTTCTGACAAATAAATATCTACTTTTCATTATTATATATAAAAGGGCACTATACTACACATACTTCACTAGTAACAAAATGACAAGCCTCATTGATTTCTCATTGTGCATTTCTTCTAGCACAACAACAATTGCAGATGAAGACAATCTTTCTTCAACTTCAAGCACCACATACACAATTATAGTCTCAAATGCTTTACCAGCTGATTTGTTGCCTTTAAGAGTAAATTGTAAATCAGACATATCCAATGTTGGATTTCATGTTTTTAAGGACACTAATAATGCCTTTTGGGATGTTGTGTTGAAGGATGTTCCCATAGACAAAATTGCGCTGTGCTGGTGCAGCTTCAGTTTGGAGGAGAAAAGCAAGAGTTTTCCTGTAGTTGTCACAAATTCAACAAAGCCATTTCACCAAAACTGCCACACTACCCGCATGCAGTGGGTAGTGGAAGCTGATGAATTTTATTTTGGTTGTGGTCGAAAGTTATTCCAAAAGGTTTATCGATGGTGAATATTACTTTAAATTGTATTTTCCTATTTACTTTATTTTAAATAAATTTAATCGCATCTTAAATCGATTGAAGCCGAGCTTACTTGGATCCATCCATTAAAGGTTGATTTAATATATAATTAATTTTATTTAATATTAATTATATTTAAGTTAAATAAGAAAATATGAATTCTATTAGAATAAGAAAAAAAATAAAATAATTATTATTTAATATATAATTAGTTATATTTAATTTAAATATGATTAATATAATATATTAATTTTCAAATTCTTATTGTAGTATTAGCACTACTAATTTGTCTTATTAATAATTTGAAAAATTAGTTAATGTATTATTATATTACCTTTTATATTTATAAAAATTCTTATCAAATACAATAAATATTATTCCTTTTATGTCAATTCCACATATGTTATTTACAATAAAATAATTAATTTCACAAATTAATATAATAATTTAAAAATTAATATTTGCTAGCAAAATATTTATATTTAAAAAGTTTTTGATGAATTATGGTTTAATCAAGTAAATATTTAGTAAAGTATTAGATTTTTGCATCATAATATGAGTTTATGATTAATTTTTATAGGTTGTTTATATATTTAAAAAATCGTATAAAATATGAGTACAGTGAAATATGAAAAATTACCACATTACTAATATAATAAAAACATGCAATTATATATATGTTAAGGAAGTAAAGAAACCAATACAGAAAAAAAGAAAAAAAGTGATCAGTTATTTTTTGGTAGAATTAAGATTAACATAATAAAAATTTTAATTCTATCTCTATTTAAATTTTAAGATATACTTGATATAAAACATAAAAAAAAAATAGTAAATGACTATTGATTAGTGATAACTTTTATAATATAAAAATTATCTTATAAAGTCAAATTAAAATTATTCACAACTTTTTCACAATTATTTGTCATCCTAAATATATTTTTATTTTAATTAAAATATTAATACTAATAATAAATAAAAAAACTCAATGATTGGTCATTGAAATTATAAAATTATTAGATATTAATAATAACTAATTATGATTAGGTAGTTTAATATAATTAAAACTAATTATACTTAGAATATAATTAATTAATCAATTTGTCCATTTATTTAAGAAGAAAAGTTAAACTTTGATGAATATTACAAACTAAAAAGTATGCTATCGAGTTTGTTAAACTTTAATAAATGATAGACACTTGTTTTTTATTAATAAACAATAATAGATATATTTGTATAAAATATTTTCTAGCAAAGTATTTACATTTAAAAAAATTTTGATGAATTATGATTTTATTGGGTAAATTTAGTAAAGAATTATATTTTTGTATCATGAAATGAGTTTATATGATTAGTTTTCATAGATTTCTTATGTGTTTAAAAATTTACATGAAATGCAAGTACAATCAAATATGAAAAATTATCATATCAATAATATAATAAAAAAAAAAGATGAAATTATAAGCATGTTATAGAAGAAATTAGTGCAAAAAGAAGAAAAAAAGTAATCAATTATTTTCATGTAGAATTATGATTAAAATTTAAATTTAAATATCAATTTTGTTTATCACTTTAATTTTTATCAGATACATTACAACGAGTATTAAGAATTGTCAATGTGTGAAGCACGCTTGACAAAAATGAGTAATTTTAAAAATAGGTTTATCTTAATGCTAAGTAGGATGAGGCAAAAACCGAACCGAAATTACATGTTTAGTTCAATTATTAGGTAGTTGGTTATCGTTTCGGTTTGAGGTTTTAAATAATTTCGGTTTTTGATTTTTTGTTCGGTTTTAGAGATTGGAAAACTAAACCGACAAAAAAAAAACCGAAATTATATATTTAAATATATTTGTAATACTTTTTATATTATTTTATTTTATATATTTATATCATTATTTTATAAATAATTATTTTATATATTATATATTTTATACATTATTAATATATATTTATATATTATATTATATATAAAAATAAAAACTGAAATAAAAAACACAATTTCTGACCGAACCAAGGTGAAGTTAAAATTTAGTTTGGAGATTTATTAGGTTTGGTTCAATTTTGAAATTTTTAGAAATTTTTTATTTTTCAATTTTTCAAACTGAATCGAACCAATACCCACTCTTAATGCTAAGAGCCTCTTATGAGAGGCACTATTAGACATGGGCCCAATTGAAGTGGATTGGGTTACACTCGGCCCTGCATGTCTTCACTCGCCCATTCATTAAACTGATTGATTCTATCCTATGATTTATTCCCTTTTTTTACAACTATACTTTTGATTCAGTCTTCAAATGAAATTATGAAAGTTAAGTAAAATTCTCATAACTTTTAATACAATATGTCACAATATATATATATATATATATATATATATATATATATATATATATATATATATATATATATATATATATATATATATATATATATATATACACACATTCAACTAACATTTGCTTTTGAGGGAACATTTAAGTAACTCCAATCTAAGTAAGCTTGACACATATGGTAATATGTAATTTTTCAAGTTACTTAAACTTCAGTTAAATTATCTTAGGCTTAGAAATTATTTTCTTTGTCATTTTAAATAAATCAATAATTTTGAATTTGTTCTATTTTGACTAAATATGTAGGGTTGAATTTTTGAATTACTAGGTGTGGATATATATGTATATACATATATTAAGGGTGGAAAACTCTTATATATATACTAGGTGTATACACCAATTTAATGAAATAAGAGCACAGAATAAAAAAAAAATATCAGTGTCTTTTAACATGGTAAAAAATAGATAAAAAAAAGTCATTATTAGTTTGATATATGAGATAAGTTTATATATTTAGTCTATGAAGAGTTTGTGAGTAAATAGAATTGAGAATGAAATATTATTCCTTGATGATTGAAAGATGATTACAGAGGGGTTTTTATACACACTAATTTTCCTAGCCATTACAAACAAAAACAATAATGGAAGGATATAATTTTCTAACTGTACAAGATAATATTTAGAATGAATATATATAGCTAGTTGTTGTAACCGTGATAGGAAGACGTAATCAACTTATTTTGGAATTGTGTGATTTACCGTGATTATGTTGGTTGCCTTCTTCACCCTCTAGCAAATGAAGGCCGAAAGTATTGACAAGGCCAAGTTTGTCTCTGAGATTTCAAAATTGAAGATGTGGAAGGGCTTTAGTAAAAATATTAGCAATTTGCAAATAGGAAGGAACAATGTGTGGTACAAGCAATCCAAGAGCTATTTTCTCATGAACAAATTAATAGTCTATCTCGATGTGTTTAGTGCGAGCATGAAAAATTGGATTGGTAGTCATGTAGAAAACATTGTAATTATCACAAAATAGCTTTGGTGGAGAGGATAATGAGAGACAAATGTCTTGCAATAAATATGTAAGCCGAGTGAGTTTAGCTATGGAGGAAGCAAGGGCGTGATACTTTGCTTCAGCGATAGAATGAGACATCGTAGGCTGCTTCTTAGAGCTTTAAGAAATACAATTGGCGCCAAGGAAAATATCCTATTGTACTTCATCTTGTAATTAGACATCCAACCTAATCCACGTCGCAAAAGCCAGACAAATTTGTAGAATTGGATGATAATATTGAAGACCAAAGTTTGAAGTGTCATTTAGATATCTTAGAATGCATTTTTGTTCTTTTGCATGACCAATGGTAGGATTTTGAAAATGTACAGCATGAACAATATTTGGTCTCGTAAAGGTGAGGTGTTGGAGAGAGCCAACAATACTTCAAAAGGCAGTTGCTTCAATGGGAGTGTCATCATTTCTTTGAAATGGGACTTTGGTAACCAACAGTATATGAAAAGGAGAGCTAGTATCATGCGAGCTCGATCAAGGAGATCCTTTATATATTTGGCCTATGAAAGAAAACTACCATTTTTAAAATGTTTAATTTCAATGCCTAAGATGTAGTGAAGCTGTCCTAAATCTTTTAGAGAAAATTCCTTACCAAGTTGTTTAATAAGATTTTGAATTAATTTTGAATCATTGCCTATGAGTATAACATCATCAACATAGACCAAAAGAAGAATGATGGTGGTGTGTGCACGAAGAATAAAGAGTGAGGTACCAACTTGGCTACAAACAAATCTAATATGAAGTAAATATTTGGAAAGACGATCAAACTAAGCTCTTAGAGTTTGTTTTAGATTGTATAAAGATTTTTTGAGTTTTACAAACATACAAAGGAAAAGATGGATTGATAAAACCTAGTGGTTACTCCATATAAACTATTTCATGAAGTACCCTATGGAGAAAGGCATTTTTTTACATCGAATTGCTTCATGGTCCATTTATAAGAGATAGCCATTTTTAGCACAAACTGAATAGTGATGTGTTTAACAACCAAACTAAAGGTTTTGCCGTAGTCTAATCTTGGAACTTGTGTGCATCCTTGTGCGACTAAGTGAGCTTTATAGAGATCAATGTCGCCATTTTACTTGAGTTTGGTACGAAAGACCCATTTGGAGGTGATAACATTTTTAAGTGTTGGGAGAGGGACAAGGTCTCATGTGTTGTTTTGATGGAGGGCATTGATTTCCTCGTCCATTGCTTATTTCTAGTGCGAAATTTTAAGAGCAGCTTTGTATGTACGAGGTTCAGCTTTGATGTCTTTAATTGTAACAAAGGTGATCATTTGATTTTGTAAGGAAGGATATGCTCAAAGTCTACCTTGGGTGATTGTTCCATATGATGCAAGCTGGGTTCCTTTATCGTGAGGAAAGAGATCAATTGTTAGATTATTGCTAATATTACGAAGAACACTAAAATCATGAGAAGGTGACTTGTCCCTGAAAAGATTGATGTGATTGAAGGACTTTGTGGAACATTATCTTCTGTTTGTTTTTGTATGTCAGAAGTGTTAGTGGATGATTCAGAAGTATTGGATGACACTGTAGATTGATTTTCAGAGTGATCAATTTCAAGATGTGTTGACGGCATCATTGGAGGATCATTGTAAGGTGTTGGGTCCAAAAATGTTGGGTTCATTGTCGATTAATGTGTATGGCATTGATGGTTCAACATCGAAGGTTGATGTAGTCTTTATGGATTCCTTTTGAAAAGCAAATTGAAGGTATTGCGGAGAAAAATGACTTGAAGAGGTGTTAGTACAAGGAAAAAAAAAATTCGTTAAAGATAACATGTCGAGAGATGAACACTTGACGAGTTTGAGGACTCATGCATAGATATCCCTTGTGATTTTCATTATATCCAATAAAAATGCATGAAAAAGATCTTTGCACAAATTTGGATTTACTTGAATCTCTTAGATAAGGATAACGCCTACAACCAAAACTTTTTAAATAATTATAATCAGGTTGCTCATTATAAAGTTCACGAAAAGGAGTATCTTTTTGTAAGATAGATGAAGGTAGACGATTTATGAGAAAAATGGCAGTGACAAAAGCATCAACCCATTGAGGGTTAAATTTGCATGAAATAAAAGAGTTAATCCCATTTCCACAATGTGTCTATGTTTTCATTCCGCGACACCATTTTGTTGCACTATTTTGGAACCAAATATTTGATGTAAAATACCACAATTTTGTAAATGATTTTTAAATTCATTAGAGGAAAATTCTCCACCTCCATCACTTTGAAATATTTTTATTTTTCTATCAAATTGGTTTTCTACTAACTTTTGAAACTTAATGAATATTTGGTAAAAATCTAATTTTTTCTTTAAAGGATATAGCCATGTATATTGGGAAAAATTGTCTATAAACACAACATAATATTTGAAACCTTGATTTGAATTTGTCGGGAATGGTCCGCATAAATCACAATGAATTTTTTGCAAAGGAAAATCTGAAATTTTATTAGAAGATTGAAAAGATAGCTTGCAACTTTTTCCTAAATGGCAATTACTACAAATAGTTGGTTGTTTCATGCAAATAGAGACAACAATTAATTTACTAGCATTTAAATGTTTCAAAGAACTTGTTTGGGGATGACCCAAACACTGATGCTAAAGTTTGAACAATGTCCCTTTCTTAGGTATAGAGCCCACCTTTCTTATATCCTTTAGCTATTGTTTTGCTTTCCTGATTTTTCATAACAAAATCAAACGGTGAGAATTCAATTGTGCTGTAATTATCACAAGTTAATTTGCTCATAGATATCAAATTTCTTTTTATTTCAAGGACAACAAGAACTTCTTTTAAATTTAGACCACCTTAAGAAGAATTGATTTTAGTTTCTCTTATATGAGAAATTTTTAAAGCTTTACCATTACCAACATTTATCATATCATTTCCCTTATAAGGTATTAATTCAGTCTTCTTACCGGGATCATTTACCATATCAGCTGATGCTCCAGAATCAACATAAAGAGTAGTGTCTTTTTCTTCATCATTTAAGGCTAACGTAATAAGAGCTTTAGGTGCCTCCATTGATTGATAAGAGTAATCAAATATGTTCTAGCAATCTAAGGCAATATAGTTTTATTTGTTGCAAATATGACAAACTATATTACTTTGATTTTGAGGTCTTGTTATGTTTTGATTTGCTAGTTTTCTAGTTGTTTGCACTGGTGTTTTCATTTTGACTAGCTAGAAATTGTCCATTTCGGGTTAAACGTCAACCATTATTGTAGCCTCGTCCTCGTGATTGGTATCTTCCACCACGATTCATCCACGTCCTCTTTGTCCAATGAAAGCTTGTTCAGTTTTTGCAAGTTCATGTTTTCGCTCTTGTTCTTCACTAGTTAGAATTATGTGAAAGAAGAACTGTTATTAATCAATCACATAAACAACATAATGGTTGGTTGCTTATATATAGTCAAATATACAAGAGCAGTACAAAGAGTTACAGCAGTACAAGGAGATAATAACCAAGAGTCATAAACTATACAAACTCTAATACTAACAGCTAAGGCTTATCTTTTGATATGCCCCCACAAGCTGAAGGTGAAGAATGAAGAAGCCAAAGCTTGTCTCGAATAAATTGAAAACGAGCAGTAGCCAACGGTTTTGTCATAATATCAGCCAGTTGATTTGAAGACAAAACGGAGACTCTTACTCATCACTTGTTGTCTTACAAAATGGAAATCAACCTCAATATGTCTAGTCCTTGCTTGGAAAACTGGATTAGACAAAAGAAAAACTGCCCCCAAGTTATCACACTATATATGTGGAGGTTGCTAAAAAACAACACCAAGTTCAGAAAATAGTTTAGACAACCATCTCAACTCTACACAAACATCAGCCACAGCCTTAAATTCAGATTCAGTTAAAGATCTTGCCACTGTTTTCTGCTTTTTAGAATTCTAAGCTATTAAATTGTTACCAAAATAAATGAGAAAGCCACCTGTAGATCGCCTATCATCCAAACATCCTGCCCAATCTGCATATGAAAAAGCTACTAATTCTTTCCCAATATGCTTGCCAATGAAATACTTGTAATGATTTGTCCCTTGTAAATAACGCAATACTCTCTTTAAGGTTTTAAAATTCATGTCAGTCAAAGTGTGCATAAATTGGCACAACTTGTTAACTGCAAAAGGATTTTCTGGACGAGTGACAGTCACATATTGAAGACTCCCACATATATGCCGATACTGCCTTGATTGTTCATCTGAAAGTGGTGTGCCAATTTGCTTAGACATTGATTTTCCTACAGCGATGGGTGTGCACATTGGCTTGCATGTTGCCATACCAACCCCTTTAAGAAGATCAGAGACATAATTTTGTTGACTTAACATGAGACCATTAGTAGCTTTTTCAACTTGTATACCTAAGAAATAACTCAATGTCCCTAAATCTCTCAAAGCAAATTCATGAGATAATCGTGTAATAAAAGACTGTAGCATTGAGTCACTATTACAAGTTATTAATACATCATCAACATATACAAGTAAGAAGCATAAGCAACCATCTTTATTATAAATAAATAAAGAACTGTTAGCCTGTGAGGATGAAAAACCAATAGAATAAAGATAGTTACCAAGCCTTTGAAACCATGCCTGTGGCGCCTGTTTGAGACCATAAAGGGATTTTTTTAGTCGACAAACATAGTTAGGATAATTTTTATCAACAAATCCCTATGGTTGTACCATATAAACTGTTTCCTCTAACTTGCCATTCAAAAATGCGCTGCTCACATCAAGTTGACGAATATTCCAACCTCGAGACACAGCAACATTCAGTACAACTCGAATGGTCATATGTTTAACAACTGGGCTAAATGTTTCATGATAATCGAGCCCTTGCTCTTGCGTATAACCTTTGGCAACCAACCGAGCCTTTAGACATTCTACAGTACCATCAGCTTTTCTCTTCACCTTATATACCCAACAGTTACCAACCACGTTGGCCTGCGATGGGATAGGAACCAATTCCCAAGTTTTATTGCGAATCAAAGCTGCCATTTCGACTTCCATGGCTTTTATCCAATTTGTAGATTGACTTGCCTGTGTAAAACTTTTGGGTTCAACAATATTTTGAATTGGAGAAGTGATCGTGGCTAAAAGATTTCGGAGTTGACATTTAGGAGGATTAGGGCGAAGTGCCATGGGATGTGGTTTTGGAGGTTGTCGTTGATTAGGGCCAGGTGAAGAATAATCGGGTGTGACTACTGGATAATGTAGAAATGGCTGTTTGGGTGAAGTTGTCGTGGCTAGAGTAGAAGGTGAAGTAGATTTATTGTGATTTTGAGTTTCAGTTAGTTTAGTAAATAATTGAAGACCATATTTACCAGAACTAATTAAAGGGGATTTAGTTTTAGATGAGATTAATGATATGGTACGGATTGGAGTAGATGATAAGTACCTATGGTTTGATGATTGTGGTGTAGAAAGGAGAGAATCATTATCAGGTTTGGAGGATGATGAGGCTGGTTGAGTTGTAGAGTTGGTGTTGGAGTGGGAATTGTCATTTTTAGATGATAAGAAATGAGTATTTTTGTGAGACAAGGTAAAGAAAGTAACTGGCCTTCCCAAGGCAGTGGTGGACTGAGGCACAACTGTACTAATTGGTAACCAAGGTGATAGTATGTTGGCCTACTGCTGACTGTCCAAAGGTGGTGGCACACCTGAAACCAACTTGAAAGGAAACACTTTCTCATCAAATTCACAATGCCTAGACACATAGATTTTTCCTGTGCCCTTATTTAGGCATCTATACCCAAGGTGATTAGGAGAGTAGCCCAAAAATATACACTGAGTGGTACGAAATGAAAATTTATGACGATTGTATGGACGTAAAAGAGGATAAACTGCACATCCAAACTTTCTTAAAAAATGGAAATCGGGTTGGACTTTAAACAATACTTAAAAGGGAATTTTTTTGTTCAATGATTTGGATGGCATTCTATTGATTAAGAACACTGCAGTTTCAAATACAAACTCCCAATACTTAAATGGAGCACCACATTGACCTAATAATGCAAGCCCAATATCCACAATATTACGTATTTTTCTTTCTGCTATACCGTTTTGCTCATGCATGTGTGGGCAAGAAATTCTATGAGCTATACCAGTATTTTTAAAGTAAGTGTTTAGTGAACGATACTTTCCTCCCCAATCTGAATTAAATGACTTAATTTTCCTATCAAATTGCTTTTTGACTAACAGCTAGAATTGACAAAAAACTTGAGGCACATCGCTTTTATTTTTAATCGGAAACAACCAAGTAAACAAAGATAAGTCATCAATGAAAATAACAGAGTACTTGAAACCAGAAACAGAAACTAAGGGTGCAGGACCCCATATATCAGAATGAATTAAATCTAATGGTCCTGAACTCCTATTATTTGTCAATGAAAGAGACTGCCTATGAAGTTTGCCTAGACAACATGCCTCACACTTAGAAAATGAAAGTGTTTTTGAAGAATAAAGTAATTGAAATTGCTGAATCAAATGACGAACAGTTTGAAAGTTGGGATGTCACAAACGATCATGCCAATCAGCTAATGTAGTCAAGTATGCAGCCACTTGTTTTAATTTTGGATTGGCCAACACACCATTAAGTTTGTACAGCCCCAGTTCACTCTTACCTTGGAGAAGCACCTCCTTGGTATCCTGATCCTTAACAAGACAATGGTGAGGGTGAAACCCAAAGAAACAATCATTATCAATGCAAAATTTTTGAACAGATAATAATGGTTTGGTAATTGTTGGAACACACAAGACATTACGCAAATCAAGTAATCCAGAGTTAGACGGGATAGAACCATTACCAATATGCGAAATAGACAACTGTGACCCATCACCAACCATCAAGTGTTCCTTACCCTTGTACTCGTCTGCAATACTGAGTGAAGAAATATCGAGAGTAACATGAGTGTTTGCTCCAGTATCCAGATACCAGTTGAATTCAGAGGTGGATGAAATTGAACTAGGTACCGTAGGTGTGGTTGCCATGATATGGTTAGCTTGATTGCGGTTGTTAAAATTGCTATTATTTCTCATTTGGTTCGTATAAAATTGCTACCGAGGCACAAAACCATAATCAAAATGCCTACAGCACTCCAAGGCTGTGTGGTTGTTTAGTCCACAAATCTGACAAGAGCTTGGTACACGATTTGAAGGATTAAATCCTCTCCGTCCACCTTTGTCTGTAAGCCGCCCTCGATTATTATTAAATCATGAAAAAGCAAGAGCAGTGTGTTGAACCAGATTTGCTCGAGGGATTTGTGGCTGCTGCGATTTCAGTAGCAGTTCATAGGCCACCAATTGACCATGTAAATCACTAAATTTTATAGGCTCAGCTCATTGTTGCAATGCACCAATAATTCTGTTATATTTAGCTCCTAGCTTTTGAAAAATAATAGCATTAAATTCAAAAGGTGAAATTGGCTGACCGGCTAGTGCTAGAGAATCAACAATTGCCTTTGCTTGATACAGATATTGAGACACAGATTTGTCATCCTTACAAAGATTGTGAAGTTCTATATGTAATTGGTTTCACTGAGCATTACTGACAACCCCATAGGCTGAGGCAAGGGCATCCCATACTTCCGCAAAGGTATTCAGACCAATCATCTATGGGTAAACCTCTTCAATAATAGAGGACAATAGCCATGATAATAAGAGCTGATCCTTTCCAAACCAAGTAGCAAATGCAGGGTTAACTTCAGCCTGACCAGTGGTTGGATTGATGATTTCATGGGTTGGTGCTTTCTCTGTGCCAGTAACTAATCCATGTAAATTGTAGAAATTGAAAAGAGGAGTGAATTGGAGTTTCCAAGGTATATAATTTTTGGAGTTGAGTTTAATTGAGAAATTATGTTGAATGTTGGTGTTTGTGGATAGGGAAGAGGAAGAAAAAAGAGGAGGAAGGGAGATGGTTATGGTGGAAGTGCTTGAAGAAGAAGAAGAAGAAGAAGAAGAGGTAGTGTTTGACATGGCTCTGATACCAAGTTAGAATTATGTGAAAGAAGAACTATTATTAATCAATCACATAAACAATATAATGGTTGGTTGCTTATATATAGTCAAATATACAAGGGTAGTATAAGGAGTTACAGCAGTACAAGGAGATAATAACCAAGAGTTATAAACTATACAAACTCTAATACTAATAGCTAAGGCTTGTCTTTTGATATCACTAATCATCGTTTGTTCATGATTTTGGAGAGTAAGAACAAACTGATGAAAGGTACGATAAGAAGCTCTTGACAATATCGTTGTACGAAAATCTCGGTATTTGTATTCAAGATCACGAGCAAATTGAAACAATTTGTTTGTTTCATCCAAAGGTTTCTTGATTACTATAAGTGAGTCACAAATACTTTTAAATTTGGTTAGATATTCTTCCAAAGAAGAGGTACCTTTGGTTAAAAAGTGTAGTTGATTTGTTAATTGCAAGATGTACCGTTGGTTAAAGAGTGCAACTAATTTGTTAATTGCATTTCTTGCTCCAAAGTGTTTGGTAGCAATAGTTCTCCAATGGATTCCCACACCTGGAGTGCATTCTCCATTCCATCAAGTTTTACTAAGACTTCTTTCATCAAAGATAAAAGCCGTGTTGTCAGGAGTCTGTCATTATTTTTCCAGGTTTCACTTGGGCTGTCAACATTAACCTTGGTTTCAATGTGATGGATCAGTCCCATGCTTCTTATTAGTGGAAGAACTTGAGACCTCCAAAGTAGAAGATTTGTCGTTGACAATCTTATGGATTTAAGACTTGAACTATGATGAAAGGTTTGAATGATAAGTGTTGGTTCTTGAACCGCCATGGATTGAGGAAGAGAAGAAGAAGAAAAATCGAGAATGAAATATTCTTCCTTGATGATTGAAAGATAATTACATAGGGGTCTTTATACACACTAATTTTCCTAGCCATGACATACAAAAACAAGAATGGAAGGATATAATTTCCTAGCTATACAAGATAATATAAAGAAGAAATATATATAGCTAACTGTTGTAACCACAGTAGGAAAGATGTAATCAACTTATTTTGGAATTGTGTAATTTGCCGTGATTATGTTGGTTGCCTTCTTCGATGTAGGCAAGAATTTTTCTATCAAAGATAACATGTAAAATTTTTTTCTTTAACAATATTAAAATAGTTCATATGATAGAGAGGTTTCGAGTTTAAATATCAAGTTATAAAATTTTATTTTTTTAATAATTTGATTTTAGATGAATAAAAATATATAGTTAATTAAAATGTTAAAATAATAAAATTACAAATTATGATTAATTACCCCAAATGAAATCCTGAAATATCAAAAATGAAAAAAAAAAAAAAGCAAAAATAAATTATATAGAAAGTAAAGAGTAGTGGCAAATTTGTCAGTTTTATCACAGGCAATGACCAAATTAAAAGCAATGCATGCAGCTAAAATTAGGCCAAATGGACGTTTATATAATTAAATATTGAACACTCGTCTTCTTATTTGTCACACCAAACCAAAAATACTTTCCGTCTTTACCTTCACAAACACAAACAAAAACTGTAATAAGATCAATCCCTCTTTTTTCTTCTTCATCTTCTTTTCTATTTTCAATTCTCTTCTTCTTCTTCTTCTTCTTTTTTAAATCTTCTAATTATCTATATATTAATTTCTAGTCAAAAAGGGCCGGCTTAAATTAATCATTGCTTCTCTGAATTTCCTAGAATTCAAGAAAACAAGAAATGGAAAATTATCAAGAAATTAAGAGAAAGTTATACTGCTTTAAATTTAATCTAACATTGTCTATCTATACAAGATCTTTGTAGAAGACATATATATTTATATATATATATATATATATATATATTTTTTTTTAATAATTGAGAAAAAAAGTTATGATTAATACTAAATAAATAAAAATATTAAAAAGTGGCTAATTTAATAATATTCTAGCTAGGGTTTCTATTACTATGACTATTATTATAATTATTATTCTTGCCGGGGACGAGCCAACCACAGTGAGCTCAGTGCTCGGAGACGATGGAAGTACTCGGCGATCGCCAGAAAACACCTTGCAGCTTGCCGTGTTGTCAATATTTGATGTAGCCGATGAAGAGTTTGGTGCCTCAGATTATCTGCCTGTAAGTATATATATAAAAAAAAAATAGTTCTATTAATTTTTTCTGTCACTTTATTTTTATCAAGAAATGTATTAATTATAAAATTCAAATATTAATTAATGTTCACACTTAAACAAGAAATGTATTATATTAATGTGCTTGATTAATTGACTTTAAGAGCAAAATAAAGAATAATTAACATAAAATTGATATCTAACCATGACTTTGTGAAACTTAAGAGGTCTTAATTGTCAAAATAGGTTAAAGACAAAAAAAATCAAAATAATTGAAAAAAAATAAATAAATAGATTGTGGGTAGATAGTAATTAAGCTCTCACTATCAATAATGTCTAGAATTTTGATAATAATTGACAATGATAAATAAAACTATATATAAAAATAATATTAGAAAATTAATTAATTAATTATATCAATGTGTTAATTTCAACCAATCCTTAATTCTTTGTTTCTAAGTTTGATTTTCCATAGGTGATTTATTAGCATTAGATGTTCATGCATTTAGACCAAATCAGTACATCCAAAATACTATTACAAAGTCAACTAGTATTAACAAATAAAATAAAGAGTCAAGGTATGTACTGTACTAGTGTTCGCAGGTGATTATTGTCTACAATAAATAAAATAAAATTTTTTTTTCTACTCATTAGAATTTCTAATTGGAATTGTTAATAACAAAACTCAACGTAATTAAAAAAAAAAATCTAATAACAATTATGGCCAAATCCTATAGGTTTTAATTTTCAAAGATTTTTTAGCCTGGCATTTCCAATCAATAGCCCCCACCATCACCTTATGTCTTCAAAGCATTAAGTAGAAATGTCTTATTTTGCTTCTTTAATTTTCATTAATTTGTTGATTAATTTCGAGTTTGACAAAAAAAGAAATTAGAAAAATAAGTTCAAGAAAAATGATTGTGAATATATGAAATGAAATCAAACAATTTTAAAAGAAAATTAAAATCCCAAAAATACCGAAATGATATCAAATTGCCCATCTAAATTATAAACCAACCTTTTGGGCATTAATAAAATGAGATTAATTAAGGTTAATTTAATGATTAAAAAAATCTATTTTTACAATTGTATTCAAATATTTAAAATATATACAATTTTATCCTTATTTAAAGATTTTAATTGTAATTATGCATATATGATTGAAATAAAAATAAAAATTAACTCATTATATAATTACGTCTCACTAAACTTTCTGCATCAATCTCTTCTAAATTACAAAAAATAATGAGTCCAATTTTAAAATTAGGGTAAAATGATTTAATTTAAAAGATTTATTTATTTATTTTGGCCATTAGGCGACTAATTAAAAGGTAACCAAATAGAAATTTGTTTAAACAAGTGAGGCGAGCCACCTCAGTTGAATGAACGATAAATGAAGAGATCATTATCCGAGTTAACTCAAGACTCAGTGAGTCAAGTTATGAATGCTGTGAACAGTGGAAAGGAAGTTATTGAAGAATGGACTGTATTTGTCCTTTTTAAGTCAAACGGTTACGACCATTACATCATAAAAACATGGGCCTTATCAGATGTTCTTTTAGATGTTGATAATATGTAGTATTGACTTAGCTTAATTAATTTATGGGTCCCAGCACTCTGTAAAACTGCCGCGTGTACAGATTTGTTGCTGGTAACCATCATCATGTGATACTAAACATGTTAGTTATCGTCCTTCTTATAATACCATCTATATTATTAATTAGCTAAGTTCTATCTCATTAATTGAACTCCTAATTTTAGATTACACAATAAATATAATTTTCATATAAATATTATACTTTTTTCATTTTCGTCTCATAATAATAAGCTTATTTTTCTTTTTCGCATGTATTACCAGCAACAAATGTTAACTAAGAATTTCTTTTTTATTCTTGGTTAGTATGCATACTCCAACATTTTCCTGAGTAGCAGATATATTTTGTCTGACACTGTATATGTAACTAACCAGACACCTCATGAGAGTGAGACAGAGAGAGTGGATCATGTGTTTGGGGGTAGGTTTTCCCAAACCTAAATAGGAACAGATTCCTGTTCTTGGGACCCACTCAGGCCCCACAAAACTATCGATTTATCAACTATAGAACAACAAGAATATATACTAGTAATAAGAAATGTGTATAATTTTAAATTATGATATAAGTCATACCTGTCTAACAAAACCTTCAAGTGTAGATAGCTTATTCATGGCCATAGCCATCTGACCCATATAGTTAGCCATATTTGGAGGGCAGCTCAATGAATCAGAAGCTATAGTATCTGATAAAGACTGATTAAGAGCTTCTAGCCCTTGTGAAAGAGCTTCTTCTGCCTCCTGTGTGGATTGTTGCAACCCACATATGCCCAAGATTTGTTGCTCAGTTAATGGCTCAATTTGGTTCAATATAATCTGCAATTATATATAAACTAAGTTTAATTATCGCTGAAACAAATATTAATAACAAACTTTGAGTCTGTATACTAGACATTGCATGTTTAAACTCATTTTCAGGATTGAAAAATCTCGAGTTCGATATTCATATAGAATCTAAACTCAAAAAAAAAAAAAAAGAAAAATGATAATTTGTTTTTGTTGTTGTTTTTACTCTTTTTATGTACCATAGTTAGGGATAAATAAGGAGAATCAAATATGTCATACTCTAAATTAAAGCATATAATTGACTAGAAACCAAAAAGAAGAGATGAAAATAAAAACAAAGAGTATTTGTAACTATCAATAAAAAGAGGAGAAGACAGAGAGTAGATAGAAAGTTAGAAACCGTGAAATAGTATGGACCCTCTTTCTAAGGAAGTGTAACCATAAATTCTATTACCAGACATAAGCTTTTTTGTAATGACACCTAACTATACCCTTTACTAGAAACCTTCACGGTACCTTTCGTCATTCATTGATTTTCATCTTTCCCTTCTTCTTCTGTGTTTTTTCTTTCTATCTTTCTTCTTTTCCAACGCTACCCACAACTTGCACCATGCAATAATAACGTCTTCCCCTCTCTCATTATATATATAATATTCATAAATTTATTAAGTCTTCAATTATTATTATCTAAAAAAAAAATCTTCAATTATTATTCAAACTTGTAGTAATATCCTTATAATAATTCTACCTAGCTAATAACACTAATTTTAGTTTATTCAAATTTGTGGTTTCGTGATCGTCCCCAAAATTGAAAAGTCCACAAATTTATCAAAATAATAATAATAACACTTACTTTTGTTTATTATTCTTCCAAAATAACACTAACTTCCTTTAATTTTCATACATTGAGAATTTTCTAATGAGAAGTATCAACAATTCATAACTAATAAACTACTATAACATAAAGAAATGTGTAAGCTTTACTTTTCAAATAAAAAATTCATAAAAGGGAATAAAAGAGATATGGTTAGAGATTAATCTCCTATACTAGAAAACATACATTTGACTGTTAAATTATTAGTAAAATTATAGTTTTTAGTTTTTTTTTTTTTATCATAATTTTATTCTTTCATTATTAGTTATTATCATCTTGACCTAGTTTACACTTTAACTGAAGTATGCTTATGTCATTTTATTGTGATACAAGTTTTTGATATGCGTCTCCTAGTGGCTAATATAGGGGAAAAATATACTGAAAAAGTAAGAATGGGTTTTGAGTACCTTGATGAGCTCGGATGGCCGGAAACCTCCCATCCACATGAAGCAACGCTCGGCCGGAGTCTTCCACATGCCAGAAACAAGATGGAAGACATCGGATTTGGCCACCATTCCTTTAAGGTTCATCACCTCATCATAATGAGCTAAACAGTTATCTACAAACAACCTAAGCTCATTTTCTGGTAGGTGTTCCTGCACCGCTGCTCGAAGTTCACACGAGAGACGGTGGTGCTCCTCCAGCCATCTCGCATACTCCATATCAAATACTGCAGCATCTACCCAAAAATAAAAATGAGATTGAAAAAAAAAATTAACTAACGATAATCAAATAGAAATTAAATCAACTGCAAATTGCGAGTTTAGAATCTAATCAGACACTCATTAATAGAAAAAAGAAAAAATCTATGTATTTATATACCTGAGCTAATATTGTTGATGCCCGCGGGAAGGCCTTGGTCGGCAGGAAGAAGACCTCCTCCTCCACCAAAGAACAAGCCCTAACAAAAACCAAAAATAGTTTAGATCTTGAGAAGGTTTTGATTTTGATGTCAAATATATAAAAATATATTAATTACTTGAGATCTGGCTCTTTGTAGCTCTTGCTCCAGTTGGGTTAGCCTAATTCTACTCGACTCTAGTTGCTGAACGTAAGCCTGTAATCATCGAAAAACAAGAAAAAGAAAAAAAGAAGCAACGCTCGTTATCATTATTATTTTATGGGTTGAAAAAAAAAAAAAAAGTTGAGGTGTGTTAAATATTTTTTTTTTTTAATTTTACTCTTTTTTTATAATAATATATTACTTAAATTTATAGGTAATATATATTTATAAAATTTTATATAATTTATGTGTTATAATGACAATGGAGAAGAAAATAAGAGAAAAAAATAAAAAAAGTGTTTAGTACTCAGGCACAGGATTATATAGGACCTGAGAAAGTATAATAATAATAATAATAATAATAATAATTGCACGGACTGACCTTTTTTCTTAGCCTGCTTTTTCTTGCCGCTTCTCTATTCTGAGCAAGTCTCCTCAATGTCTACATGGAAATTATTTATCTCAACTCTCATGGCAAAACATTCAACAGTGGAACAAGAAAATATATATATATATATATATATATATATATATATATATATATATAAGTATTTTTTTTTATTTACTATAAATAGTGAAACGAAGGAAATTAAATAAATTCACCTTAGGGTCGGGTGTCTTGGGTCCTTCCTGCTCTGAACTTGAAGTTGTTGGACCTTTTCTGTTCCCTTCTCGCTGCCATTTTATAATACAAATTGTAAACACAGAATCTCAGTTTTTCAATAAATATATACATATACAAAGAGAAAGAGAGTTTGGTGGTTCTTGATTTAAATATAATTAGATATTTAATTACTTTTATAGCTTTGGCTGGTTCAGGTGTAGCCGTGGCAGTAGCAGTAGCAGTAGCAGTAGTATCATTTCTAACTGCGTTGGCTAACTCCATAGACGGTTCTGATGGTCTCTTTGAACCACTAATTGCTGGAGAAACTAATCCAGGAGTATTAGCCTACCAAATCCAAAACAAACCCATTATAGATATTATTATTATTATTATTATTATAAATTAGGTATTACATATAAAACCTAAAGAAAGAAAACAAAAAAGAAATAACTATATTATAAGTTATAATTAGAGATTTGGTTAATTAAGATTATTACTATTATTTATTAGTACCTTTGTTGATGATGGCTCTACTACGTGCATAGGCTGAGAAGGAAAAATGTTCAAAGTTGGTGGTCTCATTCCCCCACTACTCTCTGCAAAAACACAAAAATTCTCATAAGCATTAATTCTCTTTATAGCTATTTTTTTATGCACAAGAAAAAAAGAGAATTATTAAAGGATAATAGTACATGAGAGAGGCATGAGCCATGAAAATAGAAAAAGGAGGAGGAGGAGAGTAAAAGGTAGAGAAAACCCATACCATATTCGTACACGTTTATGGTACATATGAAGAAATTAGTAGAGAAGAGAAGAAATATTTGTAAAATATGTAAAGGGTTTGTTAAATGTCATGGTCCAAGTTTCCAAACAATAAGAAACCAAGAAAATAATAAATTCAAAAAGAGAAGATGAGAATATGAGATTTTTTTTTTTCTTTTTGGGTTCTTGAAATTTTGAGATTTTTTTTTTTTAATAACAAGAAAGAGAAAGAAAGAAAGAAATCTTTGCCCCGTATCTTCGTTGCAGCTGAGGCTTCAGAGTTCAGAGAAAGAAAGAGAGAGAGAGAGAGAGAGGATCTGGTCAAAGAAAGTACTGAGAGGGAGGCAGATTTAATATGAACATGCTTTCGCTATGACCCAAACAACCCCGTCTCCAAAGAGAATCTCTCCAGAAATAGAAACACAAAAAAAGAAAACGAAAAGAAAAATGGATTTTTGAAAGAAAGTGAGAGAAAGCTAACGTCTTTGGTCTTGAACAGTGGAAGGGTCTTGTCCATCAAGATAAAGAAAAAGGGCTTGATCCAATTCTCCCAAGTCATAAGCTCCAGCATCTTTGCTTCCGCTGACACCAAAAGTACATCATAAGTAAAACATCTTTTTTATTATTATTTTATATATAGACAAAAAGAATAAACATGTTCCTATTTGCAGTATCAGAAACCTCTAATTAATTAGACTACTAAATGAATTGATCAAGTAGTAGAAAAAACAAAAGAAAACAAAGAAACTAATGAGATTTAACTCAATTAAGCTATTGAAATCGTTTCAGATATTGCGATTTTAAATTCCAGTCAAATTAATAGAAAGATGGTGAAGAAGAAGAAGAAGAAGAAGAAGGAAGTGAATCTAAAAAGAAGTGAAGCTAAATGGGTTTTGATGTTTTTCTTCAAACTATAAAAATTACATGAAGCTTCCAGGGATTAAAGATGATGATGTTGATTGTTGCATCATTCCATAAGGAATCTGTTGCTGCTGCTGCTGCTGCGACTGATGATGATGATGATGATCTTGTAGTTGATGATGATGTTGCTGATGATGATGTTGATGATGATTATGATGATTTTGTTGTTGTTGATGTTGGTGGTGCTCTAATTGAGTTGATTGGTGATTGATGACTTTATTAGTAGTAGCCATGAAAGAGCTCTCTAAGAGCTTAATTTTAAATTCCTCTTCCTCTTCTTCCTCTGCTTGTTCAAGTTCCCTTAAAAACCCCATTAATGACATAACCGCCTTGTTATTGCTTGCTTCAAGGTCATCTTTCTAGCTCAAACAAAGAAAGAAAGAGAGAGAGAGAGAGAGAATGATGGAAGAGACAAGAAAAGAATTCAATACAAAGAAATAATAAAAGACAGACCTTATTTTAAGCTTTCTTTCTCTCTCTTCATCTCTTTCTCTCTTTCTAATCTAAAAATCAGACTGACTTTTGTGAGCACCCAAAAATTTTTAAGAAAATAAAAATAAAAATAAAAAAAGAATAAAAGATAAAGCGGTCATATAAGAAATCTTGTTCAATTTTTTCTCTGTTTCCCCGGTGAGAGAGAAAAACCAGAAAACCGCTTTTAATTCCATATTTGGAAACCGCTTTTGGTTTCTCTGTCTGAATTTCCTATTCTCTAGTCTTCTTTTTTTTTTTTTTTTAATAAAAAGAAAATTATAATTTTTCTTATTTATGAAATGACGGAAATGCCCTTTTCCGTTTAGAACTTCAGTCTTGACATTCCATGCAAACTTACACGTAGACAGTGAGGCGGCTGTTTCCAGCTGGTTTTAATGTATGAAGGGAAATTTGATAATTTTATCTCTTTTTTCTGTTTTTAGGCCTTTTTCCCACACTGATCTTCTGAGGTTCTAACCGAAACCTGCAAAATTATTTTGTCCTTTTTTGCTTCTGGTCAATGGTAAGAATCTAATTAGCCCACCATGGATTTTTTGTAATTTTTCTTTATTTTTAAAACTTTTGAAAAAAAAAATGTTTACTTCTAAAAATATCATTGACTGCAACTTAATTAATTTTTTAATTAATATTATTTAATTTCATTAATTAGATTCTGAAATGGTTTATCTTTTTTAAGAAATATTTTTTTGAATTTTAAAACTTCAATTGAATATTGTAATTATCCTAATAATATTATTATAGATTAATCCATATAATAACATACTGAATTAGGTTAGTGGCATTTGTTAAAATATTCACGCGTTGATTAAATACAAAAATGATAAGTTATTAATATAAAAATTGACTCTCCGATCTTAGCAAGTTAATATGGTATCAAAATAAGTTGATCCTATTTACTTAATTATCTTGCTGATTAATCTAGTTTACTTTTATTTTGTTACTTAATTATCTTGCTGATTGGTGTAATTTACTTGGTTATCTAAATACTTTGCCGCTAGATCCGGTTGATCCGCTGCCACTTGAGAGATGAGTTTGAAAATATCTCATATTAATTAAATACAAAAATGTTAAATTATTACTCCAATTTTAACAAACTAGCTTTTAATATTGACTCTCCTAAATATATATTAAAAATTTATCAGTATTTGATTACATAATTCAGTATTTAACATTTTTTTTGCCAAAAAATATTTAATATTTTAGCATTTAACGTTTTAAATTATTTTATAACACTTATATTAAAAATCTCAGTTAAATTAACACTTATTCAATACCTGAAATTCATTATTTAAATTTTCAATTTATCAAATACCAATCAATATGCTTATAACCTTCCAGTATCCTAATTGTAAAAATCTATTCCACGGCTAGAGGAACTTTTCTTAATTATAGTGATCCTCTACCTGAAAAGCGTTATGAGCCAAAAGGATCTCAACAAAGCTAGTTTGCTGAATATATGACATATATCCTATAATTTTCATTGAAAATTATTTCTTATGGTTTTATTCAATTATCTTAATTAATTTAATCAAATTAA
Organism: Reutealis trisperma; assembly: GCA_947687605.1. Lineage (NCBI taxonomy): Eukaryota > Viridiplantae > Streptophyta > Magnoliopsida > Malpighiales > Euphorbiaceae > Reutealis > Reutealis trisperma. The sequence continues at coordinate 965,592 of CANTUT010000529.1, read as the reverse complement.
TTCCTCTCATGCCACAAACACTACGGAAATTTTCATACTTAATTGGGAAATTGGCTAGGATTTCGTCATGATTTAGAACTTAATTTATCTTCAAGCAAATCATTAAGCCCTAGAAGAACATGTCTTGGAATTGAACTTTAATTAATTTCTAATATTTATTTATATAAATTAAGTGGAATGTCTAGGAATGGCAATGGGCAGAGTGAGATTGATTTTGAGACTCTCATCTCTAGCTTATGGTTGTTAGGACAAAGGAGAAGCGTGATAAATCGAGTTTGATATTAGTAATTATTATTTTTTATATGTTAGTAATTATTATTTTTTAAATAATTAAATACTCAATAGCATAATTTTAAAGAAAATTAATAAATTTATATATAAAATGAAAAGTACCATCAAGTATGTTGTTATAAGATTGATATACTGTTACTAATTGATAATAATATATTAATAATTTTATAGTTGTCTATAATAATATAGTTTAAATTTAGCGACAGGGTTTTACTCTAAAGTTTTTTTTTTTTTTTTTTTTTTAATTTTTTAACTGAATAAATAATGTTGAATTACAGTGGAATTGAACTTCTAGAACTGTCAAACACAATGACCACAGCTTTGACAACTTGAGTGTAATATCATAAGTTATATAGGGAAAAGTGTCGAATGGAAGATGAAACTTTATGGCGTTAAGCACTAACGCAAATTTCTGTTACTTTTTGAGTCTTCATTTAATATTTCAAAGAAAATTGTATCCAGCACATTATTCAAATTCAAGTATAATGATATTAAATAATAATATCTAAAAATAAATTTATATTTGAATTTTATTTATACTTTTTTTGTTGCATACTTTAATATATAGAATTTAATTTATTATAATCTTTGTCAAAATTCATTATGAATACATTACTTCTTCACTTCTCCACAGAAATATATATATATATATATATATATATATATATATATATATGATAATCTTTTCTATGATTTAATTACTTTTTTAATCTAAAACTACTGTGGATTTTCATTTCTCGAAGAATCCAAATTGCTAGCTGGGATTTATTTTTCCATAATGAAAACTAAAAACTTTAGGATTTGACCAAAAATTGGATAAATAGTCTATTTAGCACTATAACTATAGCTAATATATTAACTTTTATTTGTATCGATATTTTGGTACTACAACTCCTGATTTATATTTTAAATTATGGTATTTCTTATAATATAAATAAAAAATATATTCATACACATCTGTGTATAACTCAAATATTAAATAGTATATATATAGAATTATAAAATTAGTAAATTTATATACAACATGTTCTAAAAAATTTAGGAAAATAACTACATATTTAAAGAATTAATAATAAAAATACTTATAAGAGAATAAAAAACTATAGAAAATAAATTAAATCATATGAAAATTATTTTACATTTATTAAATATCTTAGTTATGTTGAATTTGGTGATAATAGAGTAAAATTTTTTAAATTTTGGAGGGGCCAATTTAACATATATATATATATATATATATATATATACACGTGAGTGTATCTTGGTGGCCAGGTAGAGATGTACATGGATTAATTTGGTGCTATTTAAAGAAATAGTTAGAAACAAAATTGAAAAAGATGGTTCGAAGAATTTGCAAACCAAACCAAACTATTTATCTATAAAAATGAAATTGTAATAAAATGGTTTAGTTCAATTTATAAAACGATTTGTTTGATTTAGTTGCATCAAAAAATAAAGTTATAATTCCAATTGATAATAGAAAAAAAAATTACCTTGATGGATAACAATGACTGTATTGAAAGAATCAATAATGCACAATGGATGAACAATAAAAACTAAACTCTGAGATATTGTTTAGTAAACCGTAGCGAGATATAATTTAATGCAATTAAATATATTTATAGTTTAAACACTATGCTAAAAAGATATTTAATTACATTATATTATGTTTTATTACGGTCTATCAAATATACTCTAAAAGTAGTGGATTTACGTTTAATAGAAAGTTAAAAAGTCAGAAAAATATAAATAGATGGAGCTGTAAAAAATGGAAGAAATATATGTTGTAAATATTAAAAAAATAATAACATGAAAAGTGAAAATTAGAGTAGGTAAAATATTATATATATTATATATAATATTTGTTAGAAGAATAAATAAATAAAATTGAAATCATTATATATATTTAAACAGCTTTAATTATCCTCAAATCAAATCAAATCACTCATTTACAAAAAATTTCAAATCAAACCACTTAATATAGTTTGGTTCAATTCGATTTAACGGTTTGAATCAAATAATGAACACTCCCTAAAAGCAAGGGATTCATCCTTAGATATTGGGGTGGAAAAAAATCGAACCAAATTGAATATTTTTGAATCGAATTGAATCAAAATTATATGTTTAGTTTGGTTTTTAGGCATTCGATTTTTTATTCGGTTTGAAATTTTAGATAATTTAGATTTTCAGTTTTTGGTTCGGTTTTATAGGTTAAAAAATAGAACTAACCAAAAAAATTGAAATTATATATTTAAATATATTTTAATACTTTTAATATTATTTTTATTTTATATATTATATATTATATGCTATTTTATAAATAATTATTTTATGTATTTATATATTATATATAAAAAATAAAAACCGAATTAAAAACTGATTTCTTACTGAATTGAATCGAACAAAACTAAAATTTAAAATTTGATTTAGGAGTTTATTCGGTTCAGTTTAGTTTTAAAATTTTTTAAAAATTCAACTTTTAATTTTTCAATTTTCAAACCAAACCGAATTAATTCAATGTGCACTCCTACTTAGATATCCCAATAATTTTTTTATTCAATAATATTAAAACTATTTTAAAACCTGTGAATATCAAATTTTGAAGGAGACAAATTTACATTTGTCTTTTACTTTTGGTTTCTAATTCATTTACTATTTTGTTGAGAAAAAAGCGAGCAATCTTAAAGGACAAGAATTCGACCTCAACAGGCACCGTTACAACAGCAAGGGGTAGAATGGTAAATGCATAATTATCATTTATTATGATAAATTAATTATAGTAATTTTTAACAAAAGAAACAGAGTTATTACTAAAGGCAGCCGTCGATCAGGGACTGCAGAAAGCACCGTTGACTATAAAACACGTGTAACTTTAGTGTTCTCATTTCTAATATAAGGGGGACGTTGGGGAGTGGGACCCATCATATATCAAAAATTAAAAAATAGTAGTTAATAAAAATTATCTGACGGCTGAAGCACGTTAAAAATTACTGTTAATAATTGAAAAATATTTTTAAATTTTTTTATTTAATTAATTGATTTTTATTATCTTTATAAATTATTTTTTTAAATCTCTTTCCGAAAAAACATCTATTTTTATGTTTTTATTTAAAAATAATTTAAAAAAAAATAAAAAATTTTATTAAAAAATATTTTTAAAAAATTCAATCTCTAAAAGGCTATAGTCAGTTTTAGAGGATAAACTTTAAATAATTCTTTTTTTTTTTTTTTTTAAAGAAAAGGTTATTTTCAAAGAGAGGAATGGGACCCATGAAAACCGGCCCCCACCGTTCCCGCGATTTTTAACTCTCATTCTTCAGTTTTTTCCAACCACTCGGATTGTCTGCTAACTACAAAGAAAATGATACAAAAACACCCTTATAATTATAATAATAATATTTTATTTAATTCTTGTTATTTGTGGACACCCACATTTTCTTCATACCAACCTCTTAAAAAAAATATATTCCGTCTACTCCAAATAAACCCAATTTGTAATTATAATTAATGAATTTTTTATTTTATTCATAAAAGATTAAATTAATCTAAAAATAATAATACGAATTATATTAAAAAATAACTTTTTCTTTTATCTAGACATTATTATGATTATTTTTAAAATTAATTTATATGTCAACCATAATTAAATCTTTTTTTCTAGCAAAAACTTTATATTTGATATGTATAGTAAAAATTTATTTATAATTGTTTGTCTAAAAAACAAATACTAATCACTAGTTAGAAAGAAGAATGAACTCCTTTTAAAAAGTGAGCAGTGATAGATATTAAATTCAAATTTCTCTAATGACAAAATCATCGATTTAGTAAGAAAAAAATAAAAGATAAGAATTATTTCTATTATTTAACCTATAATATTATTTCAAGAATGAACTATCTTACCAATTAAACTCGAATGCGCCCAATACACATTTTATCTGTTCAATAATTGTAATTTTAAATAAATTTAGACCCTGTGATGTTGGGTATACTTAGGTATATATATTACTATAATCATTTGAAAGTAAGGGGAGATGTCTATGATACATTATAGGAAAGATAATGTTAATAAAAAGTTATAACTTGCGTCACTCTTAATCTAACATTTTCATCACAATTTTCTTTTTCTTCTATTTAGTTGAGTGAGAAAAGAAGAGAGGGTAGAGAGAGGAGAATTAAACTCAAAGACTTTTTATGAGAGGAAGAGAAAATATGATTCAACCATAACACTTTGACTATAGAAAACAAAGTAAAATTTGGGAAATTAATGAAAATGTAAAATAATTACTTATGGCTTCAAATAGTAATTTTGAAGCTTCTAGAAATTTTTACTAAAACATGTGAAGAATTCATATGAACTCATTCATTTTATTTCAAATATTGTTGCTTCTCACATTGGAAAAAGGAATTCAATCCCTAAAATAGAATCTTATTTTTTTAGTTTAGTTCACAAGAAATTTAATTTTTTTTAAGTATTTTTAAATATTTTCTGTTGTATTTATTAAAAGATAAGCTAATACTGTTGCTCATGTTTACATGTTTACTAAAATTATTGAGGACTCCAAACAAAATTCCATTGTTACTTATTCTTTTTTTTTTTTTTTAATTAATCAACCATATTTAGTTCAATTATATAAGGATTTAAAAGGGATAAAAAATATTTTTTTAATTATTATATAAAATTAAACATTTTTCTTATTCATAAAAAAAAAATTGAACATTTTTCTTAGTCTCATATAAAAAAGGATTCCAAGTTAACATTTGAAAAAAAAAATTAATTTTAATTTCTTTTACATTTAATCAATTAATTAATTTGTGTTAAACATGGGAAAGGACAAGAACAAGATATACAGAGGCTGCTTCTTTGATTTCTTCAAGTGTCATTTAGTAGCTCTTACCTTTGCAAATGCAATGCACCAATGGTCAGTTGGTCACCTCATTATGAAATTTTATTAATTATATTGTGAAGGTCCAAAATCTCAGACTTTTTGGGAGAGCATATACATCTAAACTTTCTGATTATTAAATAACCTAAAACAAAATTAAGATAAATTATTATCTAGTCATTCAGGTATGACATAATTCACGAATGCGTTCTGCTTTTTAAGAAATATATTAAAATGCCCATTTAATTTAATTTCGTGATCACATCTTTCTGCACTGCAAGTTTGCTAGAGAAATGTGATTGGCTATCACCTTTCTCTTTGGTACATCATTGGTTCTTTCTAGAGGTTTGCAGGATTTAATTCTAAGTGCCATGATGCAGAATTTCAATTCGCAAATTAGTGCTCTAAGGTGTTCAGCTATTGTTTATGCAATTTGTATCATTTAGCTTACTAGAAACTTGGCTATTTTTGAAGATCAAAATGCTAATATTTTCCATGTCCTTCGTCCACTTTGGTCTTCAATTCATGAATGCAATTTTTTTCACTTTGGTACTATGTGCAACTCCCACTCTGAACTTAATATTTTGCATAGTCTTAATATTGCTGGTCAGCCTGGCAAGGCCCTAAAGATTATTGGCATTGCTTGGCAACCCCCTCTAGTTTCATGGATGAAAGTCAATACGGATGCCTCAGCTCTTGGTACTCCGGGTCCTTCGGGAGTGTGTGGCATATTCAGGAATTCTCGTGGGTTCGCTCATGGCGCTTTTGCATTTAATTGCTCCAATTCCTAGGCCTACGTTGCTGAGTTAAGAGTGGCAATTTTTGCTATAGAAAGGGCTTGGTTGAATGACTGGCACAACCTATGGATGGAGTGTGATTCCCTTTGTGTGGTTCATCTGTTTAGAGAGCATTCAATGGAAGTCCCTTTGTTTATTCGTCAACAATGGGTTCCTTGTCTTTCTTATGTGCGTGGAATGAACTTTTAGATATTGTATATTTTTAGAGAAGGTAATAAAGTGACAGATGTGTTAGTTGGGTTTGGAATCTCGACCTCTTCTATTAAGTGGTGGAATTCTTTCAAGAATTTTGTAATCCCCGCCATCTAATGATTTAAGTGGCAGAGAGTGTTTTTGGTTTTGTTAATTGCTTGATTTTTCATATAAGGCTGGATACTTTGTAATTTTATTTTATTTTTCTTTTAATATATTTTAGACCTAGTTAAACGATGAGAGCGCTAAAAATTTATTTATTATTTGATTGAATAAGAATGTAAAAAGGTAAATTTACCTCTTACCCATTATTTTTCCACCTCAATCTTTTCCAAAAAATTAAAAAATATATAAAGAAAATATTATTAAATTCACAATGAATCATTATTAAAATTACAATATTTAAAAAAACTTTTTATGGTAAAATGAAAATTACTTTTTAGATGAAAAGACTAAATGGTACATAAATTAAAACTAATAAAAATATTTTAATGTATTCCTTAAAAAATAGGAACTCATTCACAAATTAAGTCACACTTCATAGATTAAACAAAATTGTTAAATCATTGAGATGATCTTCCCAATATTTTTGAGGAGTCAACAATTGAAGAGCAATTCACATTTACCCTCTCCTCCTCTAAAGGGTTATATATATACATATATATATAATATTTTTCTTTTGAATATGTAAAGCGTTACTTCCAATGCAACCGTAATGTATTATTTAATAAGGAAGACTAATTAATGATTTAAGAAATATTTGATAAACCATAATAATAGAATGAGAATTCATACATTAAATTAATTTATTTAATTATGTAAAAAATTTTAAATATAATGTAATAAATGTTACATTATTAATCTTTCATGCTTTATGAAATATAATGATTATTATGTCCAAAAAATATATATTGCCCATTACATTTTTTCATTTGTTATTTCCTATTTTTTAAGATTTTTTTTTTTGCAGCAATTTTTTTTTTTTTGAATCATCTTTTGTCATTCTTTTACAAATTTTTTTGCATGGTTTTTTTTTTTTTTCTTTTCATCTCAACCCTAGGATTTATCTTGTTTTCCTACATATATACCTCCTAAATTATTTTTCAGCAAAATTTCAGATCTTATATATGTGACCCAAAGGCTGTTTGTAAGAAAATCTGTGTGGGAATAAATCCTTCTTGGCTTATATATATATATATATATATCTGGGGGTAGATTATTTCACGCTTTCATTGAATCAAGGTGCAGGTATATGATGGGCTAGTTAAGACAATATCTAGCAAATCACAGGAAAAGTTAGGAGTGAGAAAATAATTATTTTAACATATATATATATATATATAACATCTATGACCATGGCATCACTAATTCTTTGTGGCAAAATGTAAAATGAATTGCTAATGTCAAGTAAATTTTTTATTCATTATTCACCTAACACATGCTTATTAATTTCTCTTTCTTTAGGCTAGTCTTCAGTTCCACCTATATTACCAATGTTTTTAAAATAATAATTGAAATTCCAGTTTCATATATATATTTAAAATTTATTCTGACAAAATTAAAGCTAATAAAAAAAATTTAATTGAATGAGTGCATGAATGATGTTGGTTTGAACAGTACATTTTATATGGCATTGACTGGATCAATAGCTTTCATTAATATATGATGAAAATTTACTCTTCATGCCAATTTGGAAATACATTCCTATATATATAAACAATTGTTGGTTAGTAGTATTAATTTTTTAATCAAAATTGTCTGTATGAAAGAAGTTTTGCTAACAATCAAGTGCCTACCTTGGTGGCAAGGGGCTTTGCTCTTTGGGGACAAATCTCGAGTTTAGATTTTTTTTTTCCTTACTAAATATTAAATTTTTAATATAAATTTAGGAAAATTAACTTTAAAAACTAACCATTAAAATTAGAGAGTCTATTTCTATATTAATCACTTAATATGTTTTTAATTAATTAATGTGAAATTATATTCTTAATAGAACTATCCGTTCAAGTGGCAATTGGGCAAAGAAATTTTTTTATTAAATCCAATTAACACTTGCAATTTATGACATAAACTGAATTGTTTGAAAAGAACCCTCAACGGATAAGGCAATAAATCTTCTACGGGTAAAACAATTGAAAAAAACCCTTCATGGTTAAGAAATTTGAAAAAAATCCTTTACGATTAAGAAATTTGAAGGAAACTTTTTACGGATAAAAAATTAAAATCTCAGTCTAAATTATGATAAAACATGAGATGATATAATAATCAATTAAATTTTGATACCATATTAAATTTTTAATATAAATTTAAGAGAACTAATATTAAAAGTTAGCTATTAAAGTTTAAAAGTCTATTTTTATACTAATCACTTAATATGTTTGTAATTAATCAATGTAAAATTATATTCTTAATACTAAATGTGAAAGCCTATTAAAAATAAGTGCAGTGTTTTATGAAAAAAATTTCTTTTCCTGTTATTATTATTTACTAATAATTGCAACCTTCTGTGATAATAATCTAACCACGTGATATCCATTAAAAAAAAAAAGGAAGATTGGCTGTTTAAATTATTGATAAATAATTACGAAAAAAGGGGGATATATATATATATATATATATATATATATATATATGATTTTTTATTTTTCCCAAATCCACTCCAACTTCCCTTGAGAAAGACAATCAAACTACAATATATAATAAAATTCTGAGGAAAAAAACAGATTATTTGGATTAGGTATATCAGAAAACATCCACAAAGTAAAAAAGTTCACAATCATATATATAATCCAACTAATAATAAAGGGTATTCAACTTAAGTAGCTAGGGTTTCCCCCATTAATACTTTTAAATTAATTACCGGCATAGACAAGAGATGTAAATTTTGTCCCACCTTGATAGAGAATCAAACCAGAGATTTCTAGCCTGCTAGTATTGGTGGGACAGAGATTCAGGTCCCCATCTTCATTATACCCTGACATTTATTATATATATTTTTATTATATTTTATGTTATACCTATATAAGATTTCTTTTTAAAAAATATAATAATGCAGGGATATTTGTCTCGCGCTTGTGCCCTAACGTTTTTTACGCCACCTTTATGATTAATGGGTGGATGGTAACTAAATGTGGAATTTTTAGAATGGTTGGTACTCATATCACTTGTAAATTAATTTAATAAAAATATGATACGTTAATTAATAATACTATATCATTCATAAATTATAGTATCATTAATTGATATGATTTATTTTTATTAGATTAATCTATAAGTGATGTGATATTATTATCATATTTTTATTGAATTAATTTCTGAATGATATAATTGACTCAATCTACTTAAAAATTTATTTAACAAAAAAATCCATCATGTCTTGTGAAAAATTTTTATTTATATCAATATATATTTATTTATATATTAAACGAGTGAGTAACGAGACTTATTTTTGTTTAATAAAAAGATATCAATACTCTCTTTTTTTTATATATTTTTATTTTATTAAATTTATGTATATGTCTAATATTGACTGGGATTGTCATTACTGACAATAATGTCGTATATATATAAAATGATCTTTACATATTTTGTATTAATTATATGTTTTTTTAGCTTTATTGAATATTTCATTTCATTTCAGGATTATAATTATGAGATATATATTATAATTAACAGATATTGCAAATTAGTTTTTGCAAAATATACTAAATTAATCATATGAAAGCAAGAAAGATTAAGAATATTAATGAAATATTTTCATAAACTGTTACTAAATGGGTAAAATATGGGAATTTACAGGATGAAAATGACAATGCATGCCAAATGAAAAACTCTAAAATTCAGTTCCAAACAAGTCCGTGATTTACTCCATATGTATCAAACTTCAAATTTGTGCACCAAAACATGAAAGTAATGAATCAATTTTATTTTATTTGAAAAGCCACGTGTTTCATTGACTCTTTTTTTTTTTTTTTAAATTTTCAATTCTAGTTCTATTTAATTAAATAAATAATATGCTAATTAATATAAATTAATTAATTCTCCATATCATATTTAAACCTGCCAATGAGACTAATATCACATCGAGACTTTGATAAAATTAATAAATGTATATTATTATTATTATTATAACATGTTGGCCGTAGTAGGAAACTTTCAATCTATATATATATATATATATATATATATATATATATATATATATATATATATATATATATATATATATATATATATATATATATATATATATATATATATATATATAGCATTTTAATTTTGATTTTTGAATGCATATGTGGCATAGGCTAGTGTTTTTTATATTGCCATAGATAGTGTGTTTGTATAGAATTAGGTGACCCAATGCAGTAGTAAAGGAACTTAATTTATATCTTAAAAGTTTTCTACTAATATATAAATAGGTGGTAAACGGAAGTGTTATTTTCCCACATAATTTAGATCAAATCTTTTTTAATTGATAATACATGTTAAGTTATGTTCAAACGAAGAATAGAGCTAAAATTAAATGGTTTACTTCAAATTGAATCATTAAATTTACCCATGCTGGATCATCAATTTGAAAATCATTTATAAATTCATATGGATCTGATCGTTCATTTTTCTTGTTTTTAAGACAATAATACTATACAATCCAACACTTCTATCACAACTAACTATCCCAACTGATATGATATCATTATATTGGAAAAAATTTTATACATTTGAGAAATAAATATAGCAAATAAGATAATGACACATCAGTTGGGATAGTAAGTTAGGGCAAAAGTGTTGGGTTATAAAGTATTTTTCTTTTTAAGACCCTTTAACAAAAAAGATTGGATTGAATTTACGACTTGGGACAAAATTTGTTGTTGTGCTATGGTAAGAAAAATGTTGTCAATGGTTGATGCGATCAAGATGAAATATAATCTCAAAAACATTGATAGGCGATCTTCAATACTTGCAAAGAAGAAAATTAGAGGACTAAGGTGATTTGCCTATGGACCACTCTGACGCTTAAGTAAGTAAAATAATGATTTATAAATAGTATATGAATTATAGAGTTTTAGAGTTACCTTTTTATGGAAATTTAAGTATTATTTATAATGATATTTTATGATGTAGATCCTTATTAATAAAGAATTTACCTGCAACAATATTTTACTTGTAAAAGAATTTTCCATAGTCATATTATAATTAGAGAAGAACTCATTATATTAATAGTCTAATAAAATATGAACTCTTTAGACGAATTCCTAATTTACGTAGGATGACCAGTTCAAATAAGCATATAACAATGGTCAAAGAAGAGATGCCAACTTTTTACTTTTTATTTTGACCAAAAATTGGTTTAAAAATTTTAATCTTCAATAATTTTGTGTTGTCATAAAAATAGATCATTAAAATATGAGCAATTGTTATATCATAAACTTTTATTTTATTCTTGAAATTAAGTAAGTTGAGTGTAACTATGAACCCAACTATTGAATTCATTTATTATAATTTTGTTCCCAATCTTCTTAAATTTGTGTAGAATTTCGGATGATCTAAATTTATTGTTGACCGATTCATTCAATCTATTAAATCAACACAAATGCAACTTGATCGGTGTTAGATCTTCAAAAGAGAGATTAGGCTGGACTTTTGTGTTATTGAGTTTGTTCTTGGATAGTTCATCTAAATCGATCCTGCAAAATGAAAAGAAGAGTATCAAGAAGTAAAGCCTTGGCTTGGGCTAAGGTACTCAAATACTTAAGTCAATAGCAACAATGGAGATTCCATAAGGAAGGAGACGATTTCCTACATACCAAGAAGATTTTAGAAAGAAAAAAGAGATGAGAAGTTATAGATTCAGTTACTTAGGTTGATAATGTCTCAAGTCTTAGTGAATTCTTTGCTAATTGGTTGATTAGTGATGTGACTAAGAAAAACATCTCAATGTGTCAGTAGAAGTTTATCCTACGCTATTATGAGGTTGTATCTCACGTGTAAATGTAAAAATTGCACTATATCTAATACAAAGTGGATAGTTGAGCTGGAATCATAGATGCGACGTATTCCTTTTTTATAATGTAGCTCTTCGTTTCCAAATAGTTTGCCAAGTACGAAGGCACTTTGATGAGGAATTTGCAAATAACCACTTTGCTCGACTGAGAGATGACGTCATTGTATCATAGTACTTGAGCTTCCTTAGAGCAGTGTATCAAATAGGCTAGACTTTTATAAATGCAATTAAATTTCTTAAAAGAGTGGACTTGAGGTCAATTAGGTTTGTCTAGGCTTAAATAACTTAGCAAAATTTTATCCTTTATCACAACTTGTTTAAATTTTACTTACATGAATTTATCTAATTTAAATTGATAAAAAAAATAATATTATTATTCTTTCAAAAAACAAATCTACTCAATTTAGTTTGAAATCTTAATTTAAATTGATCTAAATTTAATTAGCGGAACAATTTATGTTGGTTAACGTGATATACATAATTTCAATCTACTTATAATTTAAAATGACCAATAAGGATCCATCCAACAAATCAAACATAGCATCCTTTTACCATCTTTAGGTATCACAAAAAGTATTATAAGAGAGATTGAAATATAATTTAATTACAATTGACTAATACTGCTTAATTATAATTAATCATCAAAGATTGATTACCAAGGGACAAAATAATTAGATTCAATGTATACGTATAGGCATTGGATTTAAATTAAATTTTTATATTCATTGACTAAAACCATATAAAACCCAGATAATATGTCAACGGATGCAACCCATTACCATTTATCTTTCTGGTTGACTTTTGGAAATTGAAAATTTAGGCAACTATGCACACCTTATTAATTATATAATAATTAATTAAGTGGTTATTAATTAAGCTTCAAATAAAATAAAAATTCAAGACAATAGTTGTTAATCAGACAATATATATAACTCGCAGGCATGCAAATTGTTGTATGGTCAGTAATCTGAAGACTTAGAACAGAGAAGATGCTATTGTAACAAGTGCTGTGAGCAGCCACCCCACGAACACACAACTCAAATTTATGAAATTTTCCAACATATTTTGACATGTTGGAAGGTGGTAATATCATTCCTTGGGAGGGCTGCCACTTTCTAATCTAAGGTCTTTCTATATATATATATATGTTGAATTTAATTATAATTAAAATTTATTACTATTTTTTTAAAATACTAAATAAATTAATGTATGGTATCATATTTCAACTTTCATCTATATATCATTTTAAAAAAATTCTCAATAGTTTAATTTAATTTTGAATTCATGATAATTCAGTAATTTGTAGTTGAGTATATGCCTCATAATATAAAATATCAAAAGTTAAATTCTAATTGCTCATCCCCTTTAATATTTTTTTTTAATTTAATTTCGATTGGTATTCAAATATGTGATTTTATATATGAAAAATCTCAAATCCAACTCAAAAATTTAATTTATTAGGTGGTAAGATTCCAATATTATATTAAGCCTTATATCTTTTTATTATTTTTTTTTGTACGTGGATCTTTAACTTTGATACTTAATTCTAACACTTAATATGTATTAGACTTTTAATTAGTATGTGATACAATAAACTGAAAGCCAAATAGATTAACAAATTTAGATTTGCAAATGTACTAAGCCTATTGATACACGACTGCAGATGTGATGGAAAGCATAAATTGGTGTGTAAATCAGTTATGATATCATATAAGAAATCTCAAATCCAGTCCAAAAACTAAACTATTAGGTAGTAAAATCTCAATATTATATTAAATCTTGATTTTTTATATTATTTTTCTATGTGAGATTTTTAACTCTAACATTACAATTTCGAAACTAATTTTAATACTAGATATTACATCAAATTACGCTTGTTGATTTCTTTAGGATTTTTTTTTATATGAAAGTGTTTAAATTCTGAATACTTTAAAATTTTTTTCAAATTAATATTAATTTAATAGTTTAATAACTGCATATCTATCTCACAAAATAAAATATCAGAATTTTAAATTATAGTTAGTCATCTCCTTTAAAAATTATTTTTTAATTTAATTTAAGTTAATTTTTATTATTTTTAAAACTTGTGAATTCACATTTTTAAAAATAATCTTAATATTATTAAGTCAAATTAATCTCATTGATTCCTCTAAGATTTATATATATATATATATATATATATATATATATATATATATATATATATATATATATATATATATATATATATATATTAAAGGGTTTAAAGAAGCAAACCCACTTGTAATTTTTTTTTTTTTATAAGAATAACAACTTTCTGCATATAGTAAAGCATTAAACTGCAGGAACCCAAACATTTGTTATACAGGAAAAAACACCACATATAATAATCCCCCTTTAATTAACTTATAGTAAAGAGTAATATTTTATTAATTGCAATACCTCTATTTATTTATTTGTTTTTTGGTGAACTTCCCTAATGACTTAATTAGGTTTGTTTAACAATTAAGTATGTGTTTTGTAATTAATGATATATGGTATGCCTAATCTTGCTTGCTTTAAATGGGGAATGTTCTTTATTGGGGAAGTACTATCATTATGATCATTACTTATGACCAAACTTAATTAATAGTAATATGTAGTGGCAAGTCAAATGGCAATATTTAGAATATGTAAACCTGCTATCTTACTGTTCACCTAATTTTGGCAATGTGATAGCTCTCTATTTGTTTTTTTTTTTTAAATGATCAAGTAATTAAATTCACCTTTTTAATTAGGTTTTGGTAATTAGAACAAATATTTAAGATTTCCTAGCTCTTCATGCATGTTAATTACTTACCCCCACATCCCATTCTCTCTTAATGTACATTTAAAATTGAAGACATTTACTTATAATTATTTTTAAGTAAAAGATTGAAAACTAGAAATCAATAAGCGCACCAAACATCTTAACTAAATTAACACATTTACATATAATTATTAATTATCGTACATAATAAAGAGATTGATGTTATACCAAACTATTGAGTAATCTAATAGCCGAGTACTTAATTTTTAGCATTTTATAAGTTTAATTTAGATTAAAAGTCGAATTTCATTAACACTAAATTAAAAGATCATTAATCAATAAATATTAATGTATATGTGTAGAGTATATACATGGATGAGTACTATTCAATCTAAATAATTGAGTTTTACTAATTCAGTTATTATTATTATGTACTCTAATTAGGTTCAATGCTATGTATATACTTAAAATAAAAAAGAAAAAATATAAAATGATAAATAATTATTTATTATTGTATGCTATATTGTGCTCTTTTAGTATAAGAATAAATTGATATTTTATACAAAACAAAAATTGTAGAATAGAAAAATTGAGAGATTCTGAAAAATAGACTAATTAAAAGTATACCTATAATTATCCTAAATAGGTAAACTAATTAAAAATATATATTAACATATATAATGAAATATAATTACTTTAGTTTTAAAATTAAATTGATTATTGCAATTACAAGTACGTGTAGGGTGGCAATTTTATCTATATCCATTTATCCACTCATACCCACCCATTTAAATAAGAAAATGGCTGGTAAATAAGAAATTTAAATGTGACATGGGTATAACCCATTTAACCCATTAATTTATGGCTATTGGGTATATGGGTATCCATTCCAACCCATTAAACTAAACTAATCTATTATTTTATATTTAATTCTTTAAAATAATTTTTTAATAAACAATTTAATTATTTTTATGATACAAAAAAAATATTTTCATCATGTAAATAAATTATTTTCAATGTATTTACTAAAAAGATATTTTAAAATTATTTTTATAATACCTAAAAAATGCAAGTGAATTTCATAAAATCCTTTGTAAATAACTCCTAATAAGTCTTAACAACATGAAGATATTAAGCTGGCATTAAACAAAAATTATTATTTTCTTAATTACCTAATAAACCTGACGTAACTCAAATGCATTTAATTTATGCAAATAATTATAAATAATTATTATAATTTATGAATTAGGAACAAATAGAGAAGATCATTTGCTCTTTGAGCGAGTGAAAGTGATGACCTTTCTATTCAGATACAGCAGTTAGGTAATATAGTTAGTAATAGTCTCCTTTGCCGTAACAGACTCTGTAAATAAATTATTTTTACATAACAAATTGGTAAATTAGTGAATTTGGGTTAATTTGGGGTAAATAGGTATAAATATCCATACAAAATTTGTCATCCCACCGAGAATGTAATGAAAAATCGTTGAGAAATCAAGAAGCAAATAAGCAAGCTAGCAAGTAGTCTTACTCAAAGCTGCCCAGTTGGGGTAGCTCAATTGGTTAGCTCTTCACACCTATGACCTTCAGGTCATGGGTTTGAGAGGCACCAGGGCTAGGGGTTATGAGGATAGACCTTACAGGTCTTTGGCACAAAAAAAAAAAGTCTCATTCAAAGCTAATAAGCTACAATTCCAAGCCCCCATGTTAGGAAAGCATCACTTCACCAAATCACGAAAATTTTGTTACCTATGCCAAGCTCTAAAGGAAGAGAGAGGTATAAGTATTGCTTGGAGGAATGGGTTGCCAATTAGCCATTAGGTCCAAATTCATTTATGTTTTGTACGGAATGCTATGCATGTTTTTCTTAGCCCTAAATGGAAAAAGGGTCTGGCTATGATTCTCATGAAGCATCTTTTAAATATCATATTTTCTTTTCTTTTTTTTGCAGGATGAAATATAGAAAGTAACTAAATAACTAACATTCATCCTCTTAAAATTTCCTCTACTTGATTTGTAAAATTCAAAATTATTTCAAACTTTGACCATTAGAATTCTTCTTTAGATGTAAGTTTTAATATTCAATAAATAATGAAACCACAAGTTCAATTATTTACTGTTTGCAAAATGAAAAGACTAATTAATCAGATTAAGAAAATTTATACCTAATATTATATGTATATTCTCACTTCGTATATCGAATTAATGTGCGAATGTGAGATCTGAAAAAACAGCACATTAATATAATTTCTATGTTTTTTATTTTCATCGAAGAAATTTATTTAATTTGTGTTATTTTTACATTAGGTATGTATATGTACACATAATAAAGGTAATAAGACTTTCTTTAGTAGATTATACATTGAATTTGGATAAGAGAGGATGGGTGGGTGGTGCGGGGGAAGGCGATGGAGGAGAAAAAGATTTTGCTATTTATAGGATTGAAGTCTTTTAGCAATGTTCAAATAGGACGGATCCTTAATTTGAGGGAGGCGGTGTGGGCTAATTAATATGGGCTTTTTCATAATTCCACACTTATTATTAACAACAAAGTCCTAAATACTTTTCATATGACCATGAAAATTCCTTTTAAATTTTTAATTCCCCTAAAAGTCCTAAATACTGATATGGTGGAGGAACTCTTTTCTAGGTTTTCTGTTTCAGCTGTCAGCCGCATTCAATGGAAGTTTTCTACTTTGCTTCCCTCTCTCTCTCTCTCGGCTTGACCATATTAGCGAAGGCGCCCGAAATGATCAAATTTTTTGTATTATGATTTATAAGAATCAATCATCACTAATTTAACGAAAACTCTTAAAAATAGAGATTACTCCTTATTATGTAATCATTTTTACCCATTCGATTTTTATTGTATGAAAAAAAATTTAGCTATTACATGTATATATCATTTTCAGTGTAAAAATTATAAGTGGAGTAAAAAAGATATTGACATTTTTATATTGATAAAATAATGGATATATATATTTTTAATAAAATTTTAATATCAACATAAGATTATTTGATATATAAAAAGATAATTACATAGTAACTAATTAAGAAATATTTTTATAACGAGCTAATTTAATTAGACATTAAAACGAAATGGTTACACTAATTATTATGTAACCGCATTGTTATTTCAGTTTATTAGACTTCTTGATGCATTAAAAAAAAAAATTATTGATGCCTATCCTATAAAAATTATAAACATACTCTTTTTTCTTTTGCATGAATATAATTTAAAAAGAAATGTATAAATTAATATATAGTGATGGAGCCAAGAGTATTTTGTAAGGATGGCCAAGTACAATATGAACCTTATACTGTATTATAAATTAGCATACTATGTATTAAAATTTTCAAAAATTAAAGGCTGATTTTAATTTTTATACTTTTTCTGTCCCAAAAAGATTGTATATTATTCTTTTTTATAATGTTTCAAAACATTTGTCCACTTTAAAAATAGTTATTGAATTTGTTTATTTTATCTTTATTAATTAAAAAGTGTGTATTCGTAAAATTAATAATAAATATAGTAATAAATGAGTATATATAAAGATATAAGTGAAAAAATATAATAAAATTTATGAATTAATAAATAATTAATAATATTTTTTTATATTATATAAAAATAAATAAATAATTTTTTTAAGACGAAAAAAGTATAAATTAGCGGAATATATATAACCAGCCATTGTCCTCTAGCTCCATTGTTAATACAGTTGAATTCAAATGTTTCAGAAATTTCAATTTAACATCTTATCAATATAAGTCTCCATTATTCGGCTTGTCAGGTTCTCATAGGAAGGCCATCTGTTCAATTTCATTGATGTTTCTTCTGTTCAAACCTAAAAAGCATTTTTATTTTGCAACCCAATTTCTTTTTTTTTTTTTTTTTCTAATATTGTCTTTTTCTTTTTAATATTTTGAGCATAGGACAAGGGTTTTGAATTTAAATTTTATTCCAAAATCAAAATGCATGTATGTATGCCATCATCATTTAGACTAAATTTGAAAGTACCTCACAAATTTTAATGTCAAACTTTACCCTTAGCCACATACAAGAGATATTCCTTTCACTGGCCTGAGATGCTTTGGGCAAGGGATGTTTCATTTTCACCGACATATATGTGACTAAAAGTATGAATAAAATTGGACTGTTTAACTCTCATATAAATGATTTTTAAAATTATGATTCTGCATGGAACTTTCATCATTAGAATCAAATCAACTAAAAAGAAAAAAGTGTGAAATAAAATTAGTATGTACACATTTTGATTTGATGTGATTCAATGGCGGAGTACCATTTTTTATGATCACAAAAATAATAATGATCAAATTTGTCTGTGGTTTGGATGACTTATCCCAACGTTGAAAAACATTTAAGTTTTGAATGTAATTAAATCTTCAGTTTTGTAATAATCCTTTAATAGTTGTATATTTATTCCTATTACATTTATTGATGCTCTCTATATGGAGAAGTTGTTAATGCTCAACATGGTCGAAAAAGTGTCAAAAACTAATATTTCTTTCGTATAAAAAAGGTTATCCACTATTTTTTTTTTTTAGGATATTCTAAAATATTTATCCAATATAAAAATAGATATAAATATTTATTCATTTTATCATTATTAATTAAAAGGTTGTATTCTCAAAATTAATAATAAAAATAATAATAAATAAGTTTATGTAATCATATAAATAAAAAAATAATAAAATTTATGAGTTGATGAGCAATTAACGATATTTTTTTAAACTGTAAGAGAAAAGAAAATAGACTATCTTTTTGGGAGAGATAGAGTATAATTTTGAAAACTTTTATTCTTTCAAGTGATATATTTAGATACAATTTTAGTTCATGAAGGAATAATTTTGCGGTACCAAAATTATTTGGTTACTAGTGTATCTAGCAAAATAAACATTCAAAATCATCTTTACATACCATGGTGGGAGACGAATCTATTTTAAAAAAACTATATGAAATACAGGTTTCGATCTATTATATTATTTATCAATTATCATTTGAAAATATATTAGTTATTTTGCGTTTTTTTAGTAGATAAAAATTATGATCATTCGTGAAATATCCTGAATTTCCATTTATTTTATAAAATTCTATTTTTGTACGGAAACGTATTATTTTATTATTTTTCTTATTAAAGTAAAAATTGGAGTTATATTTTTTACTAAATTATAAATATTCATACTATTTGAATATGTATTATTAATGGTAATTTTATTTAAGTATTATATGTGTATATACAATTGAAGAAAGTAATATGTATTATTATTATGAAAATGTTAATGTGAGTTTTTGGAGAAATTATATTTTGATATTTAAGTATTAATAAAGGTATTAATTAATATTATAAGTTTAATTATAATATTTTTTAATCGGAAGTTTGGGTTTCCATTATAATTACTATTATTATGAATAAATTTTATTAATCAAACTATTATTATCGTTCATAGTATTATTGTTATATATATGAGTTTATGTTGTAAATTATTATTATTAATATGTAAATTATAAATTATTATTATTATTATTATTATTATTATTATTATTATATATAACTATGGGTTATTATTATTATTATTATTATTATTATTATTATTATTATTATTATTATTATTATTATTATTATTATATGTGTGTTAGTGTTATATTTATATAAATATATGTGTATTGGTGTTA
Organism: Reutealis trisperma; assembly: GCA_947687605.1. NCBI lineage: Eukaryota > Viridiplantae > Streptophyta > Magnoliopsida > Malpighiales > Euphorbiaceae > Reutealis > Reutealis trisperma. Next base: position 944,963 of record CANTUT010000529.1, on the reverse strand, counting down.
AGAAAAGAGAAGAAAAGAAGGGAAAAGAAAAGAAAAAGAAAATGGAAATGGTGAATGGTGTGTAGCCACGTGGGGAAAGGAAAGAAGAAGAAACAGAGAGAGAGAGAGAGGCAAAGACGGGCGAGAGAGAGAGGGAGAGAGGGCTGTGGTGGAGCGCACCACTAACTGTCCAGCAGTGGGCTGCACCGCCACCACCAGTGGCTAACCCACCGTCCGGCGACTTCAAGGAAGGCAGCGGTGATCCGAGAAGGCGGCGGGCGGCGACGTACGCGAGAAGAGAAGCTCCGCCGGCGCTGAAGCTTCAAGTTGATTTTTCGGCCGGTTCCGGCTGCCGAATCCAGCGATTTTGGTGTCATTCAACTCTTGAGGATGAGAGCTTCAAACCAACCTTGCCCCCTGAGGATCACCGGAGGAGAAGATTGAAAAATGCAAAATCGGACATTTTGAGGCATTTTCTGGCGGCTGAAGGGCGAGTGACGGCGAGTGGTGACCATTTTCGTGATCCTGACGTCGAGATGAACCTGCTGGTGTGGAGATCACCCAAATCCACCACCAGCGACGGCCACGCATGGCCGGCCAGCGGCGACACATGGTGGCGGTGCGTGGGGCAGTCCAGCAATTTCGTTTTGTCGTTCCGGCGCGATTCTTGACATCTATATGATCGAAATTCATGAAGGTTAATCCTAAACTCTTGTATTTCAGTCATTAAATAAATTATTTTATGTTTAGCAGTCTTTAGAGTAATTGTTGAGTTGTCGAGTTTGTTGTTAAGTTCAGTGTGATTCTATCGAGATCTCGATCAGAATCTCAATCATCTTTAAATTATGTCTAGTTAAGTGTGATTCTTATCCTGATAATATCCGTTGTTGCGAGGAGTCAACGTTCTGGCGTCTTCCTGGTTTCAAAGGCTGCACTTTCGAGAGAAACCAGTCAGAAGCGTCGTCAATTAGGTGAGTGATATTTCTTAATGTATTATCCTGTTTTCATATACATCTGCATTTCTGTGTGTATATATATATGTATATTATGCACTATTATTGCATATAAGCATGTAACATTTGATTGTGAATGCTGAATCAATATTCTGTATTCTGTGTTGTATTGTGATTGTGACTGACGGATGGAGATCGGAAGGATGCAGTACCACTTAGGACTTTGGATATGATATGATTATGATGAGATTATGATGAGTTTGAGAAGATGAGCTATGACTAGTGAATGCTGGCCGGGCCTGCTCATTGCCAAGGCCGCTATCAGTCGGGTCAGGGCTGCGTGGTACAGACTAGTGACGGTCAGGCCCATTGGACATAAGAGACAGATTATTAGATTCAGAGAGTCATGATAGGAGGATCGGCTCCCCATTATGAGATTAGAGTGGTACTGTGGACTGTATCTCATCCTTGCTTGATGATCTAAACTGTTTGTCTCTATTACATAGTGTATAGCATATGCATTAGAAATCTATCTGTAGGATACCAGTTTAATATATTACTGGTATCATTCACTGAGTCGGACGCTCATTCCTATTCCTTTTGTTGTTTTCAGGTCAGGAAATGAACTTGTAAACGATTTGTAATTGGTTAACTGCTAATTTCCCTTCGGCAGTAATTTGTATTATTAGGTATTAAGAAATGTATGTAATATATGTATATTTATAATTATAGCTCTAGAACTCCGCAATATTATATCTTGTACTTGTATCTTATTTAATATTCAGTTATATAACTATTGAGCTAATATAATGTTGTTAAGCAGAATTCTTTATAAATTATTATATCTATGAGATAAACAAGTTATTGGGCCAATGAAATTTTATTTTGTATTGATATTTATTTGGATCTACTTAACTTATTTGGGCTCATAGCCTTTTACAGTTTTGGACTTTCTGTTGTGTGTTTCTGTTAAACTTACTACGGGCATTGGTAGCCATGTGCATTTCCCGTATCCTAATACCGATCACACGCCCTTGGGTTCGAGGCATGACAATTCGACTTCGTGTGTATGTATAGATTGTTTAGTTCTAACATCCAATTTATTAAAAAAAAGAAAAAAGTGTTGATAAGATGAATCAAACCTTTAAAAAATTTAATATTTTTTATTAGATTCGAACAGTTTACTACAGTACCGTGTACACATGCATCATAAAAAATTAAAAAAAAAAAAAACTCATTTTTTGTTGTCTTAATTTTACATCCTCTTTCATGTTTATATATATTTTTGTATGATTTATTTAAAAATATAAAGTAAATTTTACATAAATATAAAAAGAATCTATATCTATATCTATAAACGATATAAACTAGATTATTCAAGAGTTATTTGAGAATATTTTTTATATGTTAATTAATTCTTTAAAAAACTAAGCATTATATTTCAAATATTTTTTTTCTCACATTCTTCTGTTTGTATGAGTCTCAATTAAAATTTAATAATATATTTAATATAATTATATTATTTTTCAACTATCCCATATATAATAAATTTAGTTTGAATATTTGTATTAATATTTGAAATTGTGAAAATATAATATTTAAATTTATTAAGAAATACTAATAATAATTCATATAAATTAAAAGTATTTTAAGTCAGTATAAGTTAAATATAAAAAATGACAAAAATCTGCACAAAGCTCAAGCCTGTCATTAGCACAAATAAATCAAATGCACAGTGCAACCATCAATCTTTCCTTAAATACTTTCACTTATCAGAATTTTTCTGTGAAATGCACTTAAATGAAAATTAAGAAATCATTTAAATGTTTAATCTTTAAAAAAATTAATTTCACTTGTTATCTTTTATTTTTATATGTATACTCATTTTTCTTTAATTTGTAATACTAATATTATTGACTTTTATACTGAAGAATATAAATATCTCTTATTTTTAATTTATAATACTAATATTATTAACTTTATATTAATTATTACGATAGATTATAATTTTTCGACAATTTTTTTCAAACGAAAAATTGACGTGATTCTACATTAAACCAATTATGTGATTTTTTTTTTTTTTTGATGGAGAAAAATTATGTGATGTTGAGAAAATAATAGAAAGAAAATATGAGTATAGTTGATGAATTTTATAAAATAAATTTTTAAATTTTCCAATTGAGAATTACTGAAAAATTATAAAGGTGGTTATGATTGTAATATTAATATAAGGTCAATGATATTAGTGTGACAAATTTCAAAAAAGAGATTTTGATAGTATTAAGTGTACCCTCAGTATTCTGCATATTGAGAGAAAAAGTAATCATGTAGCAGACAATCTTGCAAAGCAGGCTGTTCGCAGAATTGAAGATTTCATTGCTTGGCTCTGAGTCTGTAACTCCCGGCAATTGTTTATGATCCTTCCAGGTTAATTAATCTTTTTTCCTATTTTTCCTATTTTGTTTACTGATGTATTTCTTTCTCTGTTGCTTGCTAGGTCATATGAACTTTCTAACTGCAGCTTTCGGCACCTATTTCAAATTGATAAACTTCCCTTTCTATGAAAAAAATAAAATTAATGACATTAATGTTATAAATTAAAGAAAAGAAACTCTAATATTATTAAGTATAAAGATGAAAGATGGTAAGTGAAAAAAAGGCCAAATGCATAATTTACCTCCAGTACTTATAACCATTGGTCACCTTTGCCCCCCTCTTGAATTTTAATTTTAACCATTTTACCTCTCCAATCTGTAAAGTTAAACACTCACTTCCTACTCATCCATCAATGTAGCGCGTATTATTTACACCGCTGAGGTGGACAAATGTCATATTTGTAGGATTTTTTTTTTACATGTGAAAAAAAAAATGCTCCCTCTATCTATAAATTATAGTTCACATTTTATTTTTGAAATATCCAAAATAAATAATCCACTTTTTTTTCAAGTTAAATTTATTATTATATTTCTAAATATATCATTTAATCTAGTCATAATGAATCACATTATTTGAAAATAATTAACGTAATTTATAATCATAATAAGAATAAAATAATAAAATAAACACAAATCTTTAATCTTTGTGTCAAAACAAAATTGAACTATAATTTATGGATAGAGTGAGTAATTATTATTTAACTTAAAAATACTAAAATTACCATAATACCCTTAATTTTTCTCTCCATCACTCTCTCTCTCACACACACACACTCTCTGATCTTCTATGTCATTCTCAAGCCTCAATTTACTCTCTCCCTCTCTTTCAAGCTCTAATCTTCTCTCTCTCTCTCTCTCTCTTTCTCTCACTTTCTCATTCCCTTAATTTTTCTAATCAATCGACCCATTTTAGAATTGATTAGATTGTGTAGTTTTATGGTGAAATGGCTTATGTGGTTGTGCAAATGGTGTCTTCATTGAAAAGTGGACACAGAGTTTGGGAAGTGTTGGGATATCAACCCAAGTACCACATCGGAAAAATAAGGAAGAATGACATTGAGTATAAGTGTCCACCCAACTCCATTAGTATGAGGTCTTTTGAGAGGAGCCCAAAAATAAATCCGTGCGGACTTGGCCCAAAGCGGACAATATCATACTAATGTGGAGTTTTCGGTGGTGTTCGCGGTCCCAACAAGTGGTATCAGAGCCCAGGTTCGGAAATAGAGCGGGTGGTGGACTGCGTTGTGTGTGGGAAGCCCCCTCGGTGTAACCTCGCGATTGGAGATCTGTGTTTGGTGACTTGTGTCGAAAGTCTTTCTGATATAGTGGTGGTCAGGCGGCGTGTCCCGTTGGTTGATAAACGGCGGTACAAGACGAATAGAATGGATTATCGCTGGAGGGGAGGGCCATGAGCAGCTGTGTGGTCCTTGGTTTGAGGGGAGAATTGTTGGGATATCAACCCAAGTCTCACATCGGAAAAATAAGGAAGAATAACTTTGAATATAAGTGTCCACCCAACTCCATTAATATGAGGCCTTTTGGGAGGAGCCCAAAAACAAATCCGTGCGGGCTTGACCTAAAGTGGACAATATCATATTAATGTGGAGTTTTCGGTGGTGTTCGCGGTCCCAACAGGAAGATCAGACTTTTATAAAATGGCAAAAGAGAGATCCTCATGTCACTTTGCACTGTCATGAATCCGTTGAAGGTAATTTTTTGTTTCAAGTGTAAATTATTTTCAAAGTGAATTTATCGTCAAAATCTAAAATTTGATCTTATTTTAATCCAATTCCTTATTTGTTTAAACAAAAAAGTTTTAATTTCTGATTTTATATATATATATATAAGTTAAACTGGGGATGAAATTTTATAGAAGATTTAAATTTTTTATTTGAATTACAATTATCCGTCTCTCTCAGTGCGTACAGTAATAATGACTTTTGTCTCCTTCGTTAGGAGAATTCTCTTCGCCTATGTGTTTATCCTCTTTGCCTAGCAAGAGTTCCATGATTTTGGTATTGATGGTGGGCTAGCAACAAAATCCTTCGCGCCAAAATTCAAAGTCTTAACAAGACATATGTCATCTGATACCGGACTTCAAGTGCCACATATTGAAATGAAACATGCAGTTGTTGCTGATATAGCCTTAAAGGGTGTTGGAGGCCTTCTTTTCATTTTCGGCAGTTCTCTTGGTGCCTATCTTCTGCTTCTGCATTAGGCAATTGTTACACCAAACTGGGGATAATGATTTTGGGGAGGAGTTGGTGTTGATGATGAATAAGCAGGGAGTGTAGTTTGATGAGAATGGGAAAAGGGCATTTAGTTTTATTAAAGTTGAGTTTGATGATGGCAAGATGAAGATGAAGATGTTGAAACTTAAATTTTGAATCCATATCATACCTTATTTTCATGGTTCATGCATTTTGTTTGTGTATATAATTATATTCATTGTTGACTAGATATTTAGAGAGTGAAAAGATATGGTTTGATAAATTTAAAAGTTAAAATTGTTTAAATAAAAGTCAATGGACAAAGTGACCAATGACGATAAGTTCACAAAAAAAAATAAGTGTGAGGCCTAAAAAAATTAAGATATAACTTTCAAATATAAATAAAGTCAAATTTTAAAAAAATTAAAAATTTAAAGAAAAATAAGTTATAACTTCCAAATAAAAATAAAGTCAAAGTTTCACGTTACTAATGCTGCTATCGGATTCGTAGTATTTTAAATCTCTCATGCCTGAATCATTTTCTTGGAATGTGCATTGATAGTAACATAGAATTGAATTATAGAATTCGTACACATCTAATTAATGTAAAATTTATTTCATTTTTAAATAAATATCACTATAAAACTAATTTATAAAGTAATTTTCATGTTCCCTATATCTCATGCATTGATGTCAAATTTATTTCATTAGAGGCTTAATTATTTTAAGAGCCTGTAAGAGGATAATTTGATCACTTAATTAACTTAAATTTAATTAATTAATTAAATTTGATTGACCCATAATGAAGGCCTCTAGCTAACTTTAAAAGTCCAAACAATATTTTTCACATATACAAAATAAAAAAATCTACAGAGTTTTATCATATTCATCAATAAGATATGCACGAAATTAGAAGTGTGAAGGAAGTAGAGAAAAATCAGCTTAATAGAGAGGAGCAATTAATAGAAACTATCTTCCAAAATGTTATAAAAGGAGAAAGATGCTATAATAACAAATCCCATATAACCCAACCCGACAATCCAACCCAACAATTTTCACATTCAACTCAATCAGTTAATCTAATAATATCAATCAAATTCCTCTTCAAGTAAACAAGTCCTTTACAAGCAATCGGGTGTTCTTACAAGCAATTTGCTCTCAAAATGATTTTTTGTCCTACAAACAATCAATTCTCTTAGTTTTTACAAGTAATCTATTTTCAAAGCTCTTCACAAGCAATATAGTCAATCATTCTTACAATCATTCTATTGTTAAAATCTAATAAAGTTTTTAGATGGAATTACGAGAACCATAAGTTTTTCTGGTCCCTTTAAATCTTGAATTTTAATGTCAAACAAACTCTATATCAGAAAATAACATCAACTACTTTTCACACACACACAAAAAGTGAACATTTATTCAATATAATGAAGTGTCAATGCTAGGATTTTCTATGATGTATTCAAAAGCAATTATAATTTACTTATTTTTTACTTAATAATGTATTTAAATTTTATTCGTTTATATCAAATATTTTGACATAACATGTCACTTATTAGTATTATTCTTATTTTTAAATTTAAATTGAGAAAATCACTATATTAAAAATCACTAAAATTTATTTTAATTTTATAATTATAATCATAAAAATTTCAAAACAATTAAATGATACTCTCCAAATGATTTTTTGTCTTACAAACAATCAATTCTCTTAGTTTTTACAAGTAATCTATTTTCAAAGCTCTTCACAAGCAATATAGTCAATTATTCTTACAGTCATTCTATTATTAAAATCTAATAAAATTTTTGGACAGAATTAGTGGAACCATTAGTTTTTTTAGTCCCTTTAAATCTCTAACAATCATATGGTTAGAAGTCAAACAAGTACACCAAACAATTCAAATACTTCACACTTGTGGCACGACTGCAATATTTTTCTCCCCAACTCATATACGGAAATATTTTATATTTTTTGCATATATAGGTAAAAGACCCCCATATCAAACCTTATTTTCATGGTTCATGCATTATGTTTGTATATATAATTACATTCATTGTTGACTAGACATTTAGAAGGTGAGAAGATATGATTTTGTAAATTTAAGAGTTAAAATTGTTAAAATAAAAATCAATAGACAAAGTGACCAATGACGATAAGTTTACGAAAAAATATACGTGTGAGGCCTAAAAAAAATTAAGTTATAACTTTCAAATATAAATAAAGTCAAATTTTTTAATAAGTTATAACTTCCAAATAAAAATAAAGTCAAATAAAAAATTAAGTTCAACTAATGCTGTTCCTACAAGTAATCTGCTCTCAAAATGATTTTTTGTCCTACAAACAATCAATTCTCTTAGTTTTTATAAGTAATCTATTTTCAAAGCTCTTCACAAGCAATATAATCAATTATTCTTACAATCATTCTATTATTAAAATCTAAGAAAGTCTTTGGACAGGATTAGTGAAACTGTAAGTTTTTTTAGTCCCTTTAAGTCTCTAACAATCATATGGTTAGAAGTCAAACAAATACACCAAACAGTTCAAATACTTCACACTTGTGGCTCGTCTGTAATCTTCTCACGTATTCTAAAGGGCTAAAAAATATTTTTCAAAGAAGCAATACATATTGATAAAATTTAGTTGAAATATATTCTAAAATTTTGTAAAATTTAATTACATTCTAAATAAATTTAAAAGTTCATTTAAAAAGATGATAATTTTTAGAAGGAATAAGTAGTGAGTTTGATATTATTTTAGTATTTTGCTTATTTATAATGTAATTCAATTTTTTTTTTCATTTCAAATAGTAATATGAACATTTTCAAATATGTAAAATATTAATTTGCAAATAAATTCTTATACAATTAATTTGGAAGTATTTTTTTTTTAATTTCATACAATTTTTATTCTAATTGACCGCTACTAACTAACATATATATACTCTCCTAACCAAAAAAAAATACTGCCATTATGAGATAACTGTAAAGCATTGGGTTACACTATCTTACCAAAAGTCTATTTGGTATTGTTAAAATGAAGTTATCTATAGCTCATTCTATTTTGTTTTTAAAATGAACTTCATATATTTTAATTATAAAAATTTTGAAATAGTTAAATAATATTTTAAAATTTTTTTAAATAATATCTAAAATGGTATATATCTTTTCAGGAAAAAAAAAAAAAAAACTTCAATTTTAATGTCAAACAAACTCTATATAATAAATTAACATCACCTACAATAGAGTATGATTTAATTATCATTTATATGTATTTTTTTTAGAGGTATGTAAATTAATATCATATTAATAAATATTCACAACTGCAATATAATAATATAAGTATTATTCTTATTTTTAAAGTTGATATTGAGAAAACCAATATATTAAAAATCATTAAAATTTATTTTAATTTTATAATTATAATCATAAAAATTTCAAAACAATTAAATTATACTCTCAAATTATAATCATAAATAGTGTTTTATGAAAGAATAATTTCAACATTGACATATATGAAATAGACTTTCCAAGAAAAAGATGAGAACCGATAAATCTGTGTCTATGAGAGCGGAAAATTCAAAGACACTATCATTCATTTAATGAGATAAGGAAAAAAAATGAAAAAAAAAAAAAAACGTGTTTTATATGTACAAAAAAGAAGGCCTTACAAAGTCAAATATGGAAAATAGATAATTAGAAATATTGAAGAAATGATTTTTTATTTTTTAAATTTTTTGCTTGCAAAATAAAATTTTAATTTTTTTAAAATTGAAGAAGAAAATTGAAAAGTAAAAATAAAAAGGTCTAAAGCAACTTATTTTCCAAATGTACATGTGAATGTGGGATTTGAAAGGATTTTGTTTTTTTTTTTTTTGAGCAGTAGATGAGAAATTCAATTTGAATTTATTACAAAACTGTATATGCACTTATCATTCGACGATACTTTTGTATGCAACTTAAAATGAAATTTTGGGTAACTACTTAAAATTCAATTTCCAAAATTAATTTAAATTTTTGAATTGTATAAATAAAAGTGTATATTATACTATATAATTAAAAAAATAATAATAAAGAATTTTATATGGAGAGAGAATTGAGAATTCTGATTTCTGATATATAAATTGAAGCAGCCTTTATGGTTATGGAGATGTTACTTTCAAATTCTTTCTTCAAATCTTAATTATGCAAATGGGCCTTTTTGTTCTTAGTGTTGTCGGCCCATCTCAGTCCAATTTTAATTTTCTTTTGTCATATTATAATTAACTTGAATAATTTACAAATGGCATTTTGGAAATTCAATAGCACTGTTTTTGTTTTTCTTATATAAAATATTTATAAAGAATAGATTTAGATTGTATAGATATTTAATTATTTTGGATCTTTTACAATTAATTGGACTTGTTGAGGAAATAATGTTTTCCTTTATTTTTTTATAATTTTACTTTTTTAAAAAAATTAAAATTAAAATTAAAAATTTATAAGCTGAATATTAAGTAACAATGAAATTTTTATATTGTAAAAATATTTAAAAAATTATTCAGTAAAAAATTTTGACTTATGATTTTAACTTAATTAAGATTTTATCAGTGACGAAAATTTAATATAAATAATATCTAAAACGGGCTAAAAAAGAAAAAGGAAAAAAAATAACATTTCAACAATAATTTGAAATTATAACTGAAAATGCTAAGATTAATTGTTAATTATCAACCGTAAAAGGTATGATTTTATAGTTATTAATCTCTTTATTGATTATTTAAGCAATGGCATGTACTGGAGCTCATTATTCAGCTGATTTAGAGCTTTGAGTTTGGGCTAATCAATGGAAAATCCCATATGTTTTATTTCTAATCACAATTGGTATATGTTTGACGAAGATAATTAAAATCAAATGATTTAACCCTGGGAATGTTAAAACATGATTAATTTTTTAAGCACGAGTAAAATAGCTATCAATAAAGTGCTTCTAACCTACTACACTCCTCCAATTTTTCATGTGCAAAATGTGAGCTAACCAGGTACACTGAAAGTATTAATTTGCCATCTTGTATTAAAATCATTTAATAATTGGTTTTTATTAAATTGGTGTGTGTGTATCATTTAACACCAATTTGAATAACTTTAAATCACAATAAAAATACCTATTAAATGCTGCTAGTGTGAATATATGAATATGCACTTTTTGCAAGTCAACAATGGCTCTTTGTGCAAGCCAACAATGATAGCCCTCCACATTCACTCACATGCATCTTCTGATACTCCAACTAGCTCCATTATTCATGCAGCAAATGTAGCTTTTAATTATATTTGTTTATTTTCCATTGTATATGTAATTTCTAGCACTATAAATATAGATGGATTCTTATACATAAATTAAGATTGAGATATACAGAAATTTAATATCATTTTCTCATTCTCCTGTCAATTAACATGGTATCAGAGTTCTAGTAATATCTGGTTTGAAATCTGGTTTGTTCCATTATTATTTAAAGTTTACATAGAAAATTTCGGTCTCCCTTTTGATCTATTTTTTGATGAGTAAATTGTCATTTAAAAATATATTCTTGCTCTCCTTCGTCCAACGAATCCAATGCAACTTGCTTGGACGTGCCCGTATGGACCTTGCAAAATTTTAAGTACTATTCTATAAATATGCAAATATGAAGGTTGAAGACAATCAAAACGATATGTCGTTTTACTTCTGTCCTCCAAAAAAAGACATGTCGTTTGACTGTGCCAAACAAAACAACATGTCATTTTGGTATCAAGCATCTACCACATTTGACCACGTCATCCGTCACGTCATTAACAAGTTTGCCATTACGCCAAATCATCAGTCCATGTCATTATACACATCGACAACCATGTCATCAGCAAGTCCTATGTCCACATCAGCACATTGGGCCCATTTTGTATGAGTCATCATCCATCTATTTCAGTATTTTTGTGTTCTGGTACTCCTTATTTCCATCCATTAAGATATCACCACATGTACTTCTGGTTCGGTTCAGTTAAATCAGTTGACTTTTGGTTTGACTTACTAGCTCAACCATTTTTGTATCGATTTTCAAATATTAGAAGCCGATTCCTAAGGTTTTTCACCCTCTTGAGTTCATTTTTGACATCTGATTTGTGAAATTCTAACTCTTTCTTAGAATTGTGAAGAAAATCAATTAATTTCTGACTGAACCTATTATATTTCCTTTGACCAACTAGTTCAACCATTTTCAAACCAATTTTGATCAAACCCAAATCGGTTCCTGAAGTTTTTGGCCTCTTTAATCCATTTTTGGTATTTGTTTTACTAGTTTTTGACTTTGTTATCTGTTTTGGGCCTTCTGAATCTAGTTTTGACATCTATTTCATCAATGTTTTATTTTATTTTCTCTTTTGGGCCTTTTGAATCCAGTTTTAGTATCTGTTTCACCAATTTTTGACTTTATCTTTTGTTTTGGGCCTTCTGAATCTAGATTTGGTGCTTTTTTATTCAATTTTTTGACTTTGTCATCTACTTTTGGGCCTTCTAAATATGTTTTCAACCTGTTTTATCAGTTTTCGATTCTGTTTTCTGTTTTTAGTTTTCAACTTGATTTTTTAGTTTTTGACTTTGTCTTTTGTTTTCGGCTCCATACTCTTTAAAATGGAGAAACTAGTTTTTCGACTAGTTTTTAAGATATTCTAAGCAAACTCAAGTTGGTGTCTACTATACCACTTTGAGTTTGAGGAGGGTTGTTAGTGTGAATATATGAATATGCACCTTGTGCAAGTCAATAATGGTAGCCCTCCACATTCACCCACATGCACCTTCTGATACTCCAGCTAGCTCCATTATTCACGCAGCAAATAGAGCATTCAATTATGCTTGCTTATTTTCTATTTTATATATAATTCTTAGCACTATAAATATAGGTGAATTTTTATACATAAACTAAGATTGAGATATACAGAAATATAATATCATTATCTTATTCTCATGTCAATTAACAAATACAATTCAATGAGGAAGATGCATTTCCTTGTTAACCAGAATTCAAATCCTAAGAATAAAACAGAAGGGAGATATTCTCTTCATTTGTAAAACTACATAAATGTTGTTCTCCTTTTTTTTTTTTTTTTTTTTAATAGTAAAAAAAAATGTGTTGTTAATTGAACCAGCTAAATGAACTTAGTACTGTTTAACTCGCAAGATGAACTTAGCATCGAACTAGGGGTAAAATGCATCCAAATTAATTTTTTTTTTTTTACGGCAAGTCACTAAGCTAATTCAGATAAATAATTAACCGCAAAGCTGATGTGAAATTTCATGTCACCTGCAAATGCTAACTAAGCTAAATATGTCGGCTTGCCATGTTAGAGTATTTGTATGCAAAATTATTAAACTTTATATTGTTCTCTACTTTGGTCACTAACATTCATTTTTTTTTTATATAATTTGATCACTAGACTTTTAAAAGGCGAGTCATTTAGATAAATCCGATGAAGAATTCACTAAGATTAACTTTAATCTGCTCATCTCGATGTCAAAAATACAAAAACATGAATTACTCGCCCTCACTGTCCACTTTTCATCGAAAAATGGCCAAAAGTTTTAATGATCTCATTTTCTGATCTTCATCTCCAATCAACCACAAACAATAAAATAGGTAGTGAAATGAAGTTAAAGATGCGAGGAGTTGAATTATATTAAAAACTCTCAAAAACTTAGCCAGAACTAATAGAAATCATCATTAGATGTGTCAGATTTTTTTTCGTGATCTTTCTTTTAAAAAAATTAAAATTTAATGATCAAATTGTAAGAAATTGAAGATTAGTAATCAAAGGAAAAAATAATATAAGATGTAGTAACTTTGCATATAAATTTCAATAATTTGACGTGACAAGTTAATATGTCTAATTTAGTTAATATTTGTAGGTTCTATGTCAGCTTTATGGAGAGTTCTTCATCTAAATTGATTTAGTGACCCATAGATAAAAAAAAATTAAAATTTAATAATTAAATTATAAGAAATTAAAATTTAGTAATCAAATTAAAAAATAACCTAAATTTAATGATCTTGGATACATTTTACCCACTTCAGTACATGATAAAAAATCTGTTCTCTGATGCCAACATCCGACAAACCTTAAAAAAAAAAAAAAAAGAATTTAAAAAAGTATTTTGTAATTTGATTTTTTTTTTATACTCTAAAATCCATAATTTTTTTTTTTTTTTTGACAAACTGAAGTATTTAATTGGGCTTTTTACACAAGTTACATTTTTAGTATCGAAAATTTTCTTTTGCAAAAACTTTCGGCACAAATCTCAAAAATCGAACAACTCTTTTTTTTAGCTTTTTAGCTATATTATACGTCAAAGGTTAACGGATTGACTAGTGCGTTCCTTTTAGTACATTGTTAGTGATACATGAAACTCTATTTTATCAGTTATCTTTAGTTATTTGATTATATCATATATGTGGGCAATTTTTTGTAATTTTTTTTATCCTTTTTTAATATAATTTTTAATTTCACAATGCCAAACAATATAATTTTTTAACTGCTTTCTCTATCACTCTCAACTTATTATCATCTCTAATGATATTGAAATTTCAAAAAATAAAAATTAAAAAATTTATTAAAGTTGAAAATCTTATTTTAAAAAAATTAAGCTATCCACATATAAATATATAAAAAAAAAATTACTTCTATGTTTTTCTTAATTTTGGCATATAAATTTAATACACATATTGTTTATACAAGTCATGAATTTCAAACAAAATAAAAAAGTTACTGCAAACAATATACATTCAACAAAAAAATATATATATTTTTAGCAAATAATTAGTATGTAATACTGTTTAACATTTAATTTATGAAATATATTAAATAAAATTTAGTATATTTTCACAATGTAATTAGTATCTATTACTATTTATAAAATTATGCATTTCAAATAAAATAAAAAATCAATAGACAGTATATATTGAATAAAAAATAATATATTTCTAGCAAATAATTATTATGTAATATAAATTCAGTATACTTTCATGATATAATTAGTATCTATTATTACTTATACAAATCATGAATTTTGAACAAAATAAAAAATCATAGCAAATAGTATACATTAAACCAAAAACAATATATTTAAATAATTAGTATCTAATACTATTTAACATTTAATTTTATTTTTCAAGAAAATTAAAAAGAATTAAATGTTAAAATGAAGAAATTACTTTGTGATTAGATATAAAAAATCCTTTAAAATTAAATTTCATTAAGAGGAAAAAAATAAATTGGAAAACAATAACAGTCTATTTGGTATACGGATTCATAATCTTTAAGATTAGTTTGAATCGTAAGTTTAGTTAAACCATATGATTATTTATTTTAAACTTTATTTGGTACAAAAAAATTAATCTATAGGGATTACTAAAGATATCGGGGGTTAGGTATTTGATAATACTTATCCTATAGGTTAGTTAACTTTTGAAATTATTAAGTTCAACTTGAATCATATGTACCAAACGTAATTATTTACTAATACTAGTTAAGCAATTTTTATGTACCAAACGAACTGTTTAAATTATATCAACTTAAAAATTGATGATAATAATTAATTTAATAAAAATAAATTTAATATTCGTTATGTGTAATCTACATTACTCCTTAAATGGACAGTATTTATAACTACACGTTTTACCAATCTTTTCCATATAATCAAACTATATTGCATTAATTAAGTCAATCAATGGTATGAATGAAAGACAAAGGAAAAAAAAGATATAAAAGATAATAATATACGCTGAAAATGTTAAAAAAAAAAAAGGCTAAAAAAGATTTTTTTTTAAAAAAAAAAAAGGCCATTGCATGTAATTTCTTCCGTTTAATTTGCACCTTTAGCGCTTTGAAGTCCGGAGTGTTAATAGCAATAATGTCTACAATAGTAACATTTATCACATAAATTCTACTTTGTTAATGCTCTAACCCCCAAATTGCTAAGAATACAAATCACAAACTCAATTTTGTCAAAAAAAAAAAAAAATGTACTTTTCATACTTAGAAAAAAAAAAAAAAAAAAAAAAAAAAAAAAAAAAAAACATGCTCAATTTCATCAAATTCAGTCAATTTATCTGGCAAAAAACCAATATAGATCCTTTGCACATCGAAATCACAATCCAGAACTCGCTCCAGTGAATTTTAAGCATGTCTTACTTAAAACCACAATGCACACAATTGAATATCATAACTCATCGTCACAGTGGGAAAGAGGAAGGGGAAAAAAGAAGAATCTCATACACCATGCAATAGAACATTGTTTCCACATTAGCATCATAAACTTCTACCAAAAGCATATTAAGTTCTATTCTTAAGATAGGTCTACTATCAACTAGCTTTTCCTGCAACTACATAACCAGCCTTCTACATAACGACCAATCTTAACAAATGAGAGACATGAGCTGATACTCACGTTCAAGCAAATCAAATTTGGTTCAAATGTACTCAAAATGTAATGAAACTTTGAATTCGGTACAGACAAAACAGAATTCATGGTCATCCAGAGTCAATTAAATATCAAACTACATCCTCTTCTTCACATCAACAACAATTAGTCGTCCTTGATTCTCTTTACAGTCGTTTTGTCTTTCGCTCATCTATCATGGTTAGAAAACTTCTTACAATCCTTTGATCTTGACAATGAAGCCCTTTAACATTAGAATAAATTGATGATCCTCTCGCGTTCATCCTAATTCTGGATAATTGGTGGTTGAGCTTCCTCTCTCAATGGCATATTAATGTCCATTGATGCAAGGCCTTCTAACTCCGCAACTGCACTGACTGCTGTTTCACCAGTTAACTGAGGCTTTAGTACCCCAACAGCTTGCTTCACTTTTGATTGCTGCAAACACCATTTTTACAATAAACAGAATCTTTCACAAAATACACCATACGCAATTTTTCAAAGTGTAGTGAAATCATTGACTTACAAAAATTTCAAATTTCCTCTTAAGATCTCCATATGCTTCTACTTGTGGTTGGTCCGTTAATGCCCACGAAACATTTACATTCTTGTTTGCAAAATGACAAAGCAAAGAAAAGAATTAATTAATCATGAATAGACCAACAAAATATAACACTAAAATTACAGTTCAAAAATCGAAAGTCCACAAAATTACTAGCCATTTTAGCAAACCTCAGATGATACGTAATTACTCCGGACGGATAACTGCCATTTGGAAAAAGAAATTATTCCCATTTGGAAACTTAGATTTTACAAGTGAGAATTTATACAATTCAATTTTTTTAGCATAAAAAAGAAACGATTTCATATAGAATTTAATTAAAGTTCAAAATTTTAATTTAATTAAAATTTGATTTATTATTAAATTACACAAATATATATTATATTCTATTAAAGTTTCAATCTTATTGGTTGATGTTAAATAAATATAGGTAATTAAGAAAATAAAACAAATTGAACTCATTATATATGTATAAATATTGGAACAATTCTAGCACAAAAATTTACATCAATTCTGTTGATTGAATTGAATAATTTCAAAAATAAATTTTCCCAAATAGAGCCATTACTTTTGGAAAGAAACTGTCATCTTGCACAACTGACCTTTTATCTCCATATTTTGCATTTGTTTCGTGAGTCTAGGGTTATCATACTACATTTATATGTCCATTCTACATCCTTCTCGATTGAAATAAACAATGAATAGTAACATCTCTCTCTTTTTTTTTTTTTTTAATTTTAAAGAAAATGATACAGACTGATTGAAAATAAAGTACAGATATAATTAAATGAGAATTAGTCAGAGACAGTGTATATCCATCTCCCCAAGGAAGAGACAGCCCACACCCCACATATAACAGTATCCCAGAGGCACCATACAACTGACTTCTCAATTCTTTCTTGAGAAATAAAGAAAGATCCAATTTTTCTATTATTAAGTTAAGAGAGCTGTCTTATATGTATCTAAATTTATTTTTGCTCCCAACCCAACCCAAAATAAAAAATAAAAAAATAAAAATAAAAAATAGCGAGCTAATACAAATACATAAGTACGGAAATTCCAATCATATCATATCCATTAGTAAACGATGTCTATACTTATCTACGACAATAAATAATGTGTATTTAACACTAAAGCGAACAAAGAAATAAATCCCCAAGCAGGCAAAAATTTAAAAGAAAAAACAAACAGCAGTTACCTTCCTAGGACGGCCAGCAGGCTTTCCCTTCTTTGGTTTCACAATTCCACCACCAATTTTTGGCGGCCGGCCTGGTCTTCTTGCTGGAACCACCACAGCACCACCGGCAGCAGTTAAAACAGCAGCATCCTTCTTCGGTCGGCCTCTAGGTCTTGGCACATTAAGAGCTGCAGCAGTAGCACCACCACCACCACCACCCGTAGCGTAAGGAACAACAACAGACTTGGGAAGTCTTTTAGGAACTTTCTTAATCCCATTAGAAGCAACAGATTTAGGTTTCTTAGGCCTCCCAGCACTTTTCTTTGTTCCTAAAGAAACACTCTTCGGCGGCCTACCTCTCCGCTTACCCACCATAACTGGCACACCACCACCACCAACTTTCTTTGGACGCCCTGGTCCTCTCTTACCCAACTGCTGCAGTTGAGTAGCAGCAGCAGGAGGAGGAGCAACAACCGGCGCTCCGGCTATATTCGGCGGATTAGTAGGAGTTGGAAGAGTAAAATTGGGCTGAGAAATGAAATTAGCAGCGGTGGGAGGAATATTTTGAGTAGTAAAAGATAAGCCTACAGGAACCACAATTGGCTGAGAATTAGCAACAATATTATTATTATTATTATTATTATTATTATTGGGCTGAAAATCAATGGGCTCCGTAGAATTGGATTTGGGCTTAGGAGGCCTGCCGCGACCTCTTTTAGGCCCACCAGAAAGAGAAGTGACGGAAACGGCTGGATGTGGCTGAGATTGCGTAGTAGCAACAACACTATTGCTGTTGTCGTTGTTGTTGTTTGCGACGTTATCAGATTCAGATCTAGAACCGGGAAGTTTGTAAGATTTCTTGACCATCTCAAGCAGACCACTACTCTTCAACCGCTTCAAGTGGTGAGTCAACAACGCCGTGTGAGTCGGTGGCAGACCCGTATACGCTTTTTCTATGTATTTAGTTATCGCTCTTTTGCTGGACCCGTCTCGTTCTTTCAACGCCGTTATCGCTGCATAGATCATCTGTAAATCGCACAAAAAAAAAACACCAAATCTATTCAGATTTAAGATAACAAAAACGAATTTTTCAAATTTTCAAAATTTCTTTACTTACATCAGCATACGGTGGGTGGTTGAAAGATTGAGCCGCCGTCGGAGTAGGGTTTGCTGCATGTGCTATGTGGTTGTTGTTGTTGTTGTTGTTGGTAGCTTCACCTGTGACTGCAGTAGCTGTAGTTATGGTCGAGATGGGTGGAGTTAAAGTAGATGCGTCTGTAGGGACGGAGACAGGGACGGCCGCGGCAGTGATTGTGGCGGTCGGGAACGGAGGAAACGGTGCTTGAGGTGGGAGTGGGTCCATGATTAGAGACAGAGAAAGAGTGATTTTCCTTTTTTTTTTTTTTTTTTTTTTCTTTTCTATCTATCTATCTATCTATCACACAAAAATAAAAAAAAAATTGTTCTTTTAGAGAGAGAAAAGGTTTTTAATTTGTATTCTTTTAGGAGTAAGAGTAGGTAAGTTGTATTGTAAATTGGAGAGATTTAAAGGATAAGATTGTCTTTTTAAGGTGAATAATGGGTAGCGACCATTTTCTGTCTATTTTCTTTTCTTTTTATTAATTACAGTCAATATTGGTAAAGGTCAGGTGAGAGGCCGGTGCTTTTATTTTTTGGGTTTACATTATCGAGATGTGTTAAAACCGCCGGCGGAGAGGAAATCTAGATCTGGAGGCTGCAGGAGGTGGAGATCTCTGGTGAAGGAAGAGAAGTGAATGGTGGTGGTGGAGTACAGGCTGGCTATTTTAATGACGATCGGACCCAATTTAAAAATAACAATGGATGCTTCGTTTTCAAAATTTTTTTTATCATTATGACGTAATTGCCCATGTGTGACATCTGTAATTACAAAATACCATCCACTCATTTGATGGAGGGTATCTAATCTATAATGTGCCTCTTCTACGCGAAGCGTTAATTAATAATATACCGTATTATTGTACATTTAATTAATTAATAATATTTCAATTATTGAATATTAGTAATATTTAAAAAAAAAATTCAAAATTTAAGAAAAATTCCCAGCGTCACGCGTGGGTAATGGAAGTGGCAGTGACAGTATTTAAGTAGAAGTAAGAGATTTAAAATGGTCCAACTAATTTGAAAAAGTTGTATGATTGGTGAATTTACAGCCGTTGATATGTTCAGATGCATGAGATTTTATTGGTGGACATGGATAAGAATGATAAGACATGTGGCTTATCTGGATGGATTTTTTGCTGCCCGTCAGATCTAGTACCCGACCCATGATCCTTTCCACTAGACAAATACTTCTCTTAGTCTTAGTACCTCAAAATCCGAGTTTAAGGCTGTGTTTGGATGAATAATCCAAGTAAAATATATTCATGCAAAATATTAAAAATTTCAAAAGTTTAATACTCAATTTTTAATTTATGCCTAATGAACAAAGTAACCATAAAAAATACCTACTAAATAAATATATTGCTAATATAATATATTTCTCAATGAATGACCAGATACCATTGACTTTTCCTTCTCAGCACTCTACTTCTTATAAAATATATTTTTAAGAAAGGTGAAAATTTTAACTGTAATCTCAATCTCATATTAATTCCATAATAATATCATAGTTAAAATTATTAAATTATTAAAATTCATTAACCACCTATAATTAACTGTAATTCTTAAACCAAACAAATCTTAAGGAAAAAAAAAAAAACTTACAATAATCACGTTAGATAAAGTTTATACTCAACATGCAACAGTTATGTCATTAGATAGTTTGATAGATTGCTCATGACATAGTCATTTGGTAATTATCTCTTTTGAATTTAAAAATTAATAAAATTACATTATTCAAATAATTATTTTGGATAATAATAATCATAATAAACTTTGATATAAGTTAATATTATAATTTTAAAAAAGTGATTGAATACTTGAACAATTTAACTTAGTACTTTTTTATTATCCTAATTGCATCTAAAATATTATCCTGCAGTTCATTATATTTGACTTTCTCCTGCTTTGTTCTTATAAAACATATCAGAGTTAGATTTAAAAATTCAGAATCTTTAGGAAGGAATCAGATGCTTATATTTACCAACCCGTTAACTTACTTTTTCCCTATGCTTTTTCCCCAACAGTGAAAGAAAATGACAATACAAGAGCTTTTGACTTTGCCAATCCATTCAATGAATTTAAGGATATGTTTTGTTAGCGGAGTAAAATATAAAAAAATTATTAAAATTATTATTATTAAAAAATAAAATATAATTGAAATAAAATAATTATTTTAATTTTATAATTTAGTTTATAGTGTAAAATAGTTATTTTATTTATATAAATGATTATAATATTTTTATAAATTAATTTTATTATTAATATTAAAATTAAATATAATTTTACTAAATTTTATTCAAAAAATAATTTAAATGCAGAATAAATAAATTTTTTATTTGATTTAAAATTTAAAAAATAAAAATATGAAAAAAAAAAAGGTAATAGTGGTGAGTTTGGATTTGCCAATATTTTTTTAAGAGTAAAATTAAAAATACTTTATTCCACAGTTTAAAGAATACAAATTCTTTACTTGTTTTGTAGAATATGTATTTCATTAAAATTATAAAATTGCTATTCTATAAAATTAGTATTTTTTATTTAAAATTTAAACTAAAATTTAAAATAATTATTTCATATAAAATAATTATTATATTTTTTTGCTATTATATGAACCAAACATATAAGAGTCAACAGCCTTTGAAAGAAAAAGAAAAATTATAACTTTCTTTTTTTACTTCAACAATTCTTAAGCAAAGTAATTTACCAATGTTTTTATTTAAAAAAAAAAAAGGAAATTACATTATTCAATGACTTGAAGTTTTTTTTAATGGCCTAGTTTATGATTCAACTCAAAATTTTAAGAGTCTCGACCCGAATATAAACCTAACCAATTCTTATAATATATTTAATGTTGAAAATTATTAATTTACTAATTATTTTGATCTCCAGTATTAAAATAAGGGGATGTTCAATAATATCATTTAATACTTAAAATTAAAATTTTCAACACTTAATTCTTTTAAATTATTTGCTAATGTTTCTTTGAAAAGTTTCAGTTAATCAAAATTCATTTAAAATAGTAAATTGAATTTTAAATTTTAAATTTATAATAAATATAATAAGTGATTAAATTTTTAATTTATAATTTAAAAATTATATCAGTTATTTTATTCAACGCGTAAAATTTCATATTTTAATTTTTAGTATTTAAATTTCAATTATATCAAATGTCACCCAAATGGATTAAACAATTGGGTAAATGTTGCCTTTTTCATATTTCAACTAACAGACAAATCAATCTTTATTTTTTCTAAAATACATTATATAGATACTAAAATTTAAAAATATCAATTATTTAATATTTTTGTATGACATTAAGTGAATTTAATCATTCATTATAGAGAATAAATTTAAAAAAAAAAAAAATACTTTCATATATCAATAAAACTCAGCCTTAACTATTGCACCATTCGGAAGACCCATATTTTCATCCCCGCATAATTCAAAAAAGTGATACTAATGAATTATCGCTTTAAGAAACCCTCCTACATAGCTTGAGGGCGAGTGTTTTTTTTTTTTTTTTTGAATTGCATTAGAGGGGCATAAAGCTCAAATGAATAAAATTACAAATTACAGCCATAAAGAAAGTTTAGGAAAAAATATCACAAGATATAGAATCAAAGTATAAACTACTTATTTTAGGAATTTTAACTATGGACTTCAAACCCAAACCAAATAAATAAAGTGTCTACGGAAGCTAAGGTCAAATGCATAAAGAAATTACTGAACACAATATATATCTCTAGCATTTCTTGTCTTTTCTAAAAATCTCTACCGCCGTCGGCACCTCTGCCATCACCACTGCCAAAGACTGAAAATACGAGGATGCCATTATGAGGAAAAAATATGCAATTGGACTTCCTCTCAGAGATTTATACCATAGAGTTTCATAAAAAATTTTCCATTATCGAAGAGAGCTAAAGACAGAGCAAATTTTATAGGAAACTAAGTCCTACCGTCTATTTTGGCTACGCTATGAGAGACTCATTTCTCTATCAAGAGGCCAACGATTTCAGAAAATATATTAGATCGAAGTTGAAGAGCACAAATCTAGATATTCTTAAGCCATAGCTAGCCAAAACTTCCCTATCCCACCATCCTTCATGATTGAACAGTTTTATAAAGAGGATCACTTGGTAGAAGAGCCGAACTAAATTAAAGAGAGAGACAGCACTATCAACATAGAGAAGCTTGCTCCAAAACTCAAAAATCTTGATTTAAGTGGGAAGCAAAATAAACCCATAACATGAGAGAAAAAGCTTATTTGAATATCTAAACAGAAGAAAATGATAAAAAAATTGAAGATAAATATTCCGGCCACCAGAAGGTAGCCCCCTT
This sequence comes from Reutealis trisperma, assembly GCA_947687605.1. Lineage (NCBI taxonomy): Eukaryota > Viridiplantae > Streptophyta > Magnoliopsida > Malpighiales > Euphorbiaceae > Reutealis > Reutealis trisperma. The sequence goes on along the minus strand of CANTUT010000529.1, from coordinate 921,725 downwards.
TAAAACCCTAATAAAGGAACACCTAAGTCTAAAGAGAGGCAAGCGAAAAAGTTAACTATGAAGTTAAACTTTGATTTATTAAGAAGTAAATTGATTATTTTTTATGATGATATTTTTACTTTTACCTTATTATTAATGAATAAAATTGAATTTTTTTCATAAAAGAATTAAATAGTGATACTTTTAAATTTTAGGGGACTAATGATATATTTCTAAAAACTCAGAGGCCAATTAGTATTTCAGTGAAATCTTAGAGCAAATGTAATTTATTACCTTTAAAATTATACATATAACAATTATTAATTGTTGAGATACTTTTATGGTATTATGAGCTAGTTTTTATGCATTTTGTACTAAATTCACCTACCTTATTTGGTGATTATTGAGATACTAAGAAATTCTCTTATATTTTAAAACATCCTTACAATTTTTCATTTTCCTAATTTGATTATTGTATAAAGCTCCTTTTTGAGTTAATTAAAAAAAATCCCTACCCATTATCTACTCTTAAAGTTAACCTTGAATTTATAGAAAAAAAAAAAAGCCAACCTTAATTATTAATAAATACAATATAGGACATGTTTAATTTAACTATTTGTAGCAGCTGATAGCTGGTGTGAATTTATTAAATAGCTAAATTAAACATGCCCGATATATATATTTATAAAATTTAATTTTAGAAAAATTATTTTATTAATAATTCGTTTTTGTAAGCATAATATGATAGGAGGTAATATAAGAAATATATAATATCAGCTATCAGCTAAATTTCAAAATAAAACTTTTAAAATCATTAACTGTTGATTTTTTTTAGATTACCAAATGAGTTGAATTATCTATTAAAAGTCAAAATGCTATCAACTAGTTGCAAACAGCTAAATTAACTACCTATATAATCCTTAATCTTTCAAATTGTTTTTAATTCAAGAATTTATCAATTTTAGAAGAAAAATTACAAATAAAAATTAAAAGAAATTAAAAATAAAATAAAGCTCCTATCCAGCAAAAGTCACAAAAACCTTACATTTGCGATCTCCCTCATCTTTTTTCCTCCCTCCTAATCCTTTCAAAATTTTAATAATTTTTTTTAAAAATTGATATATATGAAAAGAAAATTTTATACATATTAAAGAAAAAAAATATAAAGCAAAAATTAAATAAAACTATAACTAAAAGGACTGCAAAAAAAATTTAATACATTATTTTAGTTTTAATTTATTTTATATTAAAGAGAAAATATAACTTTCAATGAGTTTTTAATATATTTTTGTTATTAAAATAAATAAATATATTAAAATCTAAGGTAGGATAGAGAAGAATGGAAAAGAGTAGGCCTAAACTTTTTTTTTAGGATGTATTTTATGCTTTAACATATTTTTTATTTTTATGATTCTTGCTTTAAATTCTTTTTTAGGAGAGAAGGGGCTCTATTTTATTTTATTTTATTTTTTATAATTGTTTTTGGGACTTTATTTTACTTTATTATATTTTTAGATTTTTTAAAATTTTATTTACAATCTCGCTTTTAAAAATTGATAAAAATTTCGAATAGTAGGTGGGGTTGGGGTTTTTATTCTAATGATTTTTATTTTAAGATTTTGAATTTAATTATATATTTTATCCAAATGTAAATCATATAATAAGATTCAATTGAATTTCATATTATTTCAAATTATTTTATTTTAAATATAAAAATTCATTTATTAAAAAATAATAACTTAGTGAAATGATCAGTTTCCCCATGAGATAATCCAACAAGACATTTAAAAGTGTTATGATGTGCATAACATTGGATTATGTGAAATTTTTAATATAAATTTTAGAAAACCAACTTAAAAGCTGATCATATTTTGATATTCAAAGAAACAAATTTAAAAGTTTATTATTGGACGAAAGATAATTGAAAAGAATCCATTTTAGGGTAAGAATTGAAATCAAACTAAACTCGAAATATACCAAAATTTAAAAGAGACATTTGAAAAATCTTTGATACCATGTTAAGTTTTTTAATAGATTTAAGAAAATCAATCTTAAAACCTAACTATTAAGGTTTGGGGAGTCTATTTTTATTTTAATCACTATTGATGCCCTTTTTGGTTGAATTAGGTTTAGGTATGCAAGAGAATCTTAGGGGTTTCACACATTTCTGACTTTTTTAGATAATTGTAAAAAAAGACAAAGGGAGATAGAGGTCTTTTAGAGATTCTTGGATAAATTGTACACAGCTTCTCCAATTATCACAAAATAACCAAAAAATTGAGGATGAAAATAAAACTTATTTGTATTAATGTAAAAATGAGTACATTAATAACAACTAAAAAAATAAATTACAAGGACGTTGAAATAAAAAGATAAAAGTCAAAAGGCTGGAGAATTTGACAAGGAATGAAATAAAAGCTTTAGAAGTTGAAGAGAATTTGCTTGATAGCATGAATTTGCTATTTGTTTTATTGATTGTCAAATTTTCAAGCTCCTAGTTTTTATCATTTACATTTCAAAGTCCCTATAATTTATTTTTCAATTGTTAATAATCTACTCATTTTTTACAAACAAGTTATATTTTCATTCTCAATTCCTGAACTATCTTGTGATAACAAGAGAAATTGCATACAATTTATCCAAAAATCTATAAGAGATCACAATCCCTTAGACTTTTTTCACAATTGTCTGAAGAAGTCAGAAATGGGTAAAACCCCTAAGAGTCTCTAGCATACCTAAAACTAATTCAATTAAAAAAGGACATCAATAATATTTTTAGCATGCCCTATGGGACACTTGTTATGCAATGCCACTGAAAAGAACAATAAAGATAAAGAAGTTGATGAAACTGCATCTCATGATGCAGAGGAAGTGGCTGTAATAGCAGCGCTTGGATTACTACCTCAAATAGTAGAGCAGATTGAAAAGAACAACTAGAGTCATCGTTGGATTATTGATACACTGGCAACAACAAAACAAAGAGGCCCTAACATCTTTTGCACTCCAAAGCTTTGATGACCACCTTGATTCCCTAGAAAAGAACATAGGCTTTATGGGAAAGGCTATGACAAACATAAAAACTCTTTTGGAGCAATTAGTGTCTGGACAAATATCTTACCTTTGGTGGTGGCATTACTCTTACCCTTAACCAGCTAGCTAGAGAAGAAAATGAGAATTCCATTGATTTTGTTGAGTCTAATGGTATACTTCCGATGATGTGCCAATCTACACTTCAATAAAGGAAGGAGCCTCAGAATTTTCCTCAAATTTCAATCAATACAGACCGCTCTTACAACAGTAGGCCTACACAAGCACAAATATAGCCACAATAGTTTTAAGGGCATACAACCCTAAGGACTATCCTACAATTCATAATGGAGAAGAAGCACCATATGCATAGGCCTCAGGCTCAAGGGGCAATCAAATAGTAGGAACAGGATTACATATACCCCTAGCAGCTTAGATTCCTCCAATCCATGTTCCTTCTTTAATCAATGAATTTGGAGGCTATTATAGATGTGTGAGGCCTCACCCGAGCACTAGTCCAATCTACTAAGTGGAAATCGAAATGCTCATTTAAGTTTGAACTCACGATTGAACTCTCGAGTTCAGATTGATTGATTTTTGAAAAGAGTCGCCACCTTAATTTTATTTTATTTAGGAAAAGATTAAGGGAAAAACTTAAATTGACTTTAATTAATATCCCAAAGGAAAAGATCACTAGTCTCGAAAATAAAGAGGATTCGGAGACTAGGTTTTTAATTTATTTAGAAAAATGATTAGTTTGGCAAATTTAATACAAGATGACTTAAAATGAATTTCATGAACAATTTACATAATGCATGAACAATCATATAATGCATGAATAAACAAATAAATAAACATTCATTCAAAGCAATAAAACAAATAAAGTAAAGGAATTAACTTTTACAATTCAAAACTAAAATAGAGGATACTTCCTCTAGCCCTTATGGGTTCTAGGAAAGTCACACATTCCCCAAAATAATTTTAAAATAATCACTAAAGAAAAATACTGCAAAAAAAAGTCAAAATGAATATTATAATAAAAAAAATAAACTAAAAGCAAATATCACAAAGAAAAGAACTAACTCATAAAGTAACATACAAGAAAAGGAATATTTCTTATTTAAATTGGATTTGATACTTTAAACGAGCAAGCCTACGTATCCCTTTGAATGGGAATCAAAATTCATGTAGTTCACCCCTCTTGAGAAGGGGTTAGTTTAGTCTAGCCATTTTATTATGTTTCAATTTATTGATTGAAAGGTGGGTTGATTGATTAAATAAGCAAAATTATTAGTTGATTACCGAGTTGTTAATTAGGTCAGGTTTTAATTAACAAATCGATTCAATAATTTAAATCGTTTACCTAGTTGACTAAATCAGATTTTAATCAACATGCCTCAAAATAATGAAAGAAAACGATAAAACATGCTAAGTAAAGAAATAATAAACGAAAAAGAATAAAATAAACAATACTAAGAAAATGAAACAAAACAAAATAAAATAATAAATGAAGAAAACAAATACCTTATGAGGACGAGACTTGGGACGTAGGGCGGATGGAGCGGACGACCAGATCGTAATTCCACCTTCTCGGCTCAGCGAAACAACAACCTTTGAACGGTAACTCAGACGGCATATATGGGACCTCTTCGGACTGATTTGAGAAGAGCTACCTCGAAATGACCATCCAAATAAAAAATTAAACTAAAAGTTTGTTCCTTTCGGACCAAACTTGTGGAGATAGTTCGCTTGCTGCAAAGGCTAATCAAGTAAACCCAGAAGCTAAAAGGTCAAGAGGTGAAGAAAATGGAGTGCAAGGACCCCTATATATAAGGGAGAGGTTGGGGGAAGGTTTTATGCACTTTCGATGTGGGAAAAGTGCACAAAATGAAGAAAAAATGAAAAAAACATGGAAAACACGAATGCTGCCGCTAGAAGCCCTGCGGCAGCCACAGGTCAGCCTGCGACAGCCGCAGGCATTTCGGCAGCAAGCGCAAGGTCTTTTGCGGCTACAAGCTGAATTTCTCCTGTTTTGCAATTTTTGGCCCGTTTTCGCCCATTTTAGCTTCGATTTAAGCCTGATTTGATTCTATAGGTTTGTAATTGAGTTGCAGTTGTCTAGATGTGCAAATTTGAGGGTTTACAAGATGTTGTTCAATAATTATATGGTCCAGGCTTGCATCAAATTGGTATACCGAAATTCCATAAGTCATATCCCTAGGTTGTTGATTGGGAGAATCCATATCCAAGGAGATATCATATTCCTAACTCCACCTTATTTTCTAGAGAAGATGGACAGTCAATATTAGAAACATATTGCTAGATTTATACTATAGTGTGGTGAGTTAGAAAATTATGAAAACTTCAATTTTTATGAACTAAGACTATTTCCAAATTCATTAACAAAAGCAACATTCACTTGGTACTCAACACTACTTAAAGACTCAATGTATTTACGGCAAGTTCAGCCTGAAGTACATGTAGCTGAACTATCCAAATGACCTAAAGAAGTGGGGAATCGGTTGGCCTTTTCATAGCCCGCTTTAAGAAGTTGAGAAGCAAATGTGATATAGAGTCGAGGAAGAAACTCCAGAGAAAGAAATCTAGCAGTTTTTATGAACTAAGACTATTTCCAAATTTATTAATAGAAGCAACATTCACATGGTACTTAACACTACCTATAAACTCAATGTATTTATAGCAAGTTGACCCTAAAGTATATATAGCTAAACTATCTAGATGACCCAAAGAAGTGGGAAATCAGTTGGCCTTTTCATAGCCCGCTTCAAGAAGCTAAGAAGTAGATATGATATAGAGTAGAGGAAGAAATTTCAGGGCATGAAATTCAGAGATTTCTACAAGCTGGCTACAAAAGTAGTAGAATATGAAGAGTTACTAAAGAAAGATAACATAATGTAAAATAAATAAACGGGTATATACTTTCAGGAAGTTGGCATCCAAGAAACTATTATTTTCGAAGAAACTTGGTGTCTCAAGTTTGTCCACTATGAGTTCACCACCAAAGATTGGGAATACTTTGAAAAAAAATAGGCTCCCTCAATGCAATATACTTTTGACGTGAGCAAGATAAAAGAGATATTTGATTTCCTCCTTAAAGAGGATTTTATTACTCCACCTATGGGATACCACAATGTTGACATGTCATGCTATTCAGCTTACTAACCAAGTTTTCGATCCGGTAGTGTCAGGTGACCATATATTGAAATAATTTTAAATGGTTAGTGACAAATTTGATAGGAAATTTTGGCTAGTGACCAATTTGAAATAATAATAATAGTTTAGTGACCTTCCTAGCAACTTATCCTGAATTTTAGTAACCATATTAGAAAAACTCTTAAAGTAGAGTATTTTTAGGATCATTTATATTTTTTGCCTTTTGATTCTTTTAATTATTTTTTATACAAAATATTTTTTAATTTTTTAATTAAAATATAATTTTTTAATTATTTTCACCAATATTCTTTTAATTCTTTTTTATTGTTTATCAAATATTCTTTTAATGTTTTAAGTAAAAAGATTCTTCTAATTTAAACTTTAAAAAGAAAATAAAGGATTATTTTGCTGCATTAAAATTTAAATAAATTATTTATTGATTTTAATATAAGAACATCTAATAAATTTTAAATTTTAATCATTAAGTTATTGCCTTTTTTACAAGAATTTATACAAATACTTAAGGCATCTAATAGATCTAATAGTCATTAATCTATTAGAATAATATCTTCTAATTTAATAAGTATAAATTAAAAAAATATTTTCACTTAAAAAATTAAAAAATATTTTGAATAAAAAGTAACCAATTGATTTGGTAACGTAGATTGAGTTTTAAGGAAAATCTATTGTTTAAATTTATGAAAATCAAATAAAGTTTAACTTTAAAAAATATTTTTACTTAAAAAAGTTAAAAAATAATTCTTTTAATCAAATATTCTTTTTAAAATATTCTTTTAATCAAATAAAATATTTTAATCAATTTGATTAAAATATTTTAATCAAATTGATTAAAATATTCTTTTAATCAAATAAAGTTTAACGTAGAAAAATATTTTTAGTTAAAAATTAAAAGAATATTTCAATAAAAAATTAAAAGAATATTTTGTAAAGAAAAAAAAATCAAACCGCCTAAAATATAAGAAAAAATATGTAAATGATGTCTAAACTTTTTATTTTTTGCTATTTTGATGTTTGAATTTTTTTTTTTTTTTTCAAAGAAGTGTCTAAAATAGTAATTTTTTTTAATTATTTAAATGTCTATAACTAGTTTTGCAATCTAAAATAATTATATTTCTTATTTTATATGTTAAAATAACTTAAATACTCTTATTTCTCATCACTTAATTTATATTTTTCTCTTTTTTTATTTTCTTTATTTTTGTATTTTATTCTTTATTGTATTTTTTCAAATATATTTTTTCCTTTTTTAATTTATTTGATGATTATAGAAAAACATAGAAATGAATTTAATTTAATGATTGCATTTTTATTTATTTTTTAAAAAATGGAAAGAAAAATAGTATTATTTTTTTAATTTTTTAAATGAGAAAAAATATTATAAATTTTTTTATTTATAGTTTTGTTTCTTGGATAGCAAATATAAATTAAAAAATAACAATGAAAAATGAAGAAAGAAGAGAAAATTAAAAAAGAAAAAGAGAAAGAGAAAATATACCTTTTTAAAAGAGGATAGTTAAATAAGTTTATTGCTTAAAATAAAGTATATAATCATTTTAACATGTAAAACTTGCTAAAGATACTATATTGTATAAAAATTAGCAAGTTCAAGCATTTAATTGAACAAATAATTTGTTTAGACACCAAAATAACAAAAATTAAAAAGGCTAATGATATGAAAATACGCTAACTTTATATGTTTTTGTAATTACAACATAACTTTTAAATCTTAGTAATATTGTTTAAAAACTTTAATAATTTTATAATTTTTGCAACAACCAATATTCCAGTAAAAAATCATGTTAGAAGGCTTGATGTGAATTATTTTATTAATATCTATTATAAGTCAGTATAATGATGTGGCAATGAAAAAAAAAGTAAAAATTTCAATTTGAAGCCGGATAGTTTGCCTTATCATAGTTATTCTTTGTATTTTGATCTCTCTCAAGAACAAAAATGCAGAATTGAGAAAGGGTCATCTCTATTAATAACCACAAATTGGTCATCTTCATCAATGGTCTTAAATTGGTCATCTTCTTCCTAGGACTTGGATTCTTCCATGTTTTTTTCTATAAGGGACCAAGAAGAATCCCATCCTATTTATGTATTTTGAATCTTAGAAAGATGAAAATGGAGAGAAATAGTCCTACACATACTTCTTTGTTAATAACTTTCTATTTAAATACAAAATACAAGGTTGCATAATTTCTAGAAAGTTCAAAAACTACTATTACCTAATCTATTACAGAGTAGTTCCTTGAAACATGGCCATTCATTTATTAACCACTAACTTCCATGATTTTAGCAAAATTATAGCAAAATGGACACAACTTAGGAGTATCTAGAAAAATCTTATCACATCAACACTCCTCCATGAGATTTTTCTTCAAGACTCCTAGTGTCACGACCCACCTTTTTGAGCCGTGGCGGTCCTAGGGCATGGGTAGCCATAAGGGCACCAAAACCCGTAGAACCCATTCCACTCATAATATCATTTACACATATAACTTGTAAAACCTTTAAAGTTTCCTTTCATGTCATTAACTCAACGTTCAATAGTTCATATATAATCACAATAACAGTTATGATACGAATCATATTATACAAACATCCTTTAACATATTAATGCTAACCCATTAATAACCATTCATGTTACATATGGACCTTATAACTTTCAATAACCATGGAGCTCTAGTTACAACACCGAAACTTATCAAAACAGTTTCCAAGCGAATGATGGGCTTGGGACTTTTACTTTGCTAACTCATTGACTGTACCTGAAAAGTTTAAACCACTAAAATATGAGACAGAGCTCAGTGAGTACATAATAAAACTGTATAAAGTAACAAGTGATAGGTGATTTAGTGATAATTTCTTATAGCAATGAAGTGAAACGAATAAAAAATCATTCTTATGGAATAGTTTTCCATATACAGTAATTATTGCATTTTTAGCAGAATATTTCCTTTATGGAAACGGTGTGTTTCCCACATTATCATTATCACTTGAGTGGCGGCTTACGCCTTGCTCACTCCCATTTCAGTCACACGTACAACTGATCGGGTCGCACGTACTGGGGGCCATAAACCCTTCCCAGCTAGGGTTCGGATACTCTTTACCCTATCCGCAGGTTCATTACCATTGTGCACAATGTCTGATGTATTGCCCCACATCAGAGGGGTATTCTGCTTGCCACGATATCATTAAAACATTTTTTTTTCCTTTCCATCCATGAAATACTTCAATGGATAGTATATCAATAAATAATCAAAATTTCCATCATTGATCATGTTGGGAAAAGAAGCAATAAGGCTCATTTGGTCAAGTGCCATAAGGGATGTTTAATTCAATAATTGGTAAAGCATATCATGCATGCCAAAGAATTGCAATGCATTTTAATTAGAAAAGTGATCCAACATTTAGACTTATATTTAAAGCACAAGAAATATAATATTACAATGGATAATATATAATATCAATTGGGTTCTCATTATTGATCATACTATAAGATCAAATAATATAGACTCATTTGGCCAAGTGCCATAAAGAAATGTTTGGTTCACTTTGGCTCAATAATCAAGGAAGTATTATATCAACGGTTCAATATTCAATAAGCAGATTAAGCTTATCAAGAAATCAAGATTTTGGAATATCAACGAGCTATTCAACTTTTCAAGGGATAGAAACAATTCAACCATTAAGGTTGGAACAATAAAGGTTCAAGTATATGAAACAAGGAATATTATATTATTAAGTACTCACCTTTTGCTCCTTAGCTCCTATACCGATAGTTCTAGTGCAGATTATAACGAGGCTCCTCGGTATCCCGAGCAATGCGTTTGCCTTTCGATTCTACAAATATACCCAAATAATCATACATTAATTCCTACTCCTTTAACTTGCTAATCTCATTCTAACTCAACTTAACATTAACTTCCTACTACTAATCACCAAAACATATTCCAATACATTAAACAATACATACATAAACACATTAATTATTTACTCACTTTATTCCAAAATCCCATGTTGTCCAAATCCTTTCATTAAAACAATTAGATCCCTTTTTCCTTCCTAATTCCTTAATTAAATTTTATGTTTATCAAACTAATACTCAAACAATCAACATTCATTTACCAATTCAAACTAATCTCTTTCAATTCCCATAAATCCTAACTTTACCAAATTGGGATGATTTGGGGAAAACCCAAAATTACTCAATCAAATCTCAAATTGATCTTGCCAAGATAAAATTAATGTTATGCAAAGCCTACCATAACAATCAAACATCAAACTACACTTCACATTACATACTTTCCTTATATCATAATAAGCCTAAACTAAGCCATATTGCCTAAAATTAATTCAATAAAACATACAATAATTATTCCTATCTCATAAAAATACACACTCAAGCACTTAACACCAACAAGAGTCTCTGTCATTCTATCACTATGTCATTGATACTATACTCATAAAATTTATATTTTATGGTATTATTATAACTCCGATGAGCTATGGAGACCTTGGGTATTACATTCTACCCCCCTTAAAAAAAAATTCGTCCCCGAATTTTCAAAAACAAAATGTTCACCTTTACAAACTTGAGTAACTATATCACTTACATTATGATTATTGCCAAAAGAATTCTAATCACTTTCATTACTTTCAATTCATCACCTACCAACTTCATTTCTTATCATTAGCGGTCTATTATCCCTCTTCCATATATCTTCTTCCAATTATATATCTTATTCCTCTAAGCCCCATAATCGATCTTTAGCTCTTATCGCATTCAACCATATCTTTAAGTACATCTCTCTTCTTACCTTACCAAATCTCTTTTATTAATCACTAACCTTCATAATAGCATTGAATCTATAACTTCAAAAATTACCAAGAAACATTTACATAACCTTTATATCTCTTCGATTTCTGATTTCATCTCAATTTAATTGCAATCTTAAATATACCTGTTCTCATATATAGTCTTATCAATACCTAAATCACATTAACCTCTTCTCATATATAGTCTTATCAATACCTAAATCACATTAACAACTAAATCATAGCTCCTATTACACCAATTACCATACTTTGAATATACACATGCCCTTATGGTATTTCCTAATTCTGAATGACTTCCAATTTATAATTTGATAACCATGGTCTTCATATAGTTGGGATTTATTCCACTCTCATACTATCATTAACAATTTTTCTTACTCATTACCTCTTATATAAGTATATATCCATTACACTTCTTATATCTGTTCATCTTTAAACAACAATCTTATCTCAACTTATCTTAAACACCTTATTACCAACTATTTTACATATTATATCGTTAAAAGAATTATACTTTCACCATTACTCCATAGTTTCTCAATCAACTCCTTACAATCACATAAATTTCAACCCAATATCCATATTCAATTTATTATCATATTAATTAATGTAATCACTCCAAAATACAATCTTCACATTATCTCTAAAATAACTCCTACCTTTCAACATCACATGCGTCTCTTTAGCACTAAATTTATTATTATAATATTCAAATTATCAAATCACAAAAATCTATTAATACAACTTCCCATTCCATTCCTAAAATACCATTCACTTGTACTCCATAGTTATTATGTGATCTTATATTAACTATATCAACTTTAAACACAATCACAATAAGAAAACATATCAAGCACATATTTGAGTTCGTTCGAGGTAGAGTAACTCTTCCGAGATGATCTTGTCCAAATCGTAAATGAGGAGACATCGCACAAGCGAAAAATGAATAAAAGCCAAATCAAAGCACAAATTTCTAGTCTATACTTAGAGAACCAAAACATCAGCAACCAAGAATCTTATACTCCATAGTTTATTTAGTCTAATACACTCTTAACTTATCAAAACTTATCCTTTATCTTAACTTTTTTAATTCTATCTCTGTATTAATTCAATCTCATCATAGAACTTTCTCTTAAATAAAATTTGCCTAATCAATTAACTTCATAAACTCTTTTACGTCATAACTCTTATTTTCCCTTAGTTCCCTTTAATTCATACTTCATATCTCCTAATATTTCTTCATACACTCTTTTCTTATCATTCAATATTTTTACTTTTCCACATCTCCATTACTTCGTTTAAACCCATTTCGAATTATATTTCTATTTAGCACATAATCCTCTAGTTCCATACCTTTTTTTAATCAACAATATTTCTTCTATAAAAATCTATTATGGTCCACTATCATTTATTATTTGTCAAAGTCAATCATATATTTTTTTTTTTACACTAATTTACTCTTAGTCCAAATCTGCTTTCAGTTTCTTCTTAGAGGCTATCTCATCACTATACGTTTCTTGTAATCATCAACTTTATACATTCCTCTTCTTTTAAAATGATTCACCATCAAATCATTTTCCATTTTGATTGTCTATTTTCCTCATTACTGTAGTCTCTTAATGCCTTAAGAGTTTTTCTATTACACATACCTAATCATGTTTCTTACAAGTCACCTTAACGTATATACGATTGATCATTTCTTTCTTTGAATATGGAATAATCTTCTTTAAATCATACTATAATAGTAGTCTTCCTTAAACTATACCCAATATTCTCATACATAACAAGTCTCCAAATCTTTACCTTCTAATTTCTTGAATTTATAGGATAGCATCTAAACCACAATTTCGATAATACCTTGTTTAGTCTATCTTACATAAACCTTAATATATAATATCCATGTGAATCATTTACAGTCCCGTTTGACCATTGTTAGATATCATCTTTTTAGCTTATCTCACATAAATCTTACTATGTAATAGCCATATAAAACATTTATGATTTCACCCAATCACTATTGAGTATTTTCCTTCATTTTATAACTTTAATGGTTCATAACTTCTAACAATTTCCTATAGTCATTTCATCCAACCATATACCCTATCATTTAATCATTTGCACATACACATCATAAATCAATTCCCTATTTCTTAGATATCTCTCATATTATAGTCAAGGAAACATATAATACTAGTGTCCCATATACCTTCTCAATAGCTTTATTACTATAACCTCCTTGTTAAATTGCTTAAATCACTTTACTATATGAAGAAAATCGAAGATACTTGGCTGACTTGAAAAATTTCGACGAAACATTACACGGTGGGAGGGATGCCATCATGGGGCAGCAAGCAACAACAGCGGGCCACCATAGCGCGCGCCAAGAAGTCCCAGTGTATCACAGCTGGGAGTCACCTACGGTCAACCAAGCTCCAGTGTCTCGCAGTGGATTCTAGCGCTCCGCAGCTGGATTTCCACAGTCAAGAAGAAAAGTTCTGCGCATAATCTAACTTCAGAAAGCCATAACTTTCAGCTACAAATGAGTTACGAGGCCTATGACATATCAAATCGAAACTCACCATATTTAACATTCCCACTCATTACAACTTCTTTATTGGCTTAGAAACCAATTTCCAATTAGAAACCTCAAATCTTTGTCTAAAATAAATCCTATACTTTCTCACTATTATTATGCCATTACACTTACTACTTACACATATCACTATGCATATTCTATAAAATCACATTTAAGTTTTTCACTTAATAACATTTAGCTATATCTCATAAACGTAAAAGAATTCAACATACCCTCATCATTATTCATACTATATGCATATTATTCAAGTCATCAATTGCACTAAGCCATGTTAATAATCAACAGTTACTTATAATAAGGAATCTATTCCTAGTAGGATATATACTCATTCATTTAAACACTTTCACATAAATAATCATTGCCTCAAATACACAATTTGCCCTTATCATCCCATTTCCACAGAACACACAATTCATTCACATATATCAATCATACTATATATCATTTTATCATTCCCATTTTCAAAATCATTATGCACATTCCCTTTTCACAATTATTATATACATATCATATATCATAGGAGGAACTTAGACTTTTACGAGTAACGCGGATCTAGATTTATCGATATACTTCAACGACAAGAAGGAGTTCCTATGCTCCATGGTTTAACCTATAACTCATAGTACTTATAAAGTCTAAACTAGACTTAAACTTTGCTCTGATACCATCTCTGTCACGACCCACCTTTTTGAGACGTGGCGGTCCTAGGGCATGGGTAGCCATAAGGGCACCAAAACCCGTAGAACCCATTCCACTCATAATATCATTTACACATATAACTTGTAAAACCTTTAAAGTTTCCTTTCATGTCATTAACTCAACGTTCAATAGTTCATATATAATCACAATAACAGTTATGATACGAATCATATTATACAAACATCCTTTAACATATTAATGCTAACCCATTAATAACCATTCATGTTACATATGGACCTTATAACTTTCAATAACCATGGAGCTCTAGTTACAACACCGAAACTTATCAAAACAGTTTCCAAGCGAATGATGGGCTTGGGACTTTTACTTTGCTAACTCATTGACTGTACCTGAAAAGTTTAAACCACTAAAATATGAGACAGAGCTCAGTGAGTACATAATAAAACTGTATAAAGTAACAAGTGATAGGTGATTTAGTGATAATTTCTTATAGCAATGAAGTGAAACGAATAAAAAATCATTCTTATGGAATAGTTTTCCATATACAGTAATTATTGCATTTTTAGCAGAATATTTCCTTTATGGAAACGGTGTGTTTCCCACATTATCATTATCACTTGAGTGGCGGCTTACGCCTTGCTCACTCCCATTTCAGTCACACGTACAACTGATCGGGTCGCACGTACTGGGGGCCATAAACCCTTCCCAGCTAGGGTTCGGATACTCTTTACCCTATCCGCAGGTTCATTACCATTGTGCACAATGTCTGATGTATTGCCCCACATCAGAGGGGTATTCTGCTTGCCACGATATCATTAAAACATTTTTTTTTCCTTTCCATCCATGAAATACTTCAATGGATAGTATATCAATAAATAATCAAAATTTCCATCATTGATCATGTTGGGAAAAGAAGCAATAAGGCTCATTTGGTCAAGTGCCATAAGGGATGTTTAATTCAATAATTGGTAAAGCATATCATGCATGCCAAAGAATTGCAATGCATTTTAATTAGAAAAGTGATCCAACATTTAGACTTATATTTAAAGCACAAGAAATATAATATTACAATGGATAATATATAATATCAATTGGGTTCTCATTATTGATCATACTATAAGATCAAATAATATAGACTCATTTGGCCAAGTGCCATAAAGAAATGTTTGGTTCACTTTGGCTCAATAATCAAGGAAGTATTATATCAACGGTTCAATATTCAATAAGCAGATTAAGCTTATCAAGAAATCAAGATTTTGGAATATCAACGAGCTATTCAACTTTTCAAGGGATAGAAACAATTCAACCATTAAGGTTGGAACAATAAAGGTTCAAGTATATGAAACAAGGAATATTATATTATTAAGTACTCACCTTTTGCTCCTTAGCTCCTATACCGATAGTTCTAGTGCAGATTATAACGAGGCTCCTCGGTATCCCGAGCAATGCGTTTGCCTTTCGATTCTACAAATATACCCAAATAATCATACATTAATTCCTACTCCTTTAACTTGCTAATCTCATTCTAACTCAACTTAACATTAACTTCCTACTACTAATCACCAAAACATATTCCAATACATTAAACAATACATACATAAACACATTAATTATTTACTCACTTTATTCCAAAATCCCATGTTGTCCAAATCCTTTCATTAAAACAATTAGATCCCTTTTTCCTTCCTAATTCCTTAATTAAATTTTATGTTTATCAAACTAATACTCAAACAATCAACATTCATTTACCAATTCAAACTAATCTCTTTCAATTCCCATAAATCCTAACTTTACCAAATTGGGATGATTTGGGGAAAACCCAAAATTACTCAATCAAATCTCAAATTGATCTTGCCAAGATAAAATTAATGTTATGCAAAGCCTACCATAACAATCAAACATCAAACTACACTTCACATTACATACTTTCCTTATATCATAATAAGCCTAAACTAAGCCATATTGCCTAAAATTAATTCAATAAAACATACAATAATTATTCCTATCTCATAAAAATACACACTCAAGCACTTAACACCAACAAGAGTCTCTGTCATTCTATCACTATGTCATTGATACTATACTCATAAAATTTATATTTTATGGTATTATTATAACTCCGATGAGCTATGGAGACCTTGGGTATTACACCTAGCTTGGCCCTTAGAATTTTTAACTTTCCCGCAATAAGTACCTTTGTCATTATATCTGCAGGTTGTTCATCAGAGTTGCAATGAAGTAGCTACACTTCACCTTTCTCTCCTGCTTGTCTAATAGAATGAAATTTGATATTGATGTGCTTGGTAAGACTACGCTGCACTGGATTTCTTGCCATTACAATAGCTGACTACTTGTCCACTTGAATAACAATAGCATCATGTTGAATTCAAGGCAAATATGCTAACACCTTTCTCAACCAAATAACTTGATTTATAGCAGCTGCAGTAGCTATATACTCCACTTTGGCAGTTGACTAAGCTACCACATCTTACTTCCTTGAAACCTATGAAAAAACTCTTGAACCCATAGAAAATACATAACCGATGGTACTCTTTATGTCATCAAATAACCTACCTGATCACTATCAAAAAATCCTTGCAACTTGCCATTTTTAGTAGATCTATACCATATTCTCGAATCATAAGTGCCTTTGATATATCTCAAAATGCTTTTTGTAGTCCCAAATGAACTTGACTAGGTGTTTACATGTACCTAGATAGGACACTACAGCAAACATTGAAACAGGCCTGGATGTTGTCAAATATAAGAGACTACCCACTAAACATATGTAATAGCTAGGATCCACTTCTCTGCTTTTCTCAGACTTAGTTAATTTTTCATTTTGAATTAGCGGTGTAGAAATCGGTTTGCATGTCTCCATATTGAATTTCTTTAACAAGTTGAGTGAGTATTTCTTTTGAGATATGAAAATCGCATATGATGACTAACTTATTTCCATACCAAGAAAGTAATTCATAAAACCCAGTTCTAACATCTCAAACACATCCTTCATTTCCTTTTTGAATTTTGAAATCAACCTTGAATCATTCCCAGTCACCAACATATCATCTATATATATGGACACAATAAGCAAATCACCATTTTCAGTCTTTTTCAAATAGAGTGTAGCCTCATTTTCACTTTTAGTAAAGCCACATTAAAGCAAGTATGAGTCTACTTTGCTATTCCAAGCTCTAGGAGCCTGTTTTAGGCCATATAAGGCTTTATAAAGCTTATAGACTTTATCTTCCATCCCTACACCCTTAAATCCTTATAGTTGCTCAATAAACATCTCCTTCTGTAACTCGCCATTCAAGAAAGTAGATTTCACATCAAGATGATACACTTCCCATTTAAATTGAACAGCTAAGCAATAATGAGTCTTATAGTTTCATGTCTTGCAACTAGCATAAAAGTACCACTATAATCAACACCAACCTATTGTGAGTGGAGTAACCCTTAATGACCAACCTCACTTTGTGTTTATGAATAGAACCATCAGGATTTATTTTTGTCCTAAAAACTCATTTTACTCTTATTAAATTTTTTGATTCAAATCTGTCCACCAGTGACCAAGTTCGATTTTTCTCTATCATTGCAATCTCCTCCTTTATAGCAATTCTCCATTCTTCATATTGAGACACTTCTCCATATGAGGAAGGTTCCAAAACAACATAATTGCATCTTTTGTATATCTCAAACAATGGTTTTGTTGCATCTTTTGTATATCTCAAACCTTGGTTTTGTCTTTAAAATAGGAGAATCAAGTGGAGACTGACAAAGATTCTCAATTTTAGAACTTAATGTTGAAACTAACAACTTTAGCGAATCTAATATAACTTCATGTTACTGCATTAAAACCTCATCCTTTCTAATAAGTCCTTTATCCTAATCCCAATGAGATAATTCATCAACCACCATATCCCCACTTATACATATAACTTCTCACTTCGAAAATTGTATATTCTGTAACCTTTCGACATGGATGAGTAGCCTCAGAAAAACCCCACTTCAACCTTTTGATCAAGTCTGCTTCTTTTAACAAAAGGCACATCATAACAAATTGATCCAAATGTTCTCAAATGCTTTGCTATTGGTTTTAACCTGGACCATGCCTCTACTGGTGTTTTTCCATCAACTAATGTTGTAAGTAGCCTATTAAGTAGATACATTACTATATGAATAGCTTCAACCCAAAACTCCAATGGTAGTTTCTTATCCATCATCATATTCCTTGCCATTTCTACGACCATTATATTTTTTCTCTCTTAAACACCATTCTATGAGGCGAATAACTAATAGTTAATTGATGACCAACACCCAAATCAGCACAAATTGTTGAAATTCATTAGATGTATACTACTTTCCATTGTCAGACCTCAAGGTTTTTAGTTTGTGTTCACTTTAAGTCTCTATCATAGCCTTGAATCATTTAAAAATAGAAAACACATTTCTATTGCTTCTCAAAAAATACACCAAGACATTCTAGTGAAGTATCAATGAAGAGAATAAAATATTTGTTCTGACGTAAAGATTCAGTGCTTATTGGTCCACATAAATCAGTATGCACCAATTCCAATTTCTCCATAGCCTCCATGTTGCACTAGCAGGAAATGCATATCTATGCAATTTTCTTGATTAACATGGTCCACACACATCACCACTAACTGAAATCTCAAGTAGATCTCTAGTGAGATCATTAATTTGCATAAATTTTAATCCAACAAAATTAAAATGCCCATTTCTCTTGTGTCAAGCAATAGATTCATCATTTTTAATAAAATTCACACTATCATTATCAACACTCAGGGTATTAAATAGCGGTTTTACATATCATATCGGTATCAGAATTGGTATAACAGAATCGGACTGAATCAACTGCTGCTATCGTGAATTTTAAAAAATGATTAGCAAATTGATATAATTTAATAAGAAATAAAATGTAATATCTTTAAATAAGCATAATTGTACCTAAAAAAATTTAATTTATATAAATAATTATAATAAATTAAATCCAAATTACAGAACTAATAATAATAAATCAATCTCATTTTATTAAGTCATAAGAGAAAAAACTACCTTATTAAGATGAATAAGCTGATAAAAAAAACTCCTTCCTATTCCAAGTAAATAAAGAAAATTAAAAAAATAAAGATACCATGATATTAATTAATCACTAACAAAAAGAGTATTGGGAAGGATCTGAATCATCTTGTCTGCTATTAAATTTATTTAGAATTTATAAAAAGCCATTATTTAAATTTTTGAAAATAAATATATAAAGACAAAATATAGTCAAATTGTAAAATTCAATCAATAATTTACACCCACAAATAAAAAATTTATACAAAAAATGAATTTTGTAAAAAATTATCAATAATATTCTAAATATATTGAAATATAAATAATGTAAAAAAAACAATATCCCAATAATTTATATTAATAAAGTAGAACATATATAAGATAATGTCTTTTATATAATATATTTATAATTTACATTAATAAAATAAAAATAAAAAATATATAATAAGATTTTTTATTGATACGTCACGCTTGTATAGCTAAATAACGGTCGTATCAGTGTGTATCGAGTGATTCATTACCAATTCAATACTAATTCCTATTAGTATAAGTATAATGCGTAAATAATATAATAGACTCCTCAAAAATTCAGAAGAAATGGTCAATACGTAATGTATCGGCCATTATTTAATACCCTATCAATACTCCAATTTAAAGGAAAGCTCTTATTAATCATGGGCACTTTAGCAATTAAACAATCTAAGAATCATAAATAGAGCAGAATTGAACTTTAGATGAAAGTGAATATCCATTTGTGACCACTTGTGCCACACTTAATAAATTTTGGGTTAAACAAGGTATGCACAGTACATCATAGATATATGTAGTACCTTGTTTTGTGTTAACTTCCACTGAGTCCTTCCCTTTAGCTTGAACCATAGGTCCATTAGCAAGCTTACCTTTGTTTTCACAAACTTGTCCAAATTGCAAAAAATCTTCCCCTTCTTAGACAGATGACTTATGCAACCACTATCTACGAACTAAGTCTGCTTGTTGAATTTTTGAGTATGCTGGATAGCCATGGACAAACTAGCAGTCTCCTTCTCTTGCTCATCTGTGAAGTTTGCTTGGTGTGTTGATTGGCCTTGAGGTTGAAATTTTCCTGGAGATTGATTTTGCTTACCCTATAATTTTTTTTCTTTGTAGCCAAGCTTTTTACAAAACTTGCACTTAATTTGTGGCTTCCTTTTATACCAATAATCCTTCTCTAAATGTTTTGTCCTTTGACAAATATTGCAAGGTGGAAACTTGTTTTTCTTTCTAGGTTCTTGTTGCCACATGACTCCTTTTCCTTTGTTGTCCTTATTTGCTATAGATTTTTTGAACCCTTCATTGGTTGTTTCCCATTTTGTTTTTGCTTGAAAAGCCTTGTCAGACACTTCATCTTTAATGGTTATTCTTTGCTCCTGAGCTTGCAATTTGCTAATCAATTCAGCAATGGATAAAGTTTTTTAAGGCCATAAGATTTCTCAATGGCATAAATCTTGGACTCAAATATGGTATGTAAGCTTATCAATATCTTTTCCACCACCATATCATAATTAAAAGTCTCTCCAAGTAGTCTTATCTTATTCACAAGCTCCAACAATTTCGTAGAATACTCTTTAATTGTTTCCTCTTTATTCTCAGCATTTCAAACTCTCTTTTGAGAGTTAGATCTTGATAGATTTTAACCCTATGACTTCCTTCAAATTGTGCTTTAAGCTTTTCCCATGCTTCTTTAAATGTCTCACAGTCCATTACATTTGTAAAAATTGATTCAAATAGAGCTGAATGAATACATGTAAGAGCCCTTAGTTTCCTTGCCTTTTTTTCTTCATGTGTTTTGATTTGAGCCAACATTAGATCTGACCCTAGTGGTGGAGAATCATCTCTAACTTTTACTACCTCCCATAGATTTAGAGCCTTCAAATAAGCCTTCATCTTTATCACCTATATGTGATAATTTTCACATGTGAACTATAGAAGACTAGTCCTTAAGAAGTTGCTGGTGGCCATTTAATCTCTCTCTCTCACTATTTTGATCCTTACCCTCTCAAGTCCTTAGAATTCTTTTTGTATGATCTCAGAGGTCCCTCACAAAGGAAGCTATGATACCACTTGTTGATTTTTTGAACCTCAAAAAGATGAAAATGGAGAGAAATAGTTCTATGCATACTTCTTCATTGATAACTTTCTATTTAGATACAAAATACAAGGTTGCATAATTTCTGGAAAGTTCAAAAACTACTACTATCTAATCTATTATAGAGTAGTTCCTTGAAACATGGCCATTCATTCATTTTCTACTAACTTCCATGATTTTAGCAAAATTATAGCAAAATGGAAGCACTTAGGAGTATCTAGAAAAATCTTATCACATCAACATTATTCCTTCCCTTCACTAGAATATGATTTTTGTCGCGGTTCATGCCCACAAGACGAGAAAATCATTTGGGATGTTTTGGACAATTTACAAAGTCCGCTCCAGTGGCTCTATCTCTCTTGAGGCTTGTATTCCATGATTGTTTTATTGAGGTGATGAATATTTCTTTCTCTTTGTTATAGTTGATTTTCTATTTTTATTGAGGTGATGAATATTTCTTTCTCTTTGTTACAGTTGATTTTCTATTTTTTGATCAAATCGATCTAGATTTTATAATTGATGTCTTTTTATTACAAGTTATAGGATTTTTACTTGTTCTTGTTCTTTTCCCTCCAATTCAGTTCTGTTGCCTTTATTGATCATGGAGTGTGGTTGTTTTGTTTTGTCTTGTTAATTAGGATTTTTTTAATTGTTAATTTTCAAACCTGTCCAGTGTTTCCTATTCATCATTTTGCCCTATTGTTTGTGTAGGTATTGTTGTGATTAATAGAATCTCCATTAAACTTAATCTTCTTTGTTAATTTTGTGATTTTTATGAAATTTGTTGTGACCTTTTTGTGAATTTTGATTGTCATTTTTTGAGATTTTCAGTTTTTTTTTTATTTTTCATTGCCACATTATATGCTAAATTATAATAGATATTAATAAAATAATTCACGTCAAACTTTTTAATGGAATTTTGAGTGGAATGTTAGTCGGTGCAAAAATTACAAAAATATGAAAATTTTTGAATGACATTGCCAAGATTTAAAAGTTATGTTGTAATTTAAAAAATATGTATAGTTGGTGTTTTTTTTTTTTTTTTTCATTAACCTAAATTAAAAAGTTTGAACACCATTGATATAATTTTCCAAAATTATAAATGACTTCAAAAATACTAAAAATGGAGATTTTTGTTTTAATGTGATAATTGAAATTCATCTAACGTATATTTAAAGTGACGTACTGAGTCAAATAGTTAGAATGATATGCATGACACGTCAGCCACTTCAATTAAGTTTTAGCAAAAATTTTAAAGTATCATCTAATTGAAAAAAAAATAAAGTGCAGGTATGCCTGCAAGAAATTTTTATTCAATATTAGAAAAATCATCAAAGCTTAGGATATGTTTAATTGTGGAAAACAAGTATAATTTTAAAGAAAAATAGTCCAAAAAACCAGAAAATAAAACGGGGGTTTAGTTGAAATATTTTTCAATTTAAAAAATTAGAAATTTGTTTTGAACTGTTTGCAGGTCAGGCCACGGGTTATAATTAATAAAGAAAATTGCGAATCAGTTGAACCGAACCTGTAAAAAATTGAATATTTTCTAAGCCCTGGCCTAGTCTATGAATAGGTCTAAATTTGTTTTAAGATCTTTTGAAATTATAACTAATCTGTAGAGAAGAGAATACAAAAAATATATTTTCTCAATTTCAAACACACGGCACTCGTCTTTACGGCTTCGAAACCCAACCACGCCTCTTTTTTTTTTTTTTCATTTATCTGTTATTTTTTTAGGTGGGTATATATATATATATATATATATATATATATATATATATATATATATGCTTTTTTTCCACAAAATATATATATATGTTATGATACATTATAAGATTTAATTGATGTCTTTTCATATACATGAATATTCTAATTTCCATATTAGTATTGATTGTATTTTTCTTATTAGAAAAACTTCCTATTTCTTTCTCTTCTGTACTCTATATAAAGGGCCTAATACTATTGAATGGAACAACTAGAAAAACCATTCTCTTCTTTATATTCTTTGTTCATGTTCTTCTCCATTTTATTTATAACACGTTATCAATACGAATCGTTATACAATATTGTTTATAATTTTGGATAGCTTGTTGTTTGCTACAACCCAACTAAGGCGAAAAATTTGAAGAAATAAAATTCAAGATTTATGGTAAATAATTTTTGTCAATTAATTACTATTATTATTAATATTTATGTATCAAATACATTTTTTTAAGAAAAAAAAACTAAATTGTTTTTTTTTTAAGAAATCGTTTAAACATATTAGGCTAATTAATTTGAAGAAATCATTTTTTTCTTCTCTCTTACAATCATTTATCTCAAATCGTTTTTTTTTTAGATTTATAAAGATTTGATATACTATTTAATGATTAATCAATTAAATTCTAGTCCCTGAAGAACTAGCATTATATTTTAAATACTAGTTCTTGAAGAACTAGTATTATTTATAGTTCCTAAATAACTAATTAAATAAATAACTAAGCTATGAGTTCCTAGAAAATTAGTATTATATTTTAAATTCTAGTTCCTAAAAAACTAGTATTATTTATAATTCCTGAAAAACTAATTAAATAAATAACTAAGCTATGAGTTTCTGAAAAACTAATAATAATTACAGTTCCTGAAAAACTAGTATTCCCTATAGTTCTTGAAGAATTAGTATTCTCTACAGTTTTTGAAGAACTGATATTCTCTACAGTTCCTAAAGAACTGATATTCTCTACAGTTCCTAAAGAACTAATATTCTTTACAGTTCCTAAAGAACTGATATTTTATATAGTTCCTGAAAAACTAATCAAAGTAAACAAATTCATTAAAGAATCATTAAATGTTCCTGAAAAACTAAATGCATTGTCTACAAGTCTTTAAAAGACTAATTTTATTATGATTTTATATTAGACAATGTTAATTGATGGGCCTCAACATCATGAGTAAGAATTATTTATACTAGTGTCACTCTTTTGGGTAATCAAATAAATAAAATAGACATCCTTGAAAAATTAATATTTTATGTTCCTAAATAACTAATAAATTTGATTTAAGCTACACGCATTGAATAAATTGGATATCAATAAAGTACCTGCGTATGGCCATAATATTAAGGTAAACCCTTTTGCTTTGATTTTTCTGTTTTGGGTGTTTCACTATTATTTATATGTATTGGAATGATAGGTATGGCCTATTTGATTTACCAACCAAATTGCAACTTTTAATTGGTTATCGATTATAACAACACATTTTACGCATAGTTTTAAAGTCATGACTTATAATTTTTTTTTGGCATAAAATCCAACCCTAAATTATTCATTTATTGATTGATTGACTTGCTTTATGGGAAAATGGTGTTCATGCGTTCATATTAATAGGTTTACTTGATTCATTAAATTGAGATTGATTCTATTAGTGTATATGTTATTATATATCTTTCGGTCTTAGCATCTCAACTCAAAATTTATTTTATGGACAATACATGTCTTATACATTTATATATATATATATATATATATATATATATATATATATATATATATATATATATATATATATATATATATATATATATTTGTTAGTTGAATAGCCTACAAGAAAGTTGTGTGTGTTATATATGTTTTGAATTTACTTATGTCAATATGTATTAGATGTAAAAACAATTAGAGATTTAAATGTGAGATGAGATTAATATAAATTATATAAGTAACATGGTATTGTTAATTTGTGAATTGATGAATTTATTTTCGGATTGCATACATTGTTGGATTTATGTTGGTATAGAGAAGCATAATTAGTGCTTAAATTTTCTTGGTGAGATAAATTATGAATTTAATATTTGTTAAAATTAATATTAATTTATTTTCTGATTGGTCTATTTAGATATATTTTAAATATATGCAAATTAAGTTATTTAAATAAAGTGAAGTATAGTAAATTAAAGTTTGGTTGATTATTTTTATATGCTCTTGAATTCAATGAAAATAATTTTTAACGTGAGTTGTTGATAATGAAATGCATTTAGATGCTAGCAAAAGCAAAAGCAATCATCTACTTAAACCTCATTTAAGTGAGGATTTAAAAGTTGAATATCTTATTATTAATGATTTTTATATTTTCTAGAAGAGTTTTAAAGATAGATATAATCACTTGAAATATGTGGTACTATCATAAACTCAATATGATTGGTTAAATTTACGTCTATAAGACTTCAAGTCTATTTGAGAATATAATTCAACTATGTTTAAAATTACTTCACAGCTGAAATTGTGCGGTAATAAAGTTACATATTCCTGTAGTAGCAGTATAAAAAGTGAAAATTTACAAATATTATTTTTCTAGTGGTTGCAAAGAATAATTGTTAATAAGAAATCATCAAACAATGCCCACTAGTACAACTGTATTCCCTGAAGTGAATACTATAAATCATTTGGTAGATAATGAGAATTCTAAAAGAATAATTGCTGACGAGAAATCATCAAATAATGTCCACTAGTACAACTGTATTCCCTGAAGTGAATACTATAAATCATTTGGTAAATCATGAGATTCTGAAAGAGGAACCGCCTATATAGAGGACACAACTCAATTCAATATTGATGATTTTATGTAAACTCCTTGAATGAGTAATTTGCAAGGATTTTATAAGCTGTATATTATAATGAGTTATTTAATTATTGTTTTATCCCTAGTATACATGCACAATATATTGTGTTGAACCTACAGTTTAAGTATTGAACTTATAGTTCAATAATTAAATCTTGAAAGTTTGGCATGAATGTCATTGTGTACATCATATATACTCTTCCTTGAAACTTGTATAAGGACATGAGTTATAAATTTTTTTTGTGTCATGAATATATTAAATTTATCTCAATGTGCGATAATGGGTCCACAAAAGATACTATGAATTTATTTTGATGAGGCATATTTTTCGACATTAGGGGAGGAAAAGCACCTACAGTGCTAAAGAATGTCGAGAAATTTATTAGAAGGAAAACCCTTTAAATAATTTTAGTCCATGTACAAGTTAGAGTGAACCAGAAGTTCACAAAATAATACAGTTGCAACTTAACTGCCAAATGCATTTATAGATACTAAAAGAGTGACAAAGTCTCATATTACAGCTACTAATACCCTAGCAAGTGTTGTGATTCCAATTGCAAATAGAAAATCAATCAATCTCACTACACGCCAGAAGTGTGGATAGTAAATTGGAACTAAAGACAAAAATCCGCGAAAAAGAAAACCAGCGCCACTCATAAAATCTCCTGAAGAGAAACCTCCTGAAGAGGAAGATCTAAGTCAAAAAACTATAGCTAATTATGAGACACAGACTGAGACAACGGAACAATTAGATCCTCCAGATATGGCTTCTGGAGTTGATGATCATATCAATGAAAACTATGAGATCTCAATTATTTTGTGATATAAGAAGAGTTGATAGAAATTTAATTATCGTCGACGATGAATTTGCCTCAACAGTAGCTTTTGCTATTACAAGAGAAAATATGGATCCATAATCTATAAGTATAACTAAATATTAGTATAAACATGATTGATCATCATGGAATGAGGTAATTAAAGTAGAGCTAGACTCGTTCTATCATTGACTATGAGAAAAATAATTCTCTCATTATGGAAATGATCATGTTCCGATACTTAATTAATATGGCAGTTAATGAAAGGCTTATTGTATGCCTTATAAAAGTAATAAGAGTCCCAGAAGGACTAACTATATCATAAATGAATATACATTAAACATGTGACATATATTTCATCAAATTGCAAAAATCTATGTATGGATTAAAGTAATATGGACATGTGGTATGATTATTTGAGTAAATTCTTATTGAAAGAAAGATATGTGAATAATACACTATATCCATTTGTATTCATAAAAGACTATAGAATGGTATATATTATTATTGCAGTATAGGTTGATTTAAATATCAATGTGACTCCTAATGAACTCAAATAAGTATGTACCTATTTGAAAAGTGAGTTTGAGATGAAAAATTTAAAGGAAATGAAATTTTGTATCGGCCTGCAGACCGATTATTAAGGAGTCCTAATACACCAGTATACTTATGTGAAAAAGATATTTAAGCAATTTTTGCATGGATAAATCTTCTTCCTCAAGCACACCAATAGGTGGTCCGCTCACTAGAAGTGAAGAGAGACCCTTTTAGACCTAAAAAAGATAATAAGGAGCTATTTGGTCTTGAAGTACCATATAAAAGTGGTACAGGGCACTCTTATATCTTGCAAATTGCATCAGGCCTGATATTGCATTTGCAAGAAAAATTTCTAGTTAGCTATAGCTCTGCACCTACAAAAAGATATTAGAGTGGTGTAAAAAGTTATCTTCAATATACTATTAATATTATAATTCATATTTGAAATTGGTTTACATGCGAATATTGGTTATTTGTTAGTCTCTATGATAGTAAATTTTAAACTGGCTATGTATTCACTTATAGTGGTATTGCAATTTTATAAAAGTTTTTATGGGCCTGAAGTACCTCACTAAAAGATACTCCCATTGTATTTTGAGAATAATGCAATTTGTATTGCACAAATTAAAGGTGGTTATATTAAGGGTAACGAAATAGACATAAATTTCACCCAAATTCTTGTATATACATAAGCTCCAGAAGAGATATCCACCAAATTTACTTGAGTGACAATTTAATAGACTTATGTACTAAGTTTTTACTTAATGTGGTATTTAAACGGCATCATTTCATCAATTAGTATACGCCGTGTTAAAATCTGTCATCATTAGGGGGAGCGAATTAGTACATGATTGTACTCTTTTTCCTTAGTCAAGTTTTTATCCTACAGGGTTTTCTTGGACAAAGGTTTTAACGAGGCAATCTTTGCAATGAAAAAATAGCGCATGAAATATACTCTTTTCCTTAGATATGTTTTTTCCCACTGGGTTTTCTAATAAGGTTTTTAACAAGTTATATTCATAATGCAAGTAATATCCTAAAAGAGTACTATAAATAAATTATTATATGTAGATATTACTTAAACATCATTAAGTATACGATTTGACAACTTGGCAGATTTATTTACAAAGGCACTCCTTACAATCAAATTTAAAAAGTTAGTCAATAAAATTAGCATGTGTCGGCTAAGAGATATTTGATAGAAATCATATTTTCATGAGGGGAAGATTTTAATGCACTGTACTCTTTTTCCCTTAGCCTAGGTTTTGTCCCATTGGATTTTCCTAGCAAGGTTTTTAACGAGGCAGTGTTATGGCGCAAACCCCTACAAGAATAATGTACTCTTTTTCCTTCACTAAGATTTTTTTCCCACAGGGTTTTTCCTTAGTAAGGTTTTAACGAGGCATATTTTTTGTAAAAGACATCAAAGGTGAGTGTTATGATACATTATAAGATTTGGTTGATGTCTTTCCATATACATGAATATTCTAGTTTCCATATTAGTATTGATTATATTTTCTTTATTGGAAAAACTTCATATTTCTTTCTCTTCTGTACTCTATATAAAGGGCCTAATACTATTGAATGAAAAAAGTTGAAAAACTATTCTCTTCTCTATATTCTTTGTTCATGTTCTTCTCTATTTTATTTATAACAATATATCAATTTTAATTACTATTAACGTTTTCTTCTTAATAATTATCTTTTCATATATGCATCCTTTCATAATTCTAAAATATTACTAAATATTTCATAATTTTTTACATTTTATTTTTAAAATATATATTTATATTAAAAAATATTTTAAGTAATCATATTATAATATTGTCAGTATATTCATATCTAATAATTATTTTAATAATATAAAATTAATTTAATAAAAAATAAAATATATTAAAAAATACAAGCTTTTTTTTTATTCAATTAAAAAAATATAACAAAAAATAAGAAATAGAGAATTGCAAAATATGAAGTGAACATAATTTTCAGTTCTTTAAATTTCTTCAATTTGAAAAAAGAAAAGTTAGAAAATTGTGAAAAGGAAAAAAAAATTAAAAATGAGAATTCCCACTCTTTTGTTACCTCCGCTTGACGCAATGAGACAACAACCAATAAAAAATGGATTAGGTGTTGATCTGACTTAGCAAACACAAAGCATTTCTATCCATCCAGGCGCTCCTTGGCGCCAGGACAATCATGAACTTGAGATCCTTCCTCATAATTATACTCACCTGTCTAATCCCTAATGAATGGAACATTACATGATAATTAATCTTTTCATAAATATTAAAAAAAAATTAATTTAATTAAAATAATAATTTTTATTTAATATTTTCTATAAATATCTTCTCATTTAGATTAGTAAATAATTATATTAAAAAGAATTATTGTCTAATTTTTAATATTAAGTTTTAAAATCAATAAAATTTCATTTTTATGATAAAAATAATTAAATTTTTTCTATTGATTAACATACCAACAACTCAATCTTTTCATTTGACAAGAGATGTGAAAAGATACATGCATATTTTATTTAACAGTTCAATAAAATTAATTAATGGTTATTGATAAAAACAATAGTGCATTAATAGTGAAATATATTAAATAATTATATATTACTAGTAAATCAACAAAGTAATTATCCAAAGTTGCCTATAATTTGGGACAGACATAAAAGAAAAGTAAACCTATCTTTTTTTAACATAAAAAGTAATAAGTTTTGATGTAGATGTTAAGAAATTGAGATCCTGAAAAATAACCTGTTCGATTTCATTATTAGTTTGATATTAACGAAAAATTTGATAAAAAATTAAACAATTAACAGGATAAAATGTTAAAATAATATTAATTTGATTTTTTTTTTAAAAAAATAGAGATTCTAACTTGTTAATTAAATCAAATTGTAAGGATTAAAAAAAAAGATAAGTAAAAAAGATAAATCCAATTTTAGAATTTCAAAATATTTTTGAATTATTTGATATTTCAAACAGGCCAAAACAATAATTTAAATTAAGAGTCCGAAACCCTAGGTATAAAATTATTATAAATGGCGAGATTATAATATTATCATAAATAAAAATAGAAAATTAAAAAAAATAGACGCCACAAACGACTCCTAAATCAGAGTTAAATATCAAAACTTGTGATAAAAATATAAAATTTTCATAAATAGAAAAACTGCTATTTTAAAAACTCAAATGAAAGAATTTGGTTGAAAAACAACGTTACTCATAGCCAAAAACGATGACTTTGAACCGGTAACTCATTTTTTTTTGAATCGCATATTTATAAGGCCTAAAATTACAGCTAGCTCAGCCTAATATTTTTTATATTTAGACTATTACTTATCTCAACGACTTAAAAATATCTTTAAAATAGCCTTCACGTCAACATAACAAATCCAAATTATTATTGTCGAGTCCTCTACGCAGCATCAAAATATTTAAAAAAAAAAAGGGATATTTTCCATAACCCAATCATTGTTGATTTCAGCCCGTCGTCACAGATGAAAAGGTTATTCTCCTTCTCAGCCCAATACAAAGTCCATGCAAACATTTCGCTTTAGGGTTCTAAAGTGCTCAAAGTGTAGATAGTCCGATTTAAATTTTAATAATTTTTAATAAATTGATGAAAATTTTTACGAGTACTCCAACTCGAATTCAAGACTTTAGATTATCATCAATAAGTGAGAAAACTAATTTAATTATATCTAATTAAAAACAAATCTTATTAAAACAGGAATTCCTCCTAAAAATGTTTAATCACCTTTTAGAAGTCCATTAGTAATTTTATAGTTCAAAAAAAAAAAATAGTAATAGATAATTGTCAAAAAATACAACTTCTAAAAGTTTTAGTTTAGAGTTTTTAGTTACAATTTCACTTTATTCTATATTTAAACTAAATTATTCCAATTAAATGTTGATAACAATTAATTTATCCTTTTCATGATTATTGTATATGATCAAAGTATTTAAGAAAAATAAATAATTACTATAACTATTACAAATAATTATGTTTGAAATAAGTATTTATAGGAAATAAAATTATTCATTAAAAAACATATGCATAAATTCAATATGTATTTCTTAATTAAGATTTTATATTATTTATATCCATAATAATCTTTTCACATATCAACCATCAAATTATCATTTATCAACGCCAAGTCACTAATCAATTGGCTTTTGGTTTAGGTGAAAACTTGAACTAAACGATTCTCAATTCAAAACTGAAATATTTTGAGTATTTGTATTTCACTAAAAGCCAAATTTACTGAAAAGGACCAAAAATACCAAGTGACCAATTATTTATGGAAAAGACTTAGTTACATCTAAACATGTTTATATGCTCGACTTGTTTAAATCTGCTCTAAAAAATGCAGACTGGGATATAGATCTTTTTAGGTCCGCTCGAGCTCGAAAAGATCCAATTATTTTTTAGATGAGTTTAGGGATAATAATTTGCACTCTATTTATAGGTATTCATTCAAATCCTATCCAATTAAAACGAGTAATACTTGAATTGACTGAATAATAGATATGAGTAGGCCCATACCCGAAAAAATACTATTGAGTTTTGGTAGAGTACAAATAGTGTAGTATCCTACCCATACCTTACCCGAACTATCAAGATTATATATTTTATTATTTTATATAAAGTTTTTAATAGTTTAGCATCCAAAATAATTTATATATTTTCTTAAATATAAAAATATATTTGAATTTATATAAATGTTCTTAAATAATTTGTATTCCAATCATTAAAACTTTGTCGTTTTAATAATAGATTTTTAGTAATTTAATAATTTCATTTGGATTATCAAAATGTTATTTAATTTAGTTAAATAATTTATTTTATCTTATCATTTTATTGAGGATAAAAAAGTCATTTTGTATTCTTGATATATAATGTTAAACCAAACTCTAAATTTCTCTTATTTTCTCATTTTATCATTGTGCACATCCTTTTTTCTTAGTTCTCTCTTTTTTGAATCTCTATTTATTTTCTTCTTAAAATCGTTCTATTCAAACTATCTACAAATTTTTTGATTTCAAACTCTCTAAATCTCATTTTATTTTCTTTTTAGATTTTATTTTTTTTTCCTCTGATGTTTCTTTTCCTTTTTTTGGATATGCTTCTTTCCTTGATTTTATAATTAAATAAGCTTTTATTAAATTAATATTGTTTTATAATTTTTCTTTTTGCTACTCATAATTTTGAGTGTAAAAATGATAAAGTAAATTGTCATTTTCGTATATTTGAGATGAATTTACTATTTAGATATTTCATGCTTACTATGTTTGAAGTTAATATTATTTGTGACAATTGTTTATTTCCTTTATTAATATTAATTCACTCCATTTTATTTTTACTTATCCTTACATACAATCATTGTTTAGATACACATCTTAATATCATCTCATTAAATTTAATAATTTATTAAAACATTATCCCTTTAAAATTTTAGTATTTATAATTTCATATCAAGTAATCAAATCAAATATTTTAAATATAAAGTAATCATTTATTCTAAATTACTATATTTTTTATTATACAAATTCATTTTATTTTTAAATCAAATATTCTAAATTTACGAAATATTTAAAAATAATTTGATAATTATTCGGGTGATGAGTTACCCAAAACCCTATAGATATGGGAACGAGTTTGAAATTTATTATGCAAATGGATATAGATACAGATATAAATAGACATGTACCTCTTTGAATATGGATAAGAATATTATTATATCCTATCCATATTCTATCCATTGTCATTCCTAATTATTTCTTTAATACCTATTCAATAAGTTCAGCTCACCAAAAAAATTTATATTTAAAATATTATATATTATTAGATGCGGGCCAGACTTGGTCAAATTAGTAGCCGCATTGTCGGCCAGGCGGAGCTTGAACTTAAGCTTAAAAACTCAAGTCCGATTCGTATCGACCCAAGTGTAAGTGTAATCCATTAACAGGTCTCGTTGCATTGGATATTACTAAATGCAATTTGGAAAACTTCTTTATATAGTTTTTCAAAGCCAAGTTATAAATTAGAAATTATGGAAAACTCATTTCTAATTTTCTATTTAAAAAATAATCACAACTAAACATTAAATTCTATTTTTCAGTTTTCTTTAAGTAATTTTCTGAAAAATTGGCTTTATTTTCCACAACTAAACAGCCCTGAGTTTTCCTCTTCGGCGCGCAATAACACTATTTGAAACCAATAACAGCAACGTCCATTCTTGAGTTTTTAATTGCTATTTTCTTTTTTTTTTTTTAATTACTGTTAGAGAATGTTTCATTGTATTTGCTGTTTTGTAAGATGAAATTAGGGTCCTAAGTCCTCATTTTTTTTTTCAAATTTTCAATTGGTTTTAAATTTCTTTTATTTTTTAGCAAAATATATTATTTTATTAATTTTTAATTTAAAATATTTAACTTACTATTTCATCTATTAACAGGATAAAAAAGAGTTAATTAATAGCATCATTCATATACTTGCTTATTAATATGTAACTTTTTTTTTTTTACTGATTATAAAACACTAAGAGTATATGGTAGACCGTAATAAGATATAATACAATTCTTTTTAGTATCATATTTAAATTAAAAATATATTTAATTATATTACATTATATTTTATTATGATATATCAAACATAGTCTAAATTTTTTATAATAGTTGACATGGTTATTTTAGATATGAAATGCAATTTTGAATAAAAAATTATATTTAAGTGATCATGTTATATAATTTTTATATATTAAAATATAAATAATAAATGTATTCAATACAATAATAGTTATTAATGGAAAAAAATCACACAGTGAAAATTAAAAAAAAAAAAAAAAAAAAAGGAGAATTGAAATATAAGACAAATGAACATGTTTTTAATTTTACCTATTTTCCATTAAGAAAATAGAAAACTAAAAAACTGAGAAATGAAAGAAAACTGGAAAGCGAAAATGAAAAATATTTACCAAAACTATACAGGCTCTTAATTTTTGGTGGAATTAATAATATAAATTCATTATATGAATTATAAAAGGCCCTATTGCTCAATGATAATGGAATTAATATTATTTTTTCATGGGATCATAGATTTATTTACATTTTGCTAATAAAATATATGTAATCAATTGAATTTCACCCAAATATGTAAGACTTTTATCCAGACTATTTTTTTTTGGAACTAATTTAAAAGTTTAACTCATATAATCCAATCTATACATTCATAAAATTATCTTGTAAGTGTTGGTTGTATATTAATTTTAGTAACTTTTATTAATTTTTTTCATATTTAAAAATTTTGACATAAAGCGAATAAAAAAATAATTATTTTTGAATAAGTTGATAAATTTATTGTTCTATCTTCTAATATAAGTGTGCTAAATTTAATTATATTCAATAATTGTCAATTTAATTTTTTTTTTATTTTTTTTTTGAATACTAAGGAACCCCAACATGAAATCTCTCAATTTTAATCTCTTTTCAATGAGTATTGTCAATTTAATTTATTATTTCATTTTCTGTCATTTGAAAGGCTAATTATTGATGTAAGCTGGATGAGTTCTGATTTTACAGTAGAAAACGATCAAACTGGTGAAACCTACAAAATAAGAAAATGAGTGTTCAGGCGATCTGTATGGGCGAACACTCAAATGTTTAAGTTAGCATCTATTTTAACATAGAGAAATATATATTTATGTCTTTAAGAAAAAAAAATGTACCTTGCCCTCATTGGAGTCTTATGATATTTATAGTGATATACTTGAGGAGCAGATTCCTGAAATTCAGGACCATCAAGTTATTGGAGAGCGGGAAATGTTGTCTCGAAAATCCTAGGAGTGGATGTCGTGGTGATGAACGCAAGACCATCCAGATACAAAAGTTTGCTGGTGGGGATCGGAGTTTCGTAGATAATCATAAGCGTTAAAATATTGATGAGATGGGTTTAGATATATAAAAAGGAGACGAGCCATAACTCACCTTGTAGTGACTGAATCAGAATGATTTGTATCAATTTGTATTTCTTTAAATAACTAACATTTGATATATATAATATATAACAACATTTTCGAAAATTATAATAATTACATGCAATGCAGATGTGAATTTTACTAATTATCAACTAAGTGTCAATTATAAAAATTTAAAACTTTGATTAATAAAACAAAGAGCAAACTTATTTTACCGACCAGATAAGCAGTCGAAAGTTCACATGAGAATATTTTGAACCATTCAAAAAGGGAGAGAGAACTACAATACAACCCAAAGGTATAAGCAGTTACTTGTAAACACCACTCCTTTCTATTCTCTTTATACACACAAACATATTCATACAAAGAGGGGGAGAGAGAGAGAGTGAGAGGGAAAGAGAAACCGACAAAGAAAAGAGTTGCAGGAATAGGGCTTTGTTTACAGACTGTAAAGGGGCAGAAGATAAGGGTCCCCCCACCAACCTTGAAATACAGAAACAGCCATAGATTTTCAAGAATCAATGAACATATATTTTCTTAATTTACAGGTCCTCCTCCAAACACGTCCTACCAGTCAAAATTTGTTGTCCGGAACAAGACAAGCTGCGCTATAGAAGCTGACTTTAATCAGTCTACTTTCTACTGCAAAGCACTTGTAATTTTCTTTTTACCACTTCAAAGCGGATTTCGCCTCTCAATTTTTGAGAAGGACAAAATATCTTTTATAAAATAATAAAAAAATATATATAGTTTGACTAATAATAAAATATATTTCATCGTGAATGTTTGTAATTATCAATAAAAAGTTCAAACTTATCCATACATTTTAAATAAAATAAAAATCCCAAAATGAAATTATGACCATATACTGACATGCTAATATTAGATTGTGTCTGTCGATTTATTTTTTCACCAAATATATCAATATCAAATTCTTTATATATACAAGTCATCAGTTACTTGGTATAAGAAAATCACCTCCTTTCTTATTTTATAATTTTATTTTAACAATTTTCACTGTAGAAAATACATATTTTATTGTTGCAATACACATAGATAAAATTAATACAATATTATAAATTATCAATAAGACGATAAATATTTGATTTTCTTATCTTCACTAAGATTCGATACAAATGTAAAATTATTGATATCTTTTGCAAATCAAAATTTTTATTAATATTAAATTTGAAAAGTTCTTATTAAACTTTTAAAATGTGTAACTTTTTTTTCAAAGAAATTTCTAGAATAAAATTTATTTGCAATTTAACAAATTTTTTCAATATTAAATAACTTGTAACTATTCATAGGATCTAAACTTATGCTAAATATAAATAATTGCATTATATCTTCTTTAAATCAATTGCTCATTTACTTGAGTCTATTATAATTAAAAAATATATAGTAACTTGATAATGTTACTACATTATGATAGAATTTTTGTTATTATAACATCAATCTTGGCTTGCATATGTCAAATACTCATATCAAAAATACCATTTTTTTTTTCCTACTTTTACAAAAAAAAAAAAAAAAAAAAAAAAAATCAATGTCTACGATAAAAAAATTTCATTCAATTTAGCTTCTAACTATGATTTTTTTTTTGAAAGGGTAGTGTAATTTTTTTTTTTTACCAGAAATTTAAAGAGGTGAATAATAATATTTGTTGAAATTTCTTAGTAATATATAATACTCCTTCATCCCAGAAAAATTATCCACTTTCTTTTCTCACACAATTTAAAAAAAATTATTAATTATTTATCAACTCATAAATTTTATTATGTTTTTTCACTTATATTTTTACATATACTCATTTAATACTGTTTTTATTATTAATTTTTATAATATACATTTTTTAATTAATAAGGATAAAATAAACAAATACTTATAACTATTTTTAAAATGGATAATTATTTTAAGACATCTTAAAAAATAATAATGGACAATATTTTTTAGACAAAGAGAATATTACAAATTCAACAAAAATAATTATTTTAATTTTTGTATTTTTTTTACGAACTAAACATGGTCTAAGCGTCTTTTAACAGGATAAAAAAAAAAATAAGGGGGCCATATTTATGCACCTCAGGTAGACAATAAGTTTTCCAACAAGCAAACCTTAACCTAAACAGTAAAGTCAATATTTAAATATTATGCATGCATAACAGATTTGTGCGGATGAGAATCAAATTTATAATCAAGACAGGCATAAAATGTGCCTTAACCATCTATCTAGGCCACCACCTGCGGTAGTAAATTCATTTGTTTTCGTTAGAGAATACGCTTTAAACTAAATTTAAAACCCAGTCTAATCGAACCCATCATATATTTACAATGCATATCATACTAAATTCAGAAAATTTTGGTAGTGAACCGCATTTTCAATAACACTAACCTAAAAAAAAAAAAAAATACTAGGTTAACGAAATTTTCTTGGCTGAATTTGGCGCATGTGTGAATTAACCTCAGAATATATAATATCAAACAAATATTCATTAGTGCCACAACAAATACATTCTTTAACATAGGAGAAATGAAATTGTAAGAACGGCACATCAAAGTATAGCCTGTATAGCATAATAGTAAGTGTATATACAGTCTGAGTGATTGATTCATATTCGATTCTGCTCTCCTGCTCAGAAAAAAAAAATTGCAAGAACCAAAAATTTCTTGCTTAGATCGAATACACATATTAATAGGAAGATAAATAGTTTCAAAAAATAAAAATAAAAAATTCACATCTAATTCTTTACTTGCACTACATATAGCATTTTGAGGCTAAGATTTTGATCATGCAACATGAACAAAAGCAATAGTAATGCCCAAAAATTGGCTCAGCCAATCTGTCTGTCCGCAACTGCGAATAACTCGAGCAAAATAAACCAACTTGAAATAAACAAAGAATGATACAGGTTCAACAAAATGCAGCAAATATATAATTCAGTGTCCATGAACAGAACGATGTGTCTAAATTCAGCAAGCAAAGCAGCAGCCACAAACCCGGGGAAAAAAAAAATGTCCAGGATATCATACTATAAACAAGCAAAGCATTACAGTGTCATGAAATCTAATGTGAATTAACGGCTCCAATCATCAAATGGTTTAACTAATTTAGCTCATGTCAAATATGTCATTTTTGCAGAGGAAAAGAACCAATTTGAACTCAGGAATGACGAGAATTTTGAGACCAGAAATCTCATTAGGTAATATCCAATATAGTAGTAGTCAAGCACAGGGAAGGATCACCAAAGGTTAAATTCCAATCACAACCTACAAAATTACAAATGCACACAGATTGATTACCATAAAAGCTTAAAACAGAAATTCTTTTAAATAACCTAAAATGACCTGAAAATCCACAAAAATCTACTACCTTCAAGAGGAAGGTTACACATCATACCAGAACCAACATCTGCTAGTAAACATAGAAAGCAAACAAGCTTCATTACTTTCTGCCTCTTGTTCACTGTCACTGACTCAATAAGGCAAATAAAATGCTAAACAGAACTGCGGATAAATCCCTTTTTATTTTTTTTCTTTGCTCACAACATGCAATCAGTTCTTGCTGGCAACCTTCGGAAGAAATTGAGTGGCACTGAAGGGAGCTTGTGGCGAAACCTGGGATGTCTCAACACATAAAATCCAGTGAGAAGTGCCACAACTTGGAAAGGAGTAACATATAGAACAATAGCAGCCACCAAACAGAAAATCACAAACAGAGCTGTGGCTCTCGGGTCTCGCCAGCTCAGCAAAGATTGCAGTCTCTCCCCCTGAGTGGCTAAGTCTCCAACCACAGTCTGAATCCTCCCAGCAATACTTCTCAACCGATCATATCTCATCCTCACGATATCAGAAGGCCGTGAAGTTGGGAACGTATCGAATTCCTCATCCAGTTCATCCGGATGTGCAGACTCTGCATGTGATAGACGAGTGTCCATGTGAGGAGGATGTCTTGGCCTCCATCTATAATACCAAACGCCAATCAGAAAAAGGTACAGGAAGATTGTGGGCAATATGAGCTCAGGGTAGAGCACCAGTATTAAAAACAATATGTGAATCAGCACTGTAGTGATGGGGTTTTTCCAATTACAAATTTGGTCAAACCATTTGCCAACCGCAATTAACCCACTCAAAACCCCCATGATTCTGAAGAAGTTTGCTTTGCTTCTTCTCATGCTCCACATGTGAGACCCCACATCTAGCATGTATTCAACAACCTCCTTCCTTAAAGGTGGCTCTGCTCGGCTCAGCCTCATTGACACAATCTGAGTGGCCTGGTGCCTCAAACTATCAAGCTGGCTAACTGTCAGTGGATGAAGATAATGCATCTTTGGCAGCAAGGGTTGTGTGTACATGTGCATCATATTGAGCAATGAAGAGCATGTGAAACGGACTGCCAAATGAATCTCCCCCATCTTCTTGACACCATTAGGATGCAGTACTAAGAGAGGATAAGAGTGTGTGTAAACGCGATCAGTTTCAAGGGTGGAAAGACGGATTCGTACCTTCCCAATCCTAGCATCTTTAGCTGCTCCAGACTTGTCCCCTCCATGCAAATGACAATTATCAAACACCCCAATGGTTATGACAGTACAGGGATCAAAAACCTCCCAAGTATATTGCTCATTCCATCTGGGTGTGAAACTGTCAATAATAGTACGTGTTCGAATCCACTTCTGCCCATATTTTGCCACACAGTATGCATCAGTTGTTCCACGGCCATCTTTTGTCTTCATGGGCATCAATCCTTGTGCATTGAGAATTCCCAATTCAAGTACCCCAATGCTCTGCTTCCACAGCTGTTTGGCTGTAGGTCGAAGATCACTACTGTAGTGTGTTGATTCATCCAGAACATGATAACCACCCTCCAGACAGATTCTCATGTGAAGTCTGCTGGAAAACTTCGTTTCCTTCTTCTTTTCCCCTTCTACAATAACATGTTTCTCCAAATGAAACCACCTCGTATTAACAGGTCTGTGGTCAAGCCTCCTGTCCAGATACTGCAAAGGAATTGCAACTCTCCCCAATACTTCATCCTTGTTAGGTGCAACTCTATCTTCCACACTCAAGATCAAAGGTTCCTCAAATGGTTCCGCTGCCACAAACATAAGGTCCTCATTCCACATTGGATTAATACTCCTGCTAGGAGAAATTCTTGTTCTCAAGGCTTGATTTCCCAGGACAGCCTTCACAAATACTTCTGGGTAACGACCTTTATCACTTGGTTGCAAATCTTGAGCTTCAATGACGTTAACCCTCAAATACCATAATTTCGGGGAGAGATAAACCTTCGATCGAATATTGGCAAGACTATCCATTCCACTGACAGAAGCTGCATCAGAATGCCAAGCTTCTGGAAAAGCTTCATCTGCCTGTGTACCCATCCAAACTGCTAACATCAATTCCCCCTTAACTTTATCTCCTTTCCTATCCTCCAGCCTATACCATTGTGGTGCTAACGGACTATCCGGTGGTACACGTTTTGGTACCTCATTCAAATCAAACAAAACACGACCCATGAAATCATCCTTCACAAAATCCTTGTCCTTAACTGTTACCTCAAGCACCGAGGCCTGAATACGATCCTTCGAGAATGCAAACACCTGGTTCCACTCAGGATTCGACTTCTTCTCAAAATGTCGAGTAGTACCCTTATAGTTTCCAAGTTTCACTTCCACATAAGGGTCACAACTACCAGTAACATCTTTCCCAGGCAAGTCCTTGGCCTTAACAACCCGGACATAGAGATATTGCATCTGCTCAACGAGATCATAGGTGCTTGTAAGCTTGTCACCAGTAATCCTTCCCCCTCCAAGATGGGGATTGGTCTCCTTCAATACAAATTCCTCTGGCGGAGGCCTCTGCATCTTGTGGGTTCAAATAAGAATAGCCCAAATCCCAAAAGTGATTCCAAAGTTCAAGAACAGCTTGGTATTTCAATCAACCTGGAACTAAACTGAGTTTGTATTGAAAGGATTTTAAATACCCTAAAAAAAGGAATTTAAAATTCCAATTAGTAGCCGTTACAAAATGGCAATCCAAGTAACCTAAACTCTTGGGGAAACTGAAAAATAGGAAACTAATCCAAACATTCAAAGAAGCCAAACTAACCTTAACGGATAGTTATGATTTATGAAACATAAATTATTAAAATTTAAAGTGTTTAAATGAGAAAACAAGAAGTCGAAACTGGCTTTGATAGAAAGTAAAACTACAGATCTCTTAAAAGAAAAGAACTTACAAAACCCATATCAGAGAAATCTTCAAATCCTCAGATCTGAATGCTTAAACCCTGTAAAAAAGAGAGCAAAAAAAAAATCCCAGAGTCACAAAAGCATTTTAACAACAATTTAGCTAAAAATAAAAGCATTTGGATCGAAGAATATATATATATATATATATATATATATATATATATATATATATATATATATAAGAGTGTAACAAGAACAACATGAACTAATACTGCTGTTTGTTTCCGGAGAAAATGCAGGAACATATAAAGAAAAACAGAGCCTTATCTTTCAGATTTTTCATTTCCCCTACCAACCAAACACACTCCTTTTATCGCCAACTTAATTAAAAACAAAGCATCCGAAGTGTTTATCTTTCAATTTTTCCGAACTTTTTCACCGAACCAAAAGAGTAGTAACAAAAGCTCTCCCTAAATTCAAGATTTAACAAATTTTCCACCTCTTTTCCCTTGATTTTCTCGAGAACCAAACAGAAAAAAAAAGTTCAAAAAACCATGAAACAGAGAGAAAAAAACAGTCACATTACAACTTTGAAAAGCAAAAACAAAACTTGAACACACAACCACTTACAAAAGTCAAGAAAAGCAACTTCAATACAGTTTAAAAAAAATTAAAAAAAAAATGAAAACCCATTAGCATAGACATATTAAATAATATATATACCTCTCAAGCTGAAGAAGAAGAAGAAAAAGAAGTTTCAATGAAGGTCCAAAAATGGGTTTTACAGAAACCCTATGAATCTCTCTTTACATCAGCCAAAACAGAGAAAAAGAAGGTAAGGAGGAGGAGAATTCCAGAGAGAGAAAACAGTGAGACAGAAAAATAAAAAGAAAAAGGATATAGAGAGAGAATGGTATGTTTGTGCTTTTGCTTTTCAATAATTTTTTTTTAATTTTCACTTTTGGTCTAAATTAGGATCTAAAGAATCTGCGAGAATTACACACAAAACCTCTCTCTCTCTCTCTCTCTGTCTCTCTCTCTCTCTCTTTTTATATTTTCTCTGCTGGTTTGTCTCTGTTTGCGTACAGTGGAAAGGAGAGAGAGAAGGGGGGTGGGGACCAGAGAGTCAAGCGTGTGAAGGACTGCAGTCGTGTCTCACACGTGTACTAACCTTTTGAGTGTTTTTAGGTGATGGTGGTGGTGTTGGTGGAGGTGGTGAAGGGGGAGGAACAGGAGGAGGAGTGGAAGTGGGTAGTAAGATGAATATATAAAATATAAAATATAATGCAAGGTTTGCCTAAAGATAAGTTCAAAAGTCTTTTCAACACTTGTCATTGGATTCCCCCGCCCCACCTTTCTGAGCTTCATATTGAGGTGGTGAAAATGATATTTCAGTCTCGTACGGTTTCAATTGAGGTTTGCTTAACTTAAGGAAAGCAGTTAGTAATGTACGCTTACACTTTCTTTTTATTTTATTTGTTTATTTACACATATATCCCCCAGTTACCGGGGTCTGGATTGAGATGATCCTACGTAAATTGACTCGAATTAGGTTAACTGAATTAACTCTAATTCGATTTCTAGTTGGGTTGTCGAAAAATAATCTGTGGATTTCGACCAAACCATTTAAAAATTAAAAAATAAAAATAAAAATTGCTTGGTTATTATAATGTGTCCAGATAGTGTTAAAAATTTCAAGTTTGATTCGGGAGTCAGATTCAATTGACAACCGAATTTAACAAACCCAT
This sequence comes from Reutealis trisperma, assembly GCA_947687605.1. NCBI lineage: Eukaryota > Viridiplantae > Streptophyta > Magnoliopsida > Malpighiales > Euphorbiaceae > Reutealis > Reutealis trisperma. The sequence goes on along the minus strand of CANTUT010000529.1, from coordinate 878,342 downwards.
TTCGAAAGTAATGATAAATAAAAATAAGATAATTAGAAAAAAATCAAGAAGAAAGTTGTAATTTTGTTTTGAGTTCATTTAAAGCTTGAATTATTTTCAAAACTAAGTAAGTTGCAAATTTAAATTCTAATTAAAATCACATTATTTTTAAAAAAAAAAAAAAAGTGAGAAGAGTGGAAGTTTGAAATTCTTAAATATATAATCTGTTTGAAATAAATAAATTTTTATAAAAATTTTGTTAAATTTATGTTGAATTTTTACATTTTTTAAAAAAAATTGTATTTGAATATTAATTAAAAAGAAATAATCAAATTTGAATATTAATTAAAGAGAGATATTAAAATTTGAATTTCTTCAACTTATTTTTTTATATTTATAAATTAAATGTTAAATATAAAATAAAATAAAAATTATTTTTTAGTTGTTTATTTTTTAATTGTACATATTTATTATATTAAAGGTATTTTAGAAAATAAAGAAAAAAATAATTCAAATATAGATTTGTTCTAAATACAAAAATATGAAATTTAATTGAACTTCATACTTTGAATTGTGTATTTCCAAATATAAGAATTCATTTGTAAGTAAATTATACTTGAAATTCATTTGAAATGAATTTCATATTTATAATTTATTTAATCCAAATAGGTTTTTAGTATATCTTTTAGTATTATAAGAGTCACTACTTTCATTCTGAATCTATTATAAACTTTTTTAAAAAAATATATAATAGACGATTAATCAAAATTAGAATATGAAATGTTTTTAATTTGTAATCAAAATTTGAGTCAAATAAGTTTGTTATTAAATTTTTTAAAATAATATTAAATAAGATTGTTGTATGATTTTATATATAGATAGATAGAATGGTTCAAGGAAAATGAAATTGTAAACATACAAATGTCTTATCCTCTTTGAGATTTTATGATTCATACCAAGAGAAAAAAAAATTTAAATGATGAATTATAGAAAAATAAAAAATAAAAAATGATGAATTATTTTTATGGTTTTCACTTTATAAAGTGTGAGCATGAAACTTCAAAAAACTAACACTATATGATTGAAAAGAGAAGGAACAATTAAAATGATGTTTTTCTTCTTCCTTTGTTTTTATTTTTTTTAAAGAAACTTCCTCTTTGTTTGAAAAAAGTAAAGAAAGTTAACTAGTGGCTGCAAACAATTTTCTTTTGAAAGAAAGGGATCACTAATTCACAAATTATTATTATTTATTTAAGAAGGGAGAGTAAAATAAAGCAATTTATTTCCTCAAAAAAAAAAAGAAAAATAATTTATAATTTTAACTTTTTTTATTTTTCCATTAAAATTAATTTTTAAATAAAGGATTGTTGCATTTTTAATCAATATATTCCATTTAACACACGAATTAAGAACTCCAACATTGAACTAATAATCATTACATTTACTTGTGGATGGAGATGCCTAAATTAGATATAAACTTAATTATTATTAATGTAATTGTTGTAATAATAAAAATTAAAAATTATTTATAAAATATCCAATTTCTTTTATTTTGATCAATATAATTAAATATATCATACTTTTAAAATTTATTTAACTATTTTTATCTTACAGCATAATCATCTTAAAATTTTAATATTTGATAAATTACTTGCTAAAATAAAAAAAGTATATTAATATTATAGTATATTAAACTTATTGAATTTGATATTATAATATATAAAGAATTTATTGAATTTAAAAAAAATTATTTTTTTTATATTTAAATATCATCTAAAATATGTTATATTGGATAAAATATACTCTTTATTTGAAAGAGAACCATTCAAAAGGCCAACACTGAAGCAGATATTCACTGAAACAGAAATGTGAGCGGCATATAGAAAATAAAATAAAGAAAAAAAGTTTGCTGCAATAATCTGAAAAAATTTTGCTAACGTAGGGAAGCGTGCACCTTTGTCACCATGTGCTTACTTGGTGTAGATTCAGTGTATTGTAAGAATTTGTTGTATACGTGGCATTAATAGAGGTAAGTTCCACTGTAAGAAAACATGGAGGGCGATACAGAGAATAGAAATTACATGCAAAGACAAAAGGGCATGTCAATGGGTTTTCTTACAGGTGTCTTTCATGCTGGTTGGACAGATATTCCCATTGCTCGCTTTAGTTGGATACCAGCTCCTACTTCTGCTTTTCACAACGTTTTGGGTATATCCCACGGAATAAATTTTATTTTTAATTCTGATTTTTATAATATTCTAATAATAATTATAATTTTTTTTAAATTATTAACAACGTTCATCATTTATTTTTTAATATAATATTTTAAGATTATAAAAGTAGAAGTTTAATGTTTAATAAAATTTTGATATGTAATACTAAAATCATGTTTAAAATTGTATATAATATTATATATTTGATAAATCATAATATAATATAATACAACATAATTAAATAAATTTTAAATATATTTGATAGTCATAATATAATATAATATGATCATATGCATTGATACTTATGTATTATATTAAAAATATATTTTATATATATATACTTATTCATTAATATTAAATAATGCATTAAAATAAATAAACTCATATTAATAAATATGCATATTAAATAATGACGTATTAGAAAATTAATAAATTAATTACTCTATTAAAAATGAAAATGAAAATGAAAGTGGATTATAATTAGGGACAATAAAATCCAATCCGTCCTAATAGAAAATCTGGCTCGCTCCGAATCCGATGGAAAATCTCTGCTCTGTCTATGGTAATAAAACGGGGATGGGATTGAATCTCCAGCACCGGCCCCCTGTCTCGATCTCATCCTCAGTTGCATAAAATTAATATATATATATATATATATATATATATATATATATATATATATATATATATATATATATATATATATATATATATATATATATATATATATATATATATATCATAATTTCATATTACATATATAACAAAATTTATTAGTTTTTATTAAAATTATATTGTTGAATATTTAATTATATTATTATTTTTAAATATTAATTAATAATATATAAAACTTAATATAAATATGTATAATATTTTATTAAAATATATAAATTATAAAATTTTAACATTAATAAAATTGTAAAAAAATATAAATGCAGATTTTTATTTCTGCCCTGCTCCACCTTTGCAAGACTATTCATGGGATGAAAACGAGAATCTCAAAATTCTATGCATTTTGTCTTAGTGTCATTCTTAACTATAATGTAGAACAAGTAAAAAAGAAAAATGAGTTTATCATTATAAGACAGATGAAGTATAAAATAACTAATTATCAAAATTCATAATTTATCAATTTGTAATCATATATATATATATATACATCTTTATTTTCTCCAAATAAATACATGCTTATTTGGAGAAAATAAAGATGAATATATATAAACTTGGGCTATCAAATTTGTATAAACTAATTTGAAAATCAATCTGAAATTGGTAATGAGGTTATGAAAAAACATTACTTAATTTGAAGATTTAAATTGAAAAAAATATTATTAGACGTCATATTTTATATTGTGAAATAATATAATAAATTTATAAATAAAATTTATATAGTTGACTTACCACTGGATTACTGTATTTTAATTTTGTAATGATGCTAATTTGAAAACTTTTATAAAATGATTTCAACTTTACAAAATAGAAATATTTGGAAAACTTAATTATAAGATTGGATGATGATAAGCACATGGGGTACTTTTGGACATTTCCTAACAGCCAAACAACATATCATGCGCTAGAAATCACCCTATTGCTCTGGAAAATGTATAGTTGGGAAACTAAGAAATTTCAATTCCAATTGCTTACTAATTGTCTTATTTCCATTTAGAGTTGGTAAAATTCGTCCCATTCGATAGGAACTCTTATCCCTTGCTGTCATGGTAACGGCAAGAATGTGTGTGAATTAAGGGTAGAGCGGGTGCATGCATAATTAGGGATATTATTCATTGTTTGCATATGATATGCTAATATTTCATGTTAAGCGAATGGACAATCAACTTGCTCACGCTTTACCAAGACGTGCAATTTTGGCTACTAAGCAAGTAATGTGGGCTAACGCCTTCTCTTTTATATGCTATTGATGTTAACACTCATGATATTCGTTTAATTCTTAATTTATAGAAGTTCCATTTTAATTAAAAAATAAATTAGAGTGGTTGCAATTAATTATTCGTCATTAGTGATCAATAATCAAAATTTTTAGCTTTTAGAGTTTTAATTTTAATTTTAAATCAATAATTATTGAATGTTTAGCGATTGAATATTCAATTATTGAAATAAAATGTTTGTTAAATCAAAATTAAACGCTAATTGTTGAAATTTTATAACTAAAAAATGACTTTTAACTAAAAGTTTAAATTTATAATTTTTTGATAAAATATGATATTGAAATTCGAAATACTTATAAAAATATTAACTAATGATTAATTTATATATACATTATATTTTTATTTTATAAAATTTTTTATATATATTCACACAGCTATATTCAAACTAACTTGAAATTAAAAAAAAAAAAAAACATATGTTAAATTAATAGTTTTATCAATATAAATACACATATATATAAAATTATATTATTATTCATCATTTTATAATATAATTATAATTATAATTTATTGAATTTTTAAACACTTTACAATCCTCTCCAAACCTTAATTATAAACCATGGATATTAATTTTCACAGTGTCCTAAATATCTTAGAGTAGTGGCTAGAGTCCAAACTTAAAATACTAATTAACTCTCATTCGCTCATTCAAAGGAACTTTAAATATGTAAATTGAAAAATAATTATTAATTTACATTGATAGTTATTAATTTCAAAATTTAAAAAATATAAATAATTTTTTTTTAATAGGTTACAATTTTTTAAACTGTAAAGGGGTAATTGAATATTCAAAGGATTTGTTATTGTGAGAATTTGAATATTGAAATTAAGTTATAATTTTTTTTTTTACTTTTTATGTATCCCTTCATTTTTTTTATAAATACTATATTTTTTAATTGAATAAAAGGGATAAATTTAATATAATATATGAAAATTAATGGCAACTTACAAATAAAATATAAATTTTAAAGAAAGGATTCATCAAAAATTTTAAATTCTTAATTAGTTTCGATTGATATACATCCAAAATTGATAGGGATGCACTTTCTTGAGGCTTCAATGATTCATTGATAGAAACTTCAATATTCCGTTAAAAGGCTTGCAATAGATGCCATGTGGAGGGGCCATCAATAGGGATTTGTGATGGTGGGAAGTATACGCTACGTGAGATGTTCAACAAGAAGCAGCACACTTGCATTCACTAACCTATAGCTTATATTAATTCTATTCCTTTTCTCCTGATAAATAAATTTAAAAGAAAAATATCTCATCACTCCATCCCTTTCACTATTAATATAACTCAAATATTGTCGGACAATCTTTTTCATGCATCTATATGACCCTTTAATGGCTACTTTCACATGAAATTGACCCAAAAATCTCATTGTTTTTACATGTTTATAAGGACATTTCCAACTCATAACATCATATAATACAATAATTTTTGCACTAAAATAGTATATCTATAATAAATTTATATTCAACCATCAGTTTCATTTCTGTCACTAAAAAAATATTTTATATATATTTCGTTGGCCTCATAAACATTTTATTTCCACTGCCATAGTTTATCTCTTCTTTTATAATTAAAAAAAAAAAAAAAAAGAGCAAATAGCATTGCAACACTGACATGTCAAATTTAGCGTGTTACTACTATACTACACCAATTTGGTATGATTTTTAGCACTAAGTTGGGTAAAATTAGCACTAAATTATCCAACCTATGCCACAATTGGTGTGGGTTGGAGATCCTTTGATGTTGGGAAATTAAAATTCTTAATGATTACAATAGTTTCGACTTAAAAAATTAGATTATATTCAATGGCGAATAATAGTTACTATTCATTTTTTTTGCTAATTTTTTTGCTAATCTTTTTATTAGTTTGATTTGGACTTCAACAAATTTAAATTCAATACTATGGGCCAGACTTGCAATTCATGTTGAACTATAACCAAATAACAAATAAAAAAAAAAGATAGATCCACCATAAGGACAATAAAAGACAATTTCATTGTAAATAAAGAAACTAAAATACAAAATAAATCTACAAAAAGGGGAAGTAATATAAAAAAATCAGAATTGTTAAAAATAATAATAAATCTAAATATTATTAAATAATAAAATAAAAATTAAGAGAAAATGATCTATCATCAGTCATCAGCCTAAAAGAGATTCACAATAACTTTGAAAAAAAAAGAAAGTTTTTAGAGAGAACATAAAACTTCTCTCTTTAAAGCCCAAGAGGAGGAAGAAAGATCATGGAATTTATAGAGATTAATTAGAAGTATAAGCTTTAACATCATTTTAGCTCTTTGTATTTAACATTTTAAATTACACAGCTAGTTTTCAAGAGTTGACTTAATTTCGAAAAAAAGGATTATTCTTCACTTAGTTAATCAATGTTTAGTTTTTCATGCCAACATGGAAAAAAAAAATAATTCATAAATACACCAGTTAAATATAAAGATACATGCTTGAATTTGTTTAGAAAAAGATCTGATTTTAATAAATGTATAAATTCATTCGAAAAATATAAGAATGACAATAGAATAGATGGAGAGATGAATTTGTCACTCGTCTCTACTCTGCTATAAAAAATATTTAAAATTCATTTGATAAACATAATGGAATGTAATAAAATATAATCAAATATATTTTTAATATAAATTTTACATTATATTTTATATCATTACGGTATACGAAATAATATCTTATTTAGTATTTATCCAATCACCTAGTGACTTAAAATATATCATCAAATATTTAATTAATATATTTCCAAGTTCTACATTGATAATTTATTTTTAATAAATTAAAAAATAATATGATACGTAAAAAATTTAATTTGTAATAATCTTAGATGAAAAGATGTGGATAGGCCCTATACTTTGGACATAGGCCAGTACTTTGAGTTGGCCGTTGGCTGGTTGATGGGCCAAATGTTTTAGTATGGACTGTCTGATGGGCTTTGCAATTTTTTTAGCAAAACTATTAAAATGAACAGGAAATTAACTTTGAATTCCTCCATATTTTTATTTAGAAATAAAATAGAATTTTCATTTATGAATAAAAAGTTTATCTTGATCTATGAATACAGTAAATATATAATTTATATTAATATGAAAAATATAAAAGTATTATACATATATGTATATGTTTAAATGAGGCTATGTATTCTCTAAATATTGACATACTAGGTTCATTAAATAAATTTAACATATTAATTAGTTAATATCATATAAGCTATTAGTTAATAAATTACACTTAATCAATACATTTGATAATTAAGTGTTAATGCAAATTCTTTCAAAATTAAAAAGAGTAAAGTACTATTTAATTATTGAGATTTATCTAAAATAATGATTTTGTCTTTACAGTATGAAAAGTCACTTTTTAGTATATGGAGTTTTATTCTGTTACAATAAGTAGTTATTTTGTTACTTTTTCCGTTAAAATTAATTAAAAAGTCAAAAATACCCTTAATTTATAATCAAATTTTATATTTCAACCATCCTCATATCCATACCACCTTCTTCTCTCTTTCTCTCTTTCCCTCCCCCACCCAACTAAACTCAAAAAATAATAAAAAATTCTCACCATTTTGTCTCATGCTCTTCATTTGGTTCTTTCAATTAAGAAAAAGAAAAAAATTTAACAAAAAAAAAAAGAAAGACAAAATCGCAAAAGGAAAAAAATTGAAGGAAAGAAAGAATAGAATAGCTAAAAAATGAAAAAAAATGAAAATGAAAGCAAAAATAAATCGGCCCATTGGAAAGAAAAAATCAATTGAAAAAAAAATTGAAAATCAAAGCAAAAGTGGTGGTGTATTTGTGGTGTAGAATGTTGGGGTATTTTAGATATTAGATATTATTAGATTTTCTTTTTAATTTTTTTTCTAATTTTTTTAACAGAATTTTAAAGAAATTTAAACAGAAGGACTATTTTATTTGACAGAATGAAATCTTAGGAACTAAAGTGTAACTTTTCCAAAATGCAGTGATGAAGTCATTATTTTAGATAAACGTCATGGACTAAATAGTATTTTACCCAAATTAAAAAAAAAAGTGTTAATGCAAATTGTATAAATATTAAAATTATTAATCATTTCAAATATTTGAAATATCCATTAATCGAAACAATTTCAAATGTACTAAAATAAAATTTGATAAAGTTAAAATAAATTATGAAAATATAAATATTATACTTATAAACTTAATTAACTCAATTAAACTAAGTATTAGGCCCCGTTTGGCATTGCGTTTTGAGAAAAACGTTTTTCAACAAAAATTTTTATATTTTTTTAAAAATTACTTTTTAAACTTGATTTTAAGCAGAAAAAGGTAAATTAATGTTTTTTCTAGAAGCATGTTTGAAAAAGAAGTTTATAAAAAATAAAAAAAATTAATCAATAAAATAAAAAAAAATTATAAAAACTGTAATACCTACGTATTTCATAAACTCATTCTGATTGCAAATGATACTAAAAGGTTAGATTTTTGAATGATAGTGTGGTATGGGAATGATAAGGAATTGGATAGTAGCTTTAAGATATAATACGTGATGGTTGCCTAGCATGCAATTTTATTGTGCCCTAATGACTTAAATAGAGTCCATATGATAGTTGGTAAGGTAGGTATAGACATTAGATAATGTAAATTAGGAAGTTACAGTGAAAGGAAAGGGAAAGAATTTAAAAGGAAAACTTCTAAGTTGCTAATTGGCTTATGGGCTTATTAATGGGTCTTGATGTATTGGAAGCCCAAACCAAAATAGGTAGGCTGGCCATGCGCTTAAGAAAGATACTTCATTTAGGTTGTGAACAAAATAAAAGGCCCAAGTCAATAAACATAGTTGTGTAGAGAATAAGCCTTTGTGGTGTAACTTTTAATCATCAAAGTTGACCAAGTCAAACACTTAATTAAGTAAAAAAAACTCTTGATGCTTCTCCCACATGAGTCAAGATTCCATTGGACTACCCAACCTTTTAGGATAACTCTCACCATTGTAGAGAAAATCTTGGTCCTCCATTTTGACACCATCATAACCATTCATTAAGAGTAAAACCTAACCATTAAATTTAGCTTAGCAAATCCTCACCTTCCAATCCATTATATATAAAAGCCAATTTATGTTGAGAAATTCATTTTCTTACTTTCTTTACACCCAAAATTCTCTACAAAAGAAGAATTCCATCAATTTCTAACTACCACAAGAGTTCTAGCAAGATACACTAATCAAGGTGAGGAATTATATCTATCATTTCTTTTATATTTTAAAGTTGATTTTAGTGATAAGATTGTGTGGATAATAGCTTGTGTATCACCTAGGGAGGTTTAGCCAACATGAATTAATTATGCCTAGAATGTGTTTTTGAATAATCTTAGATGATGGAAATTGATTTAAAAATGGGTGAATAAGCTTTGGGAACATGATTCAAGCTTTGAAAAGTTTTGAAGCATGAGTGTGGTTAAAGGAAGAATTTGATGTTATAATATTAGGTTGGAATGATTGAGTTTCTATATATATGTTATATACGATGTCAATTTCATATTTTACAACAAAATTAGAGATTGGATGAGGAATTGAGAATTTTCCCCAAAAATAGGCTTAAATGGGACAAGTTAGGGTTTGTGGAATAATTTAGGAATATCAAGACTTAGGCTTAATATCATGTAATTGAATGAAAATTTAGCTTACAATTAGTTGGAAATAAGAATATATATATGAATATAATAAATTGATATATATTTCTATCATAAGTTAAAGCAATGAATAAGCAAAAGGTATAGATAGTGATACCATTAGTTACTAATTGTTGTGTACTTTGAATGTGATGGGTGTAGAATTGCAAGGGAAGGGCAAGGAGATTGCTCAAGATCATGAGGGACACTGAATTAGCCAAGCACAAATAGACATTGGGGGCAAAGGTGTTAATGTGAGTACTTAATAATATAATGTAATTATACCATGTTGTTTGTTACTATCTTTAGAATGCCATCCTTTGATACACACCCAAAATGGGGACATTGAATATGTGTTGCCCATGGATTGTGAACCTTTGAACTCCAAATTTACCTTATTCGGTAAATCGAACATCAGAAGCCTTATGCATCAATACCATATTGTATCCAATGATTGATATGCCAATTACTTGTTATTAACTCCTTGACATCAATTTGAATATGCCCTGTGTAGATACCTATGACTAAGCAGAAACCCTCTTTGGTGTGGGGAAAGACACCAAACCTTGTGCACTTGGTAAAGCCTGTGGATAGGGCAAGAGTACTCAACCTCTGTTAGGGGAGAACGCCTAACCATAAGACTTGATCAGTTTTTTGTAATGTGATATATGTGAGTGAGTAAAGCTTAAGCCGCTACTCTTCAACTTATGTGTGTATGGGAAGCTTTTCGCTCCCAAGACATTTTTATTTCTGCTAAAATGTGATCTAAAACTTAATATGGCCAATTTTGATTAACATCACCCCATTATTATCTTGTGTTAACCCAAGGGATGACCACTGATATTATTTTTTTTTACATTCTATTATTTTATACTCACTGAGCTTGTCTCATCTCATAGCTATTTATAATTTTTCAGGTTAAGATGATTCATTAGCAAGGTAACTTCGAGCTGTGTTTCTTAATATGGAACTTGCTAAAGATATTGTGGAGATGTACTTGTGTCATTTTGAAGATATATAATTTAGAGCTCCATGGTGATTAAAGGCATAGAGTAAATGAGTATTTTGTATAAAACAGTATGAATGACTGATAACCTGTATTAAGTATATGTATACCTATGATATTAGACAAGAATGTATGAAGAGTAGTTGTGAGTATATATGTGTGTGTGTGTGTGTGTGTGTGTGTATAAGAAATGCTACTATGCTTGTAATCATGGCAAGGGACTAATGTTTATTACATATAATGAGGTAGTCAAAGTAATTATTGAGAACTAGAAATGAGTAATATGATTTCGATCTTGGGAGAGATGACTAAATAAGATAGGCATGAGGTTAGTAAGATCAATGGCGTTCTAAGGGTTTAGGTGACATTAAGTCTCTATAAACTCTAAAACAGTCACACTCTTGAAATTGGGTCGTGACAAAAATGTTTTTTTACCCCCTAATAGCAATTCTAAATATATCCTTAATATTCATTAAAAGCAACAAATTTAAAATTTTAAGAAATATTAAAGATTCTTTCTTTAACAACTATTAGAATTGTTAATACTAATGAACCCTCCAGCATCTATTTTTTTTTAATTACGTTTTGTATAATTTTAATATTTATTTGAGAATAATCTAATTCTAATTAGAAAATAGAAGATATTTTTATTTATTAGTAAAATTTTATACTTTAATTTAATAATAATAAAGTTGTTCTTTATTTTTTTTTGGCGTGAGGAGAGGGAATTGATCATGAATTTACACTCAAGAAACTAGCCATTTATCGATGGACATTTTTCTATTGATAAATACTGACGTATCACATATGGAATGATTGGAAAAGAAATTTCATAAATTTTCTGATAGGTCACATGCAAAATGGCATTGATAATTACTGACAAAAATAGTCAATCAAAAAAATATGGAGGAATAGTCAAAAAAATCTGGAGGAAAAAATTGATGGGAGTACATACTAATAAATTAAGAATCGTTCACCAACATAATATCCCAAAATGAATCTGGTTTACAACTTTAGTCCCATAATTTACTTTACTGACAAAATTTAGATATTATGTTGGTAATCAATCGGTATATTTAATGGTGTCTTTTATGCTATTATTTTTATTTACCGATGGATTATTGATGGAATAACTTATGCCTTTCGTTGGTAATGTAGTTGATATAAATAGCGCTATTTCCTTTGTTCTTCCTCTTTCTCCTTTTTTATTCTCTCTTTTTCTTCTTCTTCCTTGCTGTCTCTGCTTTGATCCAGCTGTTGACACTGCCTTGTTGCTGCCAGTCTGGCAAGTCCGTTTGTTATCTTTATTTTTATTTTATTTCTATTTTTTTTAATTTTCTTCATTTTTTATTTTCACTTTCTACTTTGATTCCATGGTTTGTTGTGGATTATTTTCACTTTCTACGTTTGCCCTCTTTATTTCTACCCTGATTCCTCCATCCACATCTACTACCTACACTTCTACACTACCCTTTACTTCTGGATCTCTCACTACTTACACACCTCCATCTATTTCTACACTTTTATCTATTTCATCAGTTCATTCTACTTATGCTCATTCTACTTTTGCTCCTTCATCATTATGAGTTGCTACTACACCTAATAATGATGATGAGTCATATACATAATCTCCTCCTAAGTTAAAACCCATTATATAGTTACTAGGTTCAAGGTACTTAACATTTAATTTATTTTAATTTCTATTTAATTGTTGCTAACCATATATAGTAATAAATTCTATTAATTTTCACATTTATTTATAGCATTAAATTTTTTGCAATTTGCATATGTTTGATAAATGCTCCTATGACAAAAGATATTTAAAGAAGAGATTGATAAGGGTGAATACATGTGGAAGAAAGTAGTAGAGTATGTAAAAAAAATTATATTGGGATGAGTTTAATGTATGCATTAATTTCAATTTTCATTTATTAAGTTATCAATCAATTATAAATTGATTACTGAAATACTAATTATGTTGTGTTTAAATTGTTAAAGAAACATTTTCAGTAGGATCAGGCAATTGACGCCTTAATTGAGATCGCATTCTATAAAAAGACTGCAATGGTACAAGGACATGCTTTACGATGTAAAGCATAAGAGAAAAGAGACCTTGATGCTAGATGAGGCGTGAGAGAGCTAGCATAGATATTGGGGTTTTCCCTAGTTTCAAAAGTTGTCTCAATAGGCCAGCATGAATAGGAGGTTAGAAAAAGATGGTCCATAATCTAGTCTGTCAAGGAACATTGAAGGGTATATATCACATGAGGAGTGTGCTAGACTAGTAGTAAATAATATTCACCATTTTTTATTTTGGAATTATTTGTTAAAATATTTTATGAATTCTTAATAACAAGTTCAATAAAATAGGGATGTAAGGTTTGACTCATTGATATATGTGTGGCCATACACAAAGAAGCATGGTGGACAGACAATTGTTAATGCTAGATTTCGGAGGGTTAATGTAAGTATGAAACAATTAAATTAAAATTTTTATAATTACAAATTACAAGTTAAACACAAGTTACAAGTTACCGTGATATTAAGTTTACAAGTTCTCGAGTTAGAAGTTGATTTTTGTTTTATTTGCTATGATAATCACTAATATTTTATAAAATGTAGGAGAATATCAAGAACCTCTATGAGCAATTATTGCAGCCAGCCCCATATTCAGCGAGCCTCGTCAAGTAGATGAGAGAGACTTATTCCTTCGGACAATTGGGGATTGGAGAAAGGTAGGATTTACAACATTAGTTCTTGGGCCCCTCATTTTTAGAGACCGTTGGGTGCCAACATTTCTTTTGCCCCATTCCCTTTAGCTGAGGACTTTTAGCAAGAGTTGGATAAGTGAGTAAATGAGATAATTAGGGCATGTGTTGCTGCTATTAATGCTCAGATGTATGGTATGACAAAGTGGCTAAGGTCGATGTTACAACATACTGGGATACCTTTTCTAGCTCATTTACAACTTGATATGCCTCCAATTCCTACTCCATCAATATCTTCCCATGTTGCTGTCACTATTGCTACTATTATTGATCTTGTTGCTACTTTTGATGCTACTCATACTGATGACTATTTGCTGGATCAAGAGAGTGATGATAATAACGTAATAGATCTTACTTAAATTTGTATTTTTTATTATTTATGTTACTTTTATTTTTTATATATTATGTATTTATTTATTTTGATTTAAATTAATGAAATTAATTTTATATTTACATTAATTTATTATTCTCTCTATATATAAATATACATATATTTGAAATTAAATACAATTAGAATTAAATTATAATTTAAAAAAAATACTTTGAAAGTAATATTGATGATTTATTCATTTTTTATTTAATTTTTAAAATTTGACGGTAGATTGACGACTGACTATTCCATTTACCAACAGATCACAGATGGATTTATTATAAATTATTTTTTACTCATTTACTAATGAATTATCATATTTTTTACTGATGGTCAATGACAGATTTCAAAAACATTACTGATCGTATGTCCATTGGTAAGTTGCAGATGGACTAAATTTTCTGTCAGTAAATATTTACCTATCAAATATTCGCTAACATTCTGCATCCATCGGGAATCCATTGGTAATTGATTTTACCAATGGAATTTGAATGCTTACTGAAGGAAAATTTCATTAGCAATGTGTGTTTTTCTTGTAGTGTTATTACTTACAGGAATATGTATTTACTACTAAATTATGCCTTAATATCTATAAAGTTATTTTTAAAGTTATGAGATTTCAAATTCAAACCTAAACAAAGTTAAAATTAAACACAAAATATATTCATTTATTCATAGAATTTCTTTAATTATATATTTCAGTTTTCTCTTTAATATTCTCTTTAAATAATTATTGTCATATTAGTCCACATTATCTAATTTTTCAACCCAAAAATTAATACCTGTTCAATAAATTAAGCCAATAAAATTAATTTTTAATTTCTCTCTCTTCTTAATGCTGTAAAATCAACTTTCTTTTATTGCCAAACATTGTAAAAGTAGACCTGCAAGCCACAAGGCCTTTTTTAATATATATGCGCCCTCATTGTAATTAATTTGCGTCATTCTTCAATCCTTCTATAGATTTTTTTTTGAGATTTTTTGTTAAATTGAAAAGGAAATAACTCAATTTTTTTTGTTATTTATATTAAGATGGAATCAATTTTTGTTGTTAAATTATAAAAAATATTTTATATATTTTTCATAATTAAATTATGAATTGAGAAAAACTACCGATTTTGTTATTAAATTATGAAAAATTAATGTGTCAAAGACTCAAAAGGACTAGATTCATAATGAGGAAGAAAATGATATTTTGGACCATTTCTTCTAAAATAATTTTTGGGATCATATTTACAAATGACATTTCGATGTATGTATCTTAATTAAAGTGGATTTAAAACTAGCAAGGAAGAAGAAAAAGGCCTATTGATTAAACAAATAAATTTTTTATTTAATTTTAAAATTTAGTTATAATTATATTCATTTAATCAAAATTACGACATTATTTTTTATGCAATTGAAAAGAAATTAATGAAACATTATGATAAAATTGAATTTAGTGATGAATGGTTATAAAAATCAATATGTAAATGGTCTTAATTTCATTTTAATTTATCAAACAAATATAATTACAATCAAGTTTTAAAATTATGGTAAAATAATAATTTTAAAAAATTTAAATATAATTATATTTTGGGGAAAAATGTAATAACCTGAATTTTTATTTATTTTATAAAATCTTATTTTGTATGGATATATATTATTTAATTATTTTATTTACTAAAGCATAATTGAAATTTTCATTTTCATTTAATTTTATATATTTATATGATTTGAAAAATGTATTATTAATTGTAATTTTATTTAAATGTTAGATATGTAAATATAATTAAAGAAAATATTTACATATTTAATTTTGAAAATATTATAGTGGTTATTTTTGAGAAAAAGTATTTATTAAATACTATCTTATATTTTATAGGATTGAGATAAATGATATTTAGTATAATTATTATTGTAATAAATATTAAAATTTTTCTAAATTCTAAATAAATATTTTATGATATAATAGTTAATTAAATTCTAAATATCAAATTGAAATTCAAGTTCAACTTAAACGAAAACAAGATTATTTTTGTTAATATTATTATTATTATTATTATTTAAAAAAATAGAGAAAAGGGAGAGCAGTAGTTGATTGGTCCCGAGCGGACCAATTAGCCAGCTGCTGGAAATGGGTGGTGAAACGTAGATAGAAGGGAGAAAGGCAAAGAGAGAGAGAGAGAGAGAGCGAGTGTGTTGGGTGCCGAAAGATCTACGTTCGATCAGGAGTGGGCTGCATCACCACCACCCATCGTTTGACGACTGTAGATGAAGTGACAAAGCCATGGATTGACGACGAATGGCTGTGTACTCACGGGAGAAGACGTTTTCAGCGACCGAATCTTTAAATCATGATTTTGGCCTATTCCAGCCGCTAAATTGAGCGAGATCAGTGCTGTTTGAATCATTGTCTCAAGAGCTTTTGATCGGTACCTGTCTCGTCCTCTAAAGCTCGCCAGAAGTGGAGATTTGAAAAATTAAAGACCGAAACTTTGAGGGCTTATTTAGGATGGTTGATAGAGAGTGAGGCTAGTTTTTGAGCTCCTGACATTGAGGTGAGCAAGATAGAATGAAAATCGCCCTAGTTTGCCACTGGTAGTGGTGGTGCGTGGCTGGCTAGTTGTGCTCTGGTGGTAGCACATGGTTGCGGCATGTGGAGCAAATCCAACAGATTTGTCTCGTCATTTCGGTGCAATTTTCGATGTTCATTCGATAAGATTTTTCACGAGTAAATTCGAAACTCTTAAATTTTAATTATTGTTGAGTTGTAGATTGATTTAAGTTTTGTTTATTAGATTTTAACAGTGATTGATAATTTTATGAATTTAGATTAGAAATAAATGTTTGGTTGTATTGTTGATTGTGAATTGGATGGACCCATAAGGGGTCATTGATGTTGTGTTGGGCTGTGTAGGCCGTTGAGGTTATTTAGAAGTGTTTATTCCTTTGCTACAGTTGGAAAATATCCTAGTTATAAGGGAAGCTTTGTCAAAATTTCAGTAAAATCTTGGTAGTCATTTAGGTATAGCTTTATAGGCAAGTCATACTTTTCTAATAATCTCGTTTGTTATTCATAATCGATGTCTCCGACATCCTTCTATCCCCAAATGTCACATTTCAAGAGGAAGTCGATTAGACACATCATTAAGTAGGTTAGTGATACTTTCTAATATGCTTTCCTGTTGTTCATGTATTTGCATTTGCATTTATTGTATGTAGTTAAATATATATCATTATACATTATTGTTATATGGGCGCATGTTAGTATTTTGATTATAGTTGATGAATGGATATTGTTATTGCCTATTGGTTGTAATTGATGGATGGAATCGAGGTAACATAGTGTCACTTAAGAAAGTGGATTTGTTTATGATGATTGAAATAAGATAAGTTAGGACTGGTGGTTGACGGTTGGGGCCTGCTCATCCACTTGCTACGACCAGTTAGGTGAGCACTGCGTGGCTTTGGCCAATGACAGCTGAGACCCCTTTGTATTGGTTAGTGTGGTATTGTGGATTGTATTCCATCCATGTCTGCTTATGTGATTTGTTTGCTTTTGTGACACAGTGCATTAGCATGACCTTTGGACACTATATTAATATATTAGTTAGTATCACTCATTGAGTGGAATGCTTATTCATGTTCAGTTTATTTTTTTAGATTGTGGAATGAACTCGTGAAGATATTTTAAATTGAGTTATGCTGCCTTTCATCCTTCAGCAGTGTTCTGTATTTAATTATTGAGTCATATAAATAATATTCATATATTTGTATTATCATTCTAGAACTCTACAATATTATCTCTATTATCTGTAATTTATTTTAATTGTTAGTTATATAATATTTTTTGAGTTGATAAGTTGTTTATTAAGTAAAAACTAGTTATATGTTGTATGATAATTTGAAATAATGATTTTATTAGCCCAGCATAGCATTGATGTGATTGATGTTTGGTTAATTTTGCTTAACATGTGGGCCATAATCCTATTCTGTAATAGTATTATTGTTTAATAAGTTGTAAGGCTTACTACGGGTACTTGTAGTCACATGTATTATCCGTGTCCTAATGTCGATTACGTGCCCTCAAGTTTGGATTGTGACAAAAAAATTAGATTTTCTTTTTTGTCATTACGTCAAAGAAAGAAGTAGGAAAATTTGAGATGATGAACATTTATTTTTCTTCCATGTATGGGATATGGATAAGAAGGAAATAGCGAAAATCAATTATAATAGTTTTTTTTTCTTACATGAATCACTATAGGATTATTTTAGAATTTCCGCATGATTTATTTTTATTGAGATGTATTTTTGACTACTCTTGATATCATTATCTTTTTATGCACCAAACCAATTACTGATTAATATTTTAAATTTTTATTATAAATACACTCATTATTTTGCCAATTGTAAAGACATCAATACTCCTTTTATACCTACTTGTAATTCTTCTATTAAACTGAGTGTATACACATATAACTAAGCCTTTCCTAATTATAAATAATTAGTCATTTAGAGCTCGTTTGACATTGCGTTTGGAAAAAACGCTTTTCAATAAAATTTTTTATATTTTTTTAAAAACTACTTTTAAGCAGAAGTATGTAAATTAATACTTATTTCAGATGTAGATTTGAAAAAAAAAACAGTTTATAAAAAATAATAAAAATCAAACAATAAAACAAAAAAAAAATCTTAAAGAGCTTTTTTAACTGTAACAGCAATCCCAAATACACCCTTAGTGTTTTCTGTTCTTTTAAGTAAATTTAGCTTTTAATGAAATTTGATGTTTTAAGTTTAAAAATGATTTTAATACTATTAAATTAAAGGTTCATTGAAAACTATTTTAATGCTACTAGATCAAAATTTAATTGATTAGTATGTTGATGTTGATAAATAATAATTTGATAGCAGATTTCTAACAAACATACAGTCATTATTTAGGAAAATTTTACTAATTGTTTTTACTGATATGTAAAAAAATTATTGTGCTTATAAATAATATAAAATCTTAATTAAGAAATATAAATTGATTTTAGCCTTTCCTAATTATAAATAATTAGTCATTTAGAGCTCGTTTGACATTGCGTTTGGAAAAAACGCTTTTCAATAAAATTTTTTATATTTTTTTAAAAACTACTTTTAAGCAGAAGTATGTAAATTAATACTTATTTCAGATGTAGATTTGAAAAAAAAAACAGTTTATAAAAAATAATAAAAATCAAACAATAAAACAAAAAAAAAATCTTAAAGAGCTTTTTTAACTGTAACAGCAATCCCAAATACACCCTTAGTGTTTTCTGTTCTTTTAAGTAAATTTAGCTTTTAATGAAATTTGATGTTTTAAGTTTAAAAATGATTTTAATACTATTAAATTAAAGGTTCATTGAAAACTATTTTAATGCTACTAGATCAAAATTTAATTGATTAGTATGTTGATGTTGATAAATAATAATTTGATAGCAGATTTCTAACTAACATACAGTCATTATTTAGGAAAATTTTACTAATTGTTTTTACTGATATGTAAAAAAATTATTGTGCTTATAAATAATATAAAATCTTAATTAAGAAATATAAATTGATTTTATGCGTATGTTTTTTAATAAATAATTTTGCTTCCTATGAACAGTTGTTTCAAATAGAATTACTTGTAATACTTCTAATAATAATTTATTTTATTAAACACTTAGATCATATATAATATAAATAATGATGAAAATGATAAATTAGTTGTTATCAACTTTTAATTAGAATAATTTAGTTTAAATATAGAATAAAGTGAAATTATAATTAAAAATTCTAAAATAAAATTTTTAGAAGTTGTATTTTTTGCAATTACCTATGACTATTTTTTTAAATTATAATTATAAAATCGTAAATGAACGTCTAAAGCGATGCTTTTTGTCAAAATATTGAAAATATAATATAATTATGGGAATAAAATTCAATTCTTTTCATTTGGTTCATAATGAACCTAATTATTTAAAATATTTTTAAGTTTGTATCAGTTTAATTTATAATGAAATTATATATTTCTTAAGTACAATTTTTAATTTAACTAATAAATTTTATTTAATTATTTTGAAAATTAAACTTTGAATATATTTTTTAATTTAAATATTTATTTCTTTTTTTATTACTATTTCAAAGTGAAACAAACAGGTCTTAACTTTTTTTTTTTCTATTTTCAAAACAAACAGGCCTTAACTTTTTTTTTTTTTTATTTTTTCTATTTTCAATCAATTTAAGTATTTATGGTCACTCTATCATTTATTTATAATAAAATTCAATGTCATTTTAGTTAATTGACAAGTGCATTTATTTTTCATTAATATGCATTGAGAAAAGAATTAATAAAGAATCTAGTTGTGTAATTTAGGTAAGAGGAGTGTTAATTACCTTCTTTATATTGTATTTTTTTTTCTTTTTTCATATAAATTAAAACATTTGGCAAGTTTTCATGATATTATTGTTATATTAATTAATATTTAGAATAATTTCATGTATTAATATGCCTTAATAATATGGAGAAAATAAATAGAATATAATACAGATAAAATATTTAGCACTTTTCATTTAGGTAATAGATAAATAAAAAATAATCTTAAATAAAGATTCTTTCAAAAAAATTAAATTATTCATGCCATGTCATCAAGTTACAATAAGTTACCCTAAAAAACAAATTTACTTAGATTTATAATCTGAATTTTTTTTAAATAATTTATAATCTCAAAGCTAATAAATACAATTGATTAAATACAAAATTAATTAGGATCATTATATTTTAATCCAATAGTTAAAAAAGTAGTAATCATCTATGGATAAATATGTTAGAATATAGCCTAATATTGGGCTATCCCATAAAGCCTAAATAATAATTAAATAATTAATTGATCATTACTTTTCATTTAGTTATATGATGGACGTATCATATTAAGTTATAATAATTATAAATTGGTTCTTTCTCTACCAATTACAGTTTACACTAACAACAAAAAGTTAATCCATTAATCAAGCCGCTGTAAACAAAAGAGTCAAGAGAGAGAAATCAGTTTATTTTTAAGGTTTGCATCATGTCAATCGCATTAAATTCTTTAGGTATGTGTTTTAATTTTAATTATGGGAATCAAAATTCTTAATTAATTAATTATTATGATCAATTACTTGTTTCCTATAATGTTTTACATGTGGTATCAGAGCCTTGGTTTTTTGACGTATATTTTCTCCGTTTAGGTTCATAAAGTATTTGTATTATTACTCTTTCTTGAATTTTGGCCAAATTATTTTACTATTGTTTATTAAATATATAAAATTGCAATCGAATAATAATGTTCATCGTTTATTAGTGTTCATGGTTTCAGTAGTTAATATTTATCAAATATATTGTCAGGCCCCGATCCCGAGTGCACGTGACCGGCACTAGGACACGGGACATGCACGTGGCTACCAGTGCCCATAGTAAGCCTAACCCATACCACAAAACAAAAAGCCCACATCACACAACTGAAAAGCCCAACTGGGAAGGGCTATGGGCCCAAACAAGGTAAGCAGAACCAAATGAAATCACAACATAACATAACTTTGTCAAATTGGCCCAACATCATTTATTCCATAATTGCCAGAAAATCATAAATTACAGAAAGGTTATGCTTAACCCCAAAGATTACATAACTGAAAATAACACAAAAAGCTCAATTACAAAATGTAACATTGCGGAGTTCTAGAGTTTCAATTACAAATATACTTCTATTATATACATTCTTAATATCTCATTAATACAAATCACTGCCAAAGGAAAAATTGGCAGTCTACTCAATTACAATTCCTTCCCAGCTCATTCCCTGACCTGAAAGCAATAAGATGAACAGGAATGAGCGTTCGACTCAGTGAATAATACCAGCTAATATATTAAACTGGTATCCAACAGATAGAATTTAATGCACATGATATGCACCGTGTCATAGAGACAGACAAATCATCAAATCAAGCAAGGATGGGGTATGGTCCACAGTACCACACTAATACTCAGTACTCAATATAGGGAGCCGATTCCCCTACTCTGGCTCTCTGAATCCAATAATCTGTCTCTTATGTCCAAGGGGCCCGGCCGTCACTGGTCTGTACCACGCAGCCCTGGCCCGACTGACAGCAGCCCTGGCGCTGAGCAGGCCCGGCCGACATCCATCAGTCATAGCTCATCTTCTGAATCTCATCATAATTCATAACCATCCCATAATCCTAAGTGGTACTGTATCCTCCCGACCTCCATCCATCAATCGCAACCATAACATGGCACATAATACAGAATATCAATTCATCACTCACAGTCAAATGTCACATGCTTATAGATGCAATAGTAATGCATAATATACGTAAATATATACACACAGCAATGCATATGAAATGGAAATAGAATAATATATCAGTGAGTATCACTCACCTAACTGTCGACGCTTCCGACCGGCTTTCCTCAGAAGAGTAGCCTGAGAACCAGGAAGACGCCAGACACCGACACCTCGCAACAGAGAACATGAACATAATAAGGGTTACACTCAACCCCAAAACAGACTCGATAACCTAACAAATACTCTAAAAATCACTAAACATAGATTAACTCATAAACCAACTGAAAAAGAAGGGTTCCGGGTTCACCTTCACAAATTTTGAACATACAGACGTCGAGGATCGTGCCAGAACGATGAAACAGAATCACTGCACCTCCCCACGCGCCGGCACCACGCGCCGCCGCCGGCCGGCCACGCGCCACCGCCGATGGTGGCGGATCTGGGGAAACTCCACACCAGCAGATTCACCTCAACCCCAGGAGCCCAAAAACAGTCACCACTCGCCGGCACTCGCCCTCCAGCCACCGAAAAATGCCTCCAAAGCCACGGTTTTACATTTTCCGATCTCCTCCTCCGGTGGTCCTCAGGGGGCAAGGCAGGTACCAAAATGAAGCTCTCATCTCCAGGAGTAAAACGACACCAAGATTGCCGGATTCTGCTGCCGGAATCGGCCAAAAAATGGAGTTGAAGTTGCGGTGGCCGGCGGTACTTCTCTCCTCGCGTACGCCGCCGTGCCGCCGCCGATCACCGGGTTGCCGCCTCCCTCGAGGTCGCCGGTCCTCCTTCTACCCAGCGGTGGTGGCGGTGCTTGCCACCACCCGCCGGAACACGGTCAACACTCTCTCTCTCTCTCTCGGCTTCTCCCTTTCTCTCTCCTCTCTCCTGCCCATTCTGCCTGCTCCAAAACGCCCCGTTTTGGGCTTCTTCAAACTAACCAATCACCATGCTTCTTTTCTTCTTCTTCTTCTTCTTTTTAATTACTTAAAACTGATTTGTTTATATATATATATACTCCAAACCGTATAATATATACATATAATACTATATTTATATATTTTATAAACATAATGCTACATATTTATATAATAATAATAATAATAATAATAATAATAATAATAATAATAATAATAATAATAATAATACCACCAATAATCATAATAATGCAAATAATAGTAATAATAATAATAATTAACAATAATTCATAATTTACATATTAATAATAATTTACAACATATACTCATGAATATATATCAATATCATTATTTACGATAATTATAATAATTATATCGGAAATATAAACTTTCGATAAAATACTATAATCACACTTATAATATAATTAATACCCTTATTAATACTCAAATATCAAAATATAATCCGAAATACAATTCTTCAAAAAATCTACATTAACATAATCATAATAATATAATATTGCAATATTATATCAAAATTGTCATTAATAATACATATTCAAATAATATGAATATTTATAATTTAATAAAATATAACTCTAATCTTATTTTAATAAGGAAAATAATAAAATAATGTATTTCCGTACGAAAATAGAATTTTATAAAATAATTGAAAATTCGGGGTATTTCATATATAATGTTTATTAATGTTCATGGCTTCAATTGTTAATGTTTATCAAATATATAATGTTTATTAATGTTCATAGTTTCGGTTGTTTTAATATGTGAATTTGGTGGCATTACCGTGTTTCATATTTATAACTTATGAAACACAGTAACATTAATAATAATAATAAAATAAATAAAAATTAATAATAAGATAAAACGAAATAGTATATACTAATTAATGGCATACATGTTATTGGATTATTGACTATTGAAGCTAATGAATGGGTTAATGGACACACTGTTTGCAAGGCTATGTGTATGACTTGCTTTATTGCATTTAAAGTATACTATTTATGAGTTTCAAAGAGCAATTAAATATTTTATTGCACATTTTTTTCTTTTTTTTTTATGAGTTAGTAATTAACTTTGTTTTCGAAGGTTATTAGATGTGTCATAAATGCTATAATTTTGTATATATATCATAATGATATATCATTACATGTATGATAGAGGGAATTTGAAATTTGATTAATATGCATATTAGGTTTGTGTGTATATATAAAGAATAATGAAATTTTATATGATTGCATTTATTAAGTTTCCATATTATTATTTTATAAATGCATAACATTAAAATAAGGTATTTAATTTATGTATGAATTTTATATTTATTGTTTGTTAGTCACCAAAGTGGCCAAACTATGATGATAAATAAATGAAAGATCAATTATCCATAATGTTTAATGAAATGCCTGTGAATAAAGTTAATAATAAATTGATGTTTAATATTTCATAGCCTTCTAATTCACCCAAAGGTGAGTTTAATTATTGTATGAAAGATTAAACATAATGAGAGTGAATTAGTATCTTTAGTCAAACATATTCATACATTTAAAAATGATAAATATGCATTTGATTTGAAATATTTATTTACTTGTAATTGATTATCATTGGCATTTTAAATTATGATAATGTATTATAGTATCCTCCCAAAGGGAAACTATAATATACTTCTAATGTTTATTTATTTTGAATCTATAATGAATTTGTTATAATGTAAGCATTTTATGTATAATTTTGCAGTTATTTATCTTCATTTGCAAGTTTCGTCTGTTGCCATTTTCAATAGTTTAAATTTCTCTAAATGGAGTGAACAACTCAATTTCCACTCAAGTATTTTAGATTTTGACTTGGCACTATTAGAGGATTAACCTCCTGCTCTTACAAATGAAAGCAGTGAGAAAAAGAAATTATATCATAAGGCATGGTAACGGTTTAATAGATTAAGTCTTATGTTCATGCGAATGACTATTGCCAACAACATTAAGACAATTATTCCATAAACTAAAAGTGCAAGACAATACTTGAAATTTGTGGAAGAATGATTTCGTTCTGCAGATAAGTCACTTGTTGGTATCTTTATAGTAGAACTCACGACCATGAAGTATACTGGGTCACGAAGTATACAGGACCACATTATTGAGATGAATACTGTAGCAAGATTAAAGATATTAAGAATGACAGTGGATGACTCATTTATGGTATAGTTCATTTTGAACTCTCTACCTCCTGAGTATGGACATTTTCAAATTAACTATAACACTATGAAGGAAAAGTGAGACGTTAATGAATTGTCCAGTAAGCTTACTCAAGAGGAAGTAAGATTGAAGAAACAAGGGAGTCACATTGTCAACCTAATGTATCAGAAAGCTAGTAAAGGACTGAAAGTGAAAGCCAACAAGTTTAAGAAAAAGAAGTCGCCTGCTAATGCTTCACAGGCAGATCAAAAGGAACAAAAGGCAGACAAATGCAAATTCTATAAGAAAGTCGGACATTGGCAGAAAGATTGCCAGAAACGTAAACTTTGGTTCAAAAAGAAAGGTAAATATTATATTTTTGTATATTTTGAATCAAACTTATCTGAAGTTCCTTTGAATGCTTCGTGGCTTAATATTGGTGTTACAACTCATGTTTCCAATATTATGCAGGGATTTCTTATGATCCGAACCATAAACCTAAATAATAATTTTCTCTTTATAAGAAACCGTATGAAGGCTCCAATCGAAGGCATAGGGATTTATCGCTTGATTTTGAGTTATGGTCATTAGCTAGATCTTTTGGAAACTCTCCATGTACCTTCAATTTCTAGGAACCTAGTTTTTATTACAAAACTTGATGTATTGGGTTTAAAGGAGATTTTGGACATGGTTGTTTTAATTTATTTAATAACACTTTAAGTATTGGTTTTGTTATTCTTACTGATGGTTTATATAAATTAAAACTTAATTATAAAGTTGTTGAATCCTTGCTTGTTGTTCACAGTAATGTTGGAATTAAGCATAGTATTATGAATGAAAATTTTGCTTACTTGTGGCATAAACATTTAGGTCATATATCCAAATAAAGGTTAGAAAGATTAGTAAAAAATGAGATTCTTTTGGATCTAGATTTCACTGATCTAATTGTATGTGTGGATTGTATTAAGGGAAAGCAAACCAGACATAATAAGAAAGGAGCCATAAGAAGCACTCAGCTTATAGAAATCATAAACACTAATATTTGTGGACCTTTTAATGCTTCATCTTTTGGTGGAGAAAAGTATTTCATCACATTTATTGATGATTTTTCACGTTATGGTTATGTTTATTTGGTTAAAGAAAAATCTCAAGCATTAGATGTCCTTGAAATATACATAATTGAGGTTGAAAGGCAATTAGACAAAAATGTGAAAATCATAAGATCTAATAGAGATGGTGAATACTATGGGAAATATAATGAGTCAGGACAATGTCCATGTCCATTTGCAAAATTCCTTGAAAAACATGGCACATGTGCATAGTATACTATGCCAGGCACACCTCAACAAAATGGTGTGATAGAAAGGCAAAATAGGAGTAGTGGTATGATGAGTAATTCCTCACTACCTAAATCATTGTGGATGTATGCCCTTAAAGCTGCAATGTATTTGTTGAATAGGGTCCCTAGTAAGGCAGTTCCAAAAACTTCTTTTGAACTGTGGACTGGAAGGAGACCTAGCTTAAGACTTTTGCATGTTTGGGGTTATCCAGCAAAGGTAATATATAATCCACATGAAAAGAAATTAGATTATTGAACTATTAACGGTTACTTTATTGGTCACCAAGAGAAGTCTAAAGGATTTAGGTTTTACTGTCTAGGCCATAGTCTTAGAATTGTGGAAATTGAAAATGCTCGATTCATTGAAAATGATGAAGTTAGTGGGAGTGATGAATGACAAAATATGGATATTAAGGAAGTAAGGTTAGATGTTCCTTTAACCATATAGACTTCTTCATCCATAAATATTCCAAATATTGTTCCAATAACTAATGAGAAACAAAATAATACTGAACAATATTTAAATGACAGAACAAATACTAATCCAAATATTGTTCCAGTAATTAATGAAAATATTAAACAACATTTGAATGAAAAAACTTACTCCTAAGAAACTAACTCACAGTCGACTATTACATATGAATAACAAGAAATGCCTTTGAGAAGATTTTAAAGAGAAAAAAAGTCAGCCATTTTGGATGATTATGAGGTTTATTTGCAAGATTCAGATATTGATATTGGAATCAATAAAGATTCACTTTCTTACTCATAAGCCATAAAATGTGCTAAGTCTGAAAAATGGATTGATGCCACAAAAGAAGAGTTGAAATCCATGGAAGACAACAAAGTTTGAGATCTCATCGAATTGTTAGAAGGTTTTAAATGAGTTAGGTGTAAATGGGTTTTTAAAACCAAATGCGACTCAAATGGCAATATGGAACAATATAAAGCTAGACTTGTTGCTAAGGGTTACACTTAGAAAGGAGGCATTGATTATAAGGAAACTTTTTCACCTATCTCAAAGAAAGACTCATTAAGAATTATAATGATATTAGTGGCTCAATATAATTTAGAGTTATATCAAATGCATGTGAAAATAGCCTTTCTTAATGGAGATCTTGAAGAAGAAGTGTTTATTGATCAACCTGAAGGTTTCTTAACAAAAAGTCAATTGGTATGTAAACTTAAGAAGTCAATATATGGGCTTAAACAAGCTTCCCGACAATGGTATCTTAAGTTTAATGATACCATAACATTTTGCAGTTTTGAAGAAAACATTATTGATTGATATATATATCGAAAGATCAGTGGG
The DNA here is from genome assembly GCA_947687605.1 of Reutealis trisperma. Classification (NCBI taxonomy): domain Eukaryota; kingdom Viridiplantae; phylum Streptophyta; class Magnoliopsida; order Malpighiales; family Euphorbiaceae; genus Reutealis; species Reutealis trisperma. The sequence continues at coordinate 850,306 of CANTUT010000529.1, read as the reverse complement.
AGTAAGTTTATTTTTTTGGTCCTATATGTTGGTGATATTTTACTTACTACTAATGATTTGGGTATACTATATAAGACTGAAGATTTTTTCTCTAAGAGTTTTGAAATGAAAGATATGGGAGAGGCATCGTATGTGATAGGAATTGAAATTTTCCGTGATGGATCACAAGGATTGTTAGAACTGTCTCAGAAAGCTTATATCAAAAAAATTTTAGAGAGATTTAACATGAACAAATGTTCAGTAGGAATTATTCCTATCCAAAAAAGGGACAAATTTAGTCTTATGCAATGTCCAAAGAATGATGTAGAATGAAAGGAGATGGAGTTAGTTCCTTATACTTCAGTTATGGGTAGTATAATATATCTGCAAACTTGTACAAGACTGAGTATCAGTTTCGCAGTTGGAATATTGGGCAGATATCGAAGCAATCCAGGAATTGCTCATTGGAAAGTTGCAAATAAAGTTTTGAGGTACATGTAAGGAACAAAGAATTATATGCTTATATATACAAGGTATGATCATTTAGAGGTCATTGGATACTCAAATTTAGATTTTTAAAGGGGCTAAAGAGTAAAGGGCACTCATCCATTGATTATGAAATGGGGATGAGCACGGGTAGCTTGTTGGATATCTTGATAGCAGAAAATCCACATTTGATTATCTATTTCTTTTAACAAATGGAGCAATATTATGAAAAAGTGCTAAGCAGTCTGTCATTGTTTCATCCACAATGGAAGCAGAGTTTTTGGCATGTTTTGTAGCCACAGTTAATGCTTTGTGGTTGCAGAATTTTATTTCAGGACTTTGGGTTGTTGAGATCATTACCAAGCCGTTGAAAATTTACTATGATAATTCCGCTGCAGTGTTTTTCTCCAAAAAGATAGATATTCAAAAGGTGCAAAACATATAAAATTAAAGTATTTTGCTGTAAAGGAGGAAGTTCAAAAACAAATAGTGTCTATTGAACATATTATCATTGATATGATGATTGCATATCCGTTAACTAAGGGTTCACAGCCAAAGATATTTAAGGAACATGTATATAGGATGAGTCTTGGTTATAACCTTGAATGATATAAATGATGATATTAGCACTCTGAGCTTAATTATGTGTTTCTGATATTACATTAATGATTTTCTATTACATAATGGTGTACGCATTTTATGTTTTAATGTTTTAACTAAAAAGTCTTTAAAATATAATGATAAACCATGATGAAATTTATTTATATCATTATTTATGAATTTTGTATGGTGGGTAGTAAATGCTTTAGTATATGCAAGGAAGTATGTTGTATAAATAATGTACAACCACCATAACTCACACTTATTATTTTATCATATTAAATCACTTATGTTGAACTTACAAGATTAATTTTCGTGCATTTAAAGTTATGCTATTTAATTTTATGATTATCTTATAATTAAGACAAGTGGGAGAATGTTAAAATGTAACCTAATATTGGGCTATCCCATAAAGTCTAAATAATAATTAAATAACTAATTGATCATAACCGTTCATTTGGTTATCTAATGGACATACCATATTAAATTTTAACAATTATAAATTGGTTATCTCTCTACCCGTTAAGATTTACACCAATAACAAAAAGTTGATCCATCAATCAAGCCACCGTAAATAAAATGGTCAATAGAGAAAAATTAGTTTATTTTTAAGATTTGTATTATGTCAATCACATTAAATTTTTCAGGTATATACTTTAATTTCAATTATAAAAATTATATGTTAAAAATTATTAATTAATTAATTTTTGGGATCAATTAATTATTTCCCATAAAATTTTACAAAATATTAATTAAAAACACATTCATATATATATATATAATTATGAATTTCACAGGAGCAGTATAGTCCACATGTTACCATAACTACCTTAAAACATGTCAAAAAACGATTTTCCTCTATTCCATAATATTAACCAATGAAACTAAGCCACGTTGTGAATTCCCATGCAACTGCCCGCACCTAATAGTTCCTCCTAACACTCTCACAAGAACACCATTCATTATTTCCTCAAAGATCTGCAAAAACAGAAAACTTTCATTTCTTCTCCCGAAAAACGCTTTCCCTTTCTGTGGAGTCATGACCGACTCTGTCGAACCACCGCCGTCTACGGCTGCCGCCGAACCTAATCAAAACCCAAACCCGAATCCGAATTCTTTAATCCACCCTCGCCGTGAGCCTTTCGAACACGGTCTCCTCCCAATCCCCAAACTCATCTTTCCTGACCCGACTCAAACGCTGACTCAACTTAGACAGAAACTCGTTTCTCATCCCCGAGTTGACTCTGCCACTCTTGCTGACTCGCTTCAGATTTCCACTGACCATGCTAGGCTTGTTCTCGATACTCTCGCCTCTGTGCTCCACTCCGAGGCCGACCCGCTTGTCAAGGCCCAACCTGGAGAGATTGACTCTGTCGGAGCGGATTTGTATGATCTGATTCTATTTCTATATATACAGTCGTATAAGAGGTTGTTGCCAAGGACGCATAAGGATTCTGCTGCCGTCGCCGATGTTTGGCCTTCTACCTCAGCTTTCGATGGGTATTTGTCGGCTCTATCGCCGCTTCAGGTGATTTTTTGTTTTTTCAGCTATTAATTGGCGCTTTTCATTAGCTAAATTGTGAAAATTTCGGTTTTTTGGGTGGTAACTCTATGGATTGGTGTCTTAATTTATATATTTTGATTTGCATTTTGGCAATTTGAATCTGGTTTTGTTTAGATTAAGTGTGTTTTTATTTCGGATGAGATAATAATTCCATGTGTTTTTGTTGCCATTTCAATCATAATTGTTTGGATGCAAAGGATATTCTTTATTGATTGATTAGCTTGATTGTCAATGTCACACAATGCGTGTGAAATTTATCTATTTTCTCCTCTTTACTGCTTATTGGGGTTATGGCATTTTGTAAAGGCGTGTAGCAGTACTGGTCTATTTGATCGTTTGTCTGTTGGTTTACAGATGCTGTTAGATTCTAATTGGTTTCTTCATTTGAATGAATAAATTTCTGGCAAATAGTCTAATATGGTGTTGAGATTGTTGGATTGTTTAGTTTTTGTTTGGTTATTGTGGAATTTTTGAAACTCAATGTAAGGCATGATATTTTGGCAATCAGCCATGCATTTCATAATATTTATTGGCAATTTGTAAAAGGTGAATATATGTTTAACTAATTTCTGGTTGTTTGAGCAAGCTATGAATTTGTGTTCTTCAATGATTGGCCATCTCTTTAATTTTGCATTATTGCAAATGTATTTATAATTTTGTCATTACAAGAGAGATGGGGTAATGGATTTCGGTTTAGAAATGTATTTTAGTGTTGTAGCAGTGTAATATCTTGTGTTTAAGACTGATGAAATTTCCCATATGCGGACCTTCCTAATCTTCACATTTGGGTGCATTATATATCTTCTAATGTGTGGAAATCGTTTGACATCTAATTTTCAATTGTTCATTCATCAATTTCCCTTCACACATACAACTTGCAGCAGGATGAGAAATACATGTCTATATGTCTGGCCTAAATTGCTAGGATGCTGTTTTGTTTTGTTTGCCATGTTCAGATGCAAGCCATAAGATCCGCTTTAATGAATTTTCAAGATTGGGCTAACTTTTCATGGTTTATTGTTGTATTATTGCCATAAATTTTTTACTTGAGCAATTTAGTTGCCAAGAATGTTACTTAAGTTTAGTGGTCCTTGGTATTGCAGCTTGTGCGTAGCAACAGCCGTCGGTTTATGCCATCACAGGCTGATGAAGAGGCTCATCAGTTATCCTATCTGCAAAAGCACATGGCTAACATTCTCTCTCTTTTGGCAGAGCCTGTGGAAGGAGAAGGCGAAGAGTCCCTGGTTTGTGAAATTATTTATTTGCTTACATAGTTTTGGTTAAATTCACTTTTCTTTAAATTTCATATGTGAAAACTAATGTAAATGAACTATAACTGGACAATAAGTGTAGTGTCCTTTTCTTTTAATCTCTTCTCTTGTTTGCGTTGCACTTTGCTAATATTATTGTTATATTTTTTTTCCTTGAACATTTTAATGATTGAAGCAATGCTGCAATTCTTTTCTCTGTTTGGTATCATGTTTCTCTTACTTTGTGAATGATTATTCTGTGCATGTTTGTATAGATGCCTTTGGTAAAACTTGTTTAGTTTTAGGAGTCAATGGTAGTGGAAGCAGAACATTGTTTTCACTGGAAGTTTCTCCCCTATCCTTTTTTTTTTTTTTTTTTTTTTCAACTATTTATTTAGTGCTGCGATATAGAAGTATTAGGTGTACAGAGTCTGCTTGGATGCGGTTTGGAGAATTTTCAAACCAAAATGAAAAATTTCTGTTTGTCAATTTTCAACCAAATGAAAAACCAAATCCAACTGAACTATAATATTATTGTTTAATCTATTTTTTGTAATGGTTTGAAAATTAAAAGATGAACTACATATATAACATGGTCTGCAGTTGAAAAGTGAAACCAATCCAAATTGTTTTTAAACATTATGGGAAATTCGCAAATCAACCTGAACTGTTTTAATTCCTAAACTAAACAATTGTTTAATTCAATTTGGTCTGGTTTGGTTCTACAGTTTGATCTAAGCAATGAACACCCTCTTGTATGATTGAAATGGAAATCTGCAATGAAATTATTGATTAAGGCTTAGTTGAGTTGGGTTTTATTTGTATAATTCTTATTTCTTTTTCGTGTAGAAGTGTAATAATTGGGGTGCACGCCAAGGTGTGCTTTTTAACAATGTTTCTTTGTGTTGGCTGGAAATTTTTAAAGCTGAGTGGACCTTACAAAGTATGTGGTTCCAAGCATAGAGGTGGTTTTATTCTGTTGCTATAAAATGATGATCAATCTCTATGGAAAGGTTCATATTTAATAGCAGGGCAAATTTTTGGTACAAAGTTTGTCAACATGTTCACCTAGGAAATCAAGTGATATTTTCATTTGGATTTTCAAATTGATATCTTGTACAAAACTTATGGAAGTAGAATTTTTTGGAAATGTAATTTGTTTGTTTAAAGTTTCATATGGAGCATGTTATTTGCAAATTTCTTTATATCTGAATATGAGTATATGACTTCATTGTGGCTTTGCATTCTATTGGAGCTATTTCTTGCTTGGTTTTCATGATGAATAAAGGTACCACAAATATGATATGCTTGTACAGGGTGCATCTGCATCATGCTGGTTTTCCAATATTTTAACCATGCCAAAATTTGCAGGACTTTTTTTTTTTTTTCTAAATAAATATGTTTTGAGAAATTTTTATATGGGTCTTAACTCTTGATGCTTTCTTCTGAAATGTTAATGCCTATATTTCTTATTACTTCTGAAATTTTATTTTATGCTTATTGGTATTTTATGCTTATTTTACTTCTAACGTTAACCACCCTGTTTTAGGTTTTGACAATGGAAGGATTCGAGCACCTTGGTTTTCTGATCCAATTTGGTGATAAGGGATCTGAAGGAGTTCCATTAAGCCAAGCTGCTCCATTTTTTGCCAATTCAGATCCTGACATGCCTGCTGTTCCTGTTCCAGCTGCACAAGTTCATGATTGGATTACACAGAATATAGCTGCTGCATTGGGACATATCACTGAAAGAATTTCTGCAAAAGAAAATGGGCCACCCAGTGCCTCTGATCCAGATGTTGCCATGTCTGATGCATGCACAAGTTCAATCAAGGCACCAAGTGCTAGGGGATCATGTTTTATTGAGGGGATCTCCAAATCTTCATATGTAAAGCAAGCATCGGATCTTAAAGGTTCTTCTGTAAAGGTTAGTTTTGAAATGTATTTTCATCTTTCCTTGCGGGTACTATGTATGTATTGTGCTTAGAATTTATATCTGTCTGATTCTATTTTTGATAAGATGGGTTGTTAATGGGTGGAATCAGGTGTTAGTCTTGGCTCGACTTTTGAATCTTAAAAATAGTTTAAGAACTCAAAAAAAGAACCTTGATCCCCTATGAGGTACAATTATCGCATAGAACTAGGATATGCTAGTAAAGTATTCTTCTTGAATACCTCCAAAGTTGTAGGATGTCCTGCATGTGCTTCCTAGTGGGAAAAGCCTGAGTGGCCATGTAGTGCTTTTGGGTCATATATTGTGTAGTGTTTGAATTTGGATCCACCAATCTAGTATTATTTACAACAGGGGTAGGAAATATGACCTATTAATAGCTCTGTGTTGGGTTCTTTTGGTTGGCCACTGTGGCACATATTTACTTGTAAAATTCCTGAGTTGGCCTTCAACTTTTTCGACCTATGCATGCTGAAGTGAAGCATTGGTGTCTGTATAATTTACTGGTTTTTCCTTGAGATAACTGGCAAATTTTATATAAGCATAGTTTTAAGATGGTGAAGCTGATTTCGTGCCTGGAATAGGGGTGGCTGAAGTCATTTGAAAGAAAATCTAAATTGAAAGGAACAGAAATGCTAGTGTGTTAGATGGTGTAACTTTGGGGAGCAGTAATGCTATGAACCCAAAATGAGCTTGTAATTAATAAGTGCATTTGTAAATGCCGTAACTGCAGGTTGTGATAGCTGTGTCCATGTGATTTTAGCCCTGGGTTAACATGCCACAGTGTCATGTCTTGAGGCATTCTAGGGCTTTGTTTTGCATCTTCATGCAAGCTTCAAGGCTCTGTCTAATGTTGCTGTACATTATTTTAAGTTATGTATCTGTTCACTTGCAAAGGATGCCAGGATGATTTACTGTCACTATTTAGAAGAAGGGTTTGAACCCTTGACCTTTTGCATTGTGAGATAGGCATTGGGCTAGTGATCTGATGACATCAGGATGGGTTGATTTTATTATGCTGTTAGATCAGTTATGTCCAAATATACTAGTATATGTGTAGACACTTGTTTGTGGCCAAGTTGATGCAAGGTACTTACTGTTGCTAAGATTATTGCAATCTTTTAGGCCTTACATAATAACTTGCTGATGTCTTTCAAATGGTAGTTTGTGATATTTAAAGGCACAAAATGTTTCTATAAGTGTAGATTGCTTTGTAACTCCCAGATGTTGGCATCAGTTAGTAATTCTGAAGGACATAATTGGTTCAAATTTCAAATTGTGGGGCTGTTCAAACAGTTATTGATTGTACCATGTAAGTAGAAGGGGATTTTGCAGTGCTCTTTAGTTTATTTGAGTCTGTTTCCCTCTGTTCACCAGGATTTTGTTTCTAAGGATGTGGTGATTTCCAGAAATCTTTGATATTTGATTATGAATATATGCCCAGATCTGAGCCAAGTCAGGCAAGGCCAATTATCTCATATAAAGGGATACCCACTCTCAAATTTTTTTTTTTTTTTTTGTCATTGCTTCAGTTAACATTTTTTTTTGTCACCTTATTTAGCTATTTTCTCAAAAAAAAAAAAAAAAAAAAAAAGATAAAAAGAGGAAGAAAAAAGAAAAGGAAAGAAGATTTTTCGTTGCATGACCATATTTGTATTTTATGTTATTATTATCTTTCACTGTTTCTCTATGTTCTTTTGGCGTTTCTGCTATTTGACAGTGTTTTATGGTTGCAGATTTTGAATTGCCATGATTCTGTCATTTACATCTTAGCACCCTTGAGATACGCCACAATCTATGGATGTTCTGATGCTACTATAGTTCTTGGGGCTGTTGGCAAGGTTATAACAAAATCATTGGTTTTATGTTGATCACTTATTGGTTTGTCATCCATCTAATCCTTTATTGTGCATTTGATAATAGTTAGCGTGCAGATATAATGGAAACCTTTCTCTGGAACAGCAAGTAGAAATGTA